>JAEQBH010000125.1:0-472406 GCA_016808115.1 Tetrastigma voinierianum
TAGAAAAAATATGTTTTAATAATTTTTTTAATATATATAAACCTTACACCACAATTATTTCCAAAGGGAGGAAGTATTGTTTTTCCGTTTGGATACAAGAAAAACGCCATGATCCTTTCCAGATTTACCGGACTAATATTTTCCTTAAAAACCTAACTCGACACTTTCCTTAGTTAATCCACCTTGACACATGGTTCCACGTGGCGAGGTTTTGACGCCCGTAAACTACTTTCTCTGGCCGCTATTTGTTCGAAGTTTAATTATTCCTATACGTCACCCACGGAACCGCCATGGCGGATCTACTAAACATCGAATACTTCCCCTCCCGAGCCTAAATACAGGCGTGATGTACCACGTCTCTACCCCACCCGAACCTCAGCCTCGGTTTCTTCATGACAAGCTTTTCGTGTAAGAATCAAGCTTCCTGATTCTCTCTCCACTGTTAAAGTTCGAGCGCTTCTAGCTCAGTTACTATCAGAATCTGTAATTTTCTTCGGTAAGTGGAGAATTTTCTTGGCTGAGGGGATAATCCCAATCAGAGTCTTCTTTTGCTACAAGCACTTCCGGTTTCGATCAAAGACCACTGTACGGATTCCAAGTTTCTTATGATTTTCATTGTTTTTCGTGGGTTAATCGGAGAAGATTGAGATCTCTCTGTTGTTTTTTGAATTGTGCGTGATTTCTGTTGCTTTCTTGTGCTGATTTTGCTTGAATTAGGGTTTGTGATGCTGAGATCGTGTTGATTGGTAATGCGGGCTTTGATCCATTCACCGGGATGGTTTTGACTTCAATTCTGGTCGAAATCAGTTTTGATTTTTTTTTCCTCGGAAAATCTTTCCAATTATCCTTTGGTTGCTGAGAAGGAGTGAAGAAACGTGAAATTGTGCATATGATTGAATTGATAATTTTGTTCTACGAAAACTGATGCACAGAAAAATGTATGGTTTCAATTTACCTTTCCTTCACTTTTCTCGTAATTTCTCACCAGCCGAATGGAGATTTTTTTTTTTTTTCCCTTTCCTTTTTCTTTTTCTTTTCCTTTCTTGTTTCTCTTGTATTCGATTGTTCTGTGTAAGAGATCTGAATTTATGGAGATCTTAATTGCAGACTGGAATAATATTGTCTTAAAGTTTTTCCAATCGGTGTGCAATTCAAAGCATGGCACAGAGTAATTGGGAAGCTGATAAAATGTATGTGCTGTTTTACTTTATTTTTTTCCATGCATAATTGATTATTTCCTTCTCTTGATTTCCCCTCTGATAATTTCTTATTTCACTTAGTAACGAAAATTGATATTTACCTTAAATTAATATTTTTTTTTTCTTGATAGGCTTGATGTTTATATTTATGATTATTTGCTCAAAGAAATTGTATGCTCTGGCAAAGCTTTCATGACTGAAGGGAAGGTTGCCACAGATCCAGTAGGTATGTTTGATAAGATTCTGATTTAATTCTGTGTGAACAAGTAAGAGAATGTTGCCAAGGTTGTAGAGGTTATACAGGTCATCTTATTCTTATTTTTTGTCTTTGGTCGCTTTTTGTGTCATAATAGTCTTGTTCTACTTATTTCAGCTGGCTGCATATGATGAAATATGTAACTTATATGGTAAGGTGGGTGTGTGATGTATAATTTGAATGTGCAGCAATTGATGCACCTGGGGGATTTTTATTTGAATGGTGGTCTGTCTTTTGGGACATCTTCATTGCAAGGACAAATGATAAACATTCTGAGGCTGCTGCAGCTTACATAGAGGTTTCCCAAATCCATCATGTAATTTCTAGATTGATATCACTGATTCGATATTTCAGTTAAGCTCAGTGGTTTTTTTCTTGAATGAAACTTAGGTTCAACAAATGAAGACAAGGGAGCAGCAGCAACAACAACAGCTGCAAATGCAGCAGTTGCAAATCATGCAGCACCGAACTGCTCAGCTACAGCGAAGAGATCCAAATCATCCTCCCCTTGGAGGTTCCATGAATGCTATAAATTCTGAAGGAATGATGGGTCAGTCATCAGCCAGTGTATTGGCCATGAAAATGTATGAAGAACGTATGAAACACCCTCATTCAATGGATTCAGAAACATCTCCTGCTCTTATTGATGCCAACAGGATGGCCCTTCTCAAATCAGCCACCAATCATCAAAGGTAGACTTGAAACCTTATTGGTGTACCTGAAGTGATATTTTGTTTCCTTTTACCTAATTGAAGCAGCTCAGTCATTTCTCTTGTTGTTTGTTGTGGATTCAGCCAGTTGGTACAAGGTAATTCTGGGAGCATGTCTGCAGCCTTGCAACAAATCCAGGCACGAACTCAGATGACCCCTGTAACTACTTGACTTTCTTGTCTTCTCATAGTTCTGCTCAATATTTTGTTTTAGCTTTAGTTTTTATCTATTTATTCATTTATTTTTACTTTTTTTTTTTTATTTGACTATGCATATGTTATTTATTCTGGGAATTTGTAGGACATCAGCTGCGAAGTTGGCTTAAAAGTACTTCAAAAAAATCTTTGGCTCTATGGATCCACTAATTTATGGCCGGCAATTTTGCAATCAAAATCAGGGCTAGGTGGTCCAGGTATCGTTGCCTCACCTTGCATAAAAACTAGGACATGTTTTTATGTGGATGCACATTTGTTTTACTGTGAGCAGAATAATAATTAATGTTATTTCCTCTTCCATAAAGACTTGTGGGTCCACAGTGGTGTTAGTGGAATAACATAGGGTAAATTCAATACCTTCTATTTTTGGCCGAGGACTCGAGATAAATGTTTACAGCTAAAAGTGCATATAAGAGGAGGCTAATTGCCTTGATCTGAGGCTTGAAAGTCTTGCCTGTTAGTTTCAAGATTGTGTCTGGCTTCTTCTTGATGTTTTCTAGCTACTTAGATGTGTTTAATGGCCTTACTTGTAATTGCTTTTACCTTTTGATGTACTTTTTTTTCACTCAAAGTAGAGTAAAACCTCAGTTACTGCAGCATTCCTGAACATGATACCAAACCTGAGTTATGTATTACATTGCCATGGCATGATCCTGTTGAGGCGTACTCAGAAAAGAATTTATGATTTTTACATGGTTTTGAGTTCTTTTTACCTATCTAAATTTATGATTGAGACTGTGTTAGTTTGTTGGTTATTTTTATTAGTTTTTACTGTTTAGAAATCCATAATAGTAATTATCTCTTTTGAATTTAATGCTTTAAAATATTATCTTATGAATTTCTTTAGTATGGAATTGCTTTCTTTCCTGACTTTGATCACTTAAGGAATGCTGGATCTGATTGTCTAATTTTCTTTTCCTCTGTCTCTCTCTTCTTCTGGGCTCAATTTCTTGAGAATGAAGAAATACTTGTTTATGTTGGGTCAATAGGAACCTCCTAAAGTCCTAATAGAGCCTGATGGCCTAGTTTATTTATTTTTTCCTTTTCTTATCTAATTTCGAGAATGTGGCATATTTTCTGTGACAAGCCATCCGAGACATCATGAAACCCTAATGAACCTTCAAAATAATATCTCAGAACCCATTTACCTCATACTTTATAAGTATCAGCCAAGTGTGGTATGATCACTATAGTCATGGAGTTAGATGTGTAGAGTTGAAGATCTTAGTTTATCTACTCAGATGTGAATCACATGACTCATCTCCCTCCAAAGATAACTCAAGTTCACAACGCTTTCGCTTAGATCTAATAGAAGTGGGAGGAAGAAAATAAAAAATTCTTCATTTCTTAGAGACTCTGTGACAATCAAGAAAAAAGTGACTCGTTTACTTGTTGATCATATTTATATTGTTTTCATTTTTTATTTTGGTAACTAGTCTCAATGTATTTTGATACACAAAACTATCAAAAGTTAGTATGGAGTATAAAAATGACTATGGTAATGTAATGCTGTAGGCTTTTTTCTTACTCGTGATTAAACCATTCATACATGTGCTTTTGTTGTTGAGTTCCCACAACCCCCCCTCCCCCCCGAATAATTTCATTACCTTTTAATGATTCTTTGAGCTTTTGAACTAATATATCATATTTATTGCCTGGTGCCCATTCAAAATGCCAAGACTGAACTACCTGGAGAGTTTCTGTATTTGTGATTGATACCAAAACTTTGAACCATGATCTAATTATCCATATACACAACCAACAAAAATCCTGTTGTTATGCTTGTCTCTAAATAATCGTGTATCAATTTTCCTTTTTACATATTTATTCCAGTAGAATTATGGCTTTAGGCTCAACTTGAGAAAGAATGATTGTCATAGTTCTAATGTGATATTTTGTTGATCCAAAAGGAATGAGAAGAAAAATTAACAAAGAAGCAACAAGGAAGAAAGGAAAAGCAGAGATCAATGTTCCTTTAGCCTTGTGACTACTTAACCTTGTAGATTGCACATGCAATACCACTTATGACTCAACATTATTTATGTTATACTCGGAAAACTTGTCATTGTTCAGTATTGGTTTGAACTAAAATCATCTCCCTACACACCATGCTACTTGTTTAAGCTCTTACTGATTTTGGGTTTCACACAGCTGGTAGGAATTAAATTAGAAATTGAATGTGCATGAAACATGCTTCTGAAAAAGTAAGATGCAGCTGCAGAAACATAAAATTTGTCAAGATTGATCGCTGCCATGGACTGACTAGATGTTCAATTGTCTAGTAACGTTGAATAATACCATTGGGAAGAGATGAAGCCCATTGAAATCTGTTTTACACCAGATAAAATCTGAATCAAGAATTAAGCATAGAGAAATTTGAGTGGGTACCATCCTCTTACCCAGATTCAGGACTAGGATTGGCGCACAATTGTTATAACTAAGCTGAGATTGCACTTCTTCTTTAAGGAGTTTGTATTAAACAAAGAGATATCTCACTTTACCTTTTCATTGACATTGATTTTCATGTTTAAAAATTTACTTAATCCATTTTGTTTGCTAAGATGGATTTAATTGGAGGCATGGGTTCGAGTAACCCATATTAGCATACAAGGAATATGGATTACTTTTATGCTCAAGGGCTGAAGACTTATTTCTTTTTTATTTGCCTACTATTATAGATTATAACTGTGCATAGTACTACTTTCTTTTGGGATAATGCAAAATCTAAACCTTCCCAAAGTCCCTGCCCCTTATGAGTTCAGGGTTTGCCAGTGAAGAATTTTGTTGATGGCTCACAATCAAATTATGATGTCAATACGTGAAAGAATGTTTTAAGATGGACCTTTTTATCACTTTTGTTGCACTCTAGTTTTAAAATGCAATAATTTAATATGAAAGTTTAAACAACTTTTCTTTTCATAGGTGCCAAACCTTAACATGATTTCACAAACCAAATGTCTTGAAAACTAGGAGAAATTTGGTGAGACTTTATGCATTCTTTTTTAATGGAAAAAAAAAATTAATCCAAGGTGTTTTGGGGAAAAAGGATCTAGAAATATTCATGGACTGATACTTACAGATATTCTCCATGGAATGATTGAACAGGGGCATTTAACCATAAAGAGTGACATTTATACTACTAAGTTTTAATTGCTAATGGCTTGAGAGCATTCTGCAACCTGTTTCTCAGTTTAATTCCATGAGAACTTGATGTTTGTTGCTTCACATATTTTACAGAAAACCTCTTCCCTCCAGGGCATAAACAAATTAAGATAACTTATTTCTTGTGTCTACTTCTCTCTTCTTCTTACCAATTGAATATTGGCAACCTGAGCACAGAAAAATAGTTCGGTGGTGTCATTGATGAATTGTAAAACTAAAACAAGAGGGTGACGATGTAATGATGGTCACCACATTGGTGGCTTGACCAATATATTACTCTGCTAGTGGCTTGAATAATTTTTAGAATAGATTAATGATCTTCTTTTTATTTTTATTTTTTATTGTTTTCAAGACATAGCTAATTTTTTTAGATAGCTTATATATCCATTTTAGGACTGAGACTTTTCTCCTTTTTTTTCATTAAAAAAGTTGATTTACTACTCTTTTATTGGCATTTGAAATATGTGATCTCTTTTGCACAGTTTCATAGCCAAATATAAAATGGCTGTAAATGGGTTGTCAGCTTCGACATTTGGGATAAAGTGCTGGTGGTATACTCATGGAGTGATGACTTGACATTCTGGTAGATGATTAGAACTATAGAGTAGTTGATATCTGCTTCTGTTTTTCACGCCTTGTAGTTACAACTTTGAACTCCTTATCCAGCTCAGGTCTATGATGCTTTTTACTAGGTTACTCCTGGGTACACTCTAGTTTCCAGTTAAAATTGAAGTTAATGTTAGGAAAGAAGTACTACATCAATTATATAGTTGTCATTTTGAGATGCTGATATAGAGAGTTTTCTGACCATCCTAGTTAATCTTCCGATTGGTTTTTTCTTATTGGTAATCAGGTTAATTTGAAATGTGTCATATGTAGATTGAATTTTTGGTATGCTTGTTGATTCCTAGTCCAGGTAGCAATTACTATCAATTTAAAATTGAATATGTCCAGTATTTACATGGAATTAGCAAACCCTTGTCAGTATAAGTCAGACACAGAAGGTGTTCCTTTGAAAGAATATGGCTGTTCGACTTGTACTTGGTGGGATGGTTCTTTCCTCTACTCATTTGTTTATTGATATTTATTCATTTTACTCCAGATGTTATCTTCGATGTTGCTTATGACAGCTTTCTTTTGAGTAATGTAATCGGTTCTCACTAATTGTCTAATAAATGAACTCTCTGGGAAACTTCATCAATCATCTTTTAAATTTTCACATACTACAAAAAAAAAAAAAAAAAAAATTAAATGAATGATTATTTGCCATATTTTTTCAGGATTGAATCAAGGTGTCACTAGTCTTCCATTAAAGGGTTGGCCTCTAACTGTAAGTCATACACTTTGTTAGCTTTCATATATTTTCATTGGCTTCGTATGAATTCTCACTTTAGACTCTGCCAACTTATACAGGGAATTGATCAATTACGACCAGGTTTAGGTGTTCAAGTACAAAAGCCTAATATACCAACCCAAAACCAGTTTATTTTGGCATCTCAACAACAGCAGGTCTTAGCAAATGCTCAAGCACAAAGCAATCTTGGAAATTCGCCTAACTATGGAGATATGGATCCTCGTAGGTTGTGTGGATTACCTAGGGGGAACTTGAATGCAAAAGATGGTCAATCCACAAGAAATGATGGATCTATATGCTCCCCGGTGCAATCAAGTTCGCCAAAGGTTAGAGAGTTCCAAATCGCTTAAAAATCTAATGAATATTGTGATTTTCATAACATACATGCAAAAACTTGGGCACTAGGGCCCAAGTTGAGTGTGGTTGGCACTTTAAAAACAGATCCTAATTTTTGTCCTTTATTTCTGTGTTTATCATTGTAACATGTTCCCCTTATAGAATCTACTATATATCACCCCCATAAAACAGAAAAAATTAAATTGAGTAAGCTTGTAATGCTATCTAAGTTTCGCATTGCATAGTTTATGCCTAGAGCATTGACGGCATTGAGGGCTAGAACAATATTAGCTGCCAGATATAGTGTAACTGTCATCTGTTGGAACATGGCACTTAATAGTTGGGCCCACCATTGATTGATTTCTCAAATTTTCGATTCATTATCAATGGAAGGATTTGTTGATTTATCTCTTTCACATTTCCATAAGATTGGTCATTTATTATTATTAAATTATTTTTTTCCATCTTGCATGCTTTTGTGATCTAGGTTTGGACTCATATTTACTTTTTCATTTTGATAAACGTGATGTAGTTTCTGAAAGGCTTGCAAATACCTTTTTTTTTCCTGAAATTAGCTGGTTCTTTAACAGATGAAGGTGGCCCAGATGCAACACTCTTCCTCTCAACAGCTGGACCAGTTACAGCAGCAGCAAATGCAGCAGGTTTTTTCTTACATTCATATGGACATAATTACAGAATCTCATATTATGTTTCATGAAGATATATTAAACAAATGCTTTTTCAGTCACAGGAGTGGTTGGGAAGTGTTACAATTTCCTAATGTTGTTCTTACTTTTGTTAGAGAATATTGTAAAGAAGAATTCTTATTTAATTTCTCCTTACGAAAATAGGTTTCGTTGTTGAATAAGGAAGGTGTTAGCACATATTTGGACAGAGCGGAGCACACTCATTAACTGTAAATGTGTATGAATAGGCTATACTAGAAATGTTTGAAGAGTGTGTGTGAGAGAGAGGGGGTTGGGGGGGGTGGGCAGAGGGAGTGGGGAGTTGGGATGAAGAGGAGGGGGAAGGGAGAGATGAGTGATGCCTAAAGGAGTTGTAGAAAAACTGGGACTGTTATAGTAATAAGAGGAGGGAACATGTGATTGCTTTTAGACTAAAGCTTTCTATTTTTGGTCTCTTCTTTCAAGTATGAATCATATCATTGATAAATTGCTTTTTCTGTGGGAGGGGGAAGAGGAAGGGAGAGATGAATGGTTCCTAAAGTAGTAGAAAAACTGGGACTGGGACTGTTATAGTAATCAGACGAGGGAACATGTGATTGCTTTTAGACTCAAGCTTTCTATTTTTGGTCTCTTCTTTCACGTATGTATCATATCGTTGATAAATTGCTTATCTGGGGACTTTGGAACTAAAATTGTGTGTTCATTTCTGTGTGAATTGATTTATCCTTATCGTTAATGTGTAGCAACATCAAAGCTTCTGCTGCCATAAAGAGTTTTTTTTTTTTTATTTGTTGTCGTTGCCGTTTTTTCTGTTTCCTTTTGGACCAAGCTAATTGATATCCTGGTGGCTATTTATCATGCTGTAGAATAACAGAAAAAGGAAACAACATTCTTCTTCTGGGCCTGCTAATAGCACCGGCACCGGAAATACAGTCGGTCCTTCGCCCAACTCTCCACCATCGACTCACACTCCTGGTGATGGAATGACAATGGCAACTAGTCTCCAGCATGTTAACAGTGTGCCAAAAGGCCTAATGATGTATGGTCCAGATGGGACGGGAGGTCTTGCATCGTCTTCAAATATTCTGGTATATCTTCTCAAATTTTAAATTTTTTAATTAGAAACTATGTAAATTATATCCTTTGACTCAGTTCCTCAAATCTGTATCCTTTTTTAGCTGTTTCTTGTTTGTAGTCACCATTTGTCTGAAGCCAATTGATTAGATGAGACCCAGGTAAATTCCATTTCTTCTAAAAGTATCATTTCTTAATGCAGGATGATATGGAACATTTTGGAGATATTGGTTCTCTGGATGATAATGTTGAATCATTTCTGTCACATGATGGAGGTGATGGTAGGGATCTATATGGCACAACTGAGCATAAAAAAGAGTCTTCTAAGGGTAATCTTCATCATATATTGTGTGTGCAGTTGTTGGACAGATTACTTGAATGCTAATGTAGTATGTTGAAATGCCTCCTTTCAGGTTTCACCTTTGCTGAATTTGGATGTATAAGGACCAATAATAGTAAAGTTACCTGCTGTCATTTTTCTTCAGATGGGAAGTTTCTAGCCAGTGCCGGACACGACAAAAAGGTATTATGCTGGTAAAAATAGTAGCAAATGCCACTTTGCTGAAGATATTTTTATCTAAGGAAACATTTTACTTTCTGATATCATCATTTGGTGTGTATTTGCATGCTTATCTATTGAACTCCAACTTCTAATTGAGGCAAATTAAGAAAAATAGAAGTTAAATAAAGGACACATTGATCCCAAAAAAAAAAGTGGTTACTTAGCTCTTTGGTGTGTTGATAGGCTGTTCTTTGGAACATGGATAACCTGCAAGGAGAGAGCACCCCGGAAGAGCACCAGACTGTAATTACAGATATCCGTTTTAGGCCCAATTCAACTCAGCTGGCGACAGCTTCATATGATAAGTCTGTGCGATTATGGGATGCAGCCAAGGTAATTATCTCTGATCCCTTTTATTTAAAATTTGCTCATACATGATGTCAAAATTCTAACAATATGAGCAAATTTAATGAAATAGGCATGTTTAAAATCACTTATATTGAGTTATTGGTGCAGCCAACCTACTGTTCGAATGCTTATACTGGGCACAGCTCACATGTGATGTCCTTGGATTTCCACCCTAAGAAGACCGATCTTTTCTGTTTTAGTGATAGTAATTATGAAATTCGATATTGGAATATATCCCCGTTCTCGTGCACTCGTGTTTTCAAGGTTGGTTCACAATCTTCTTTTTTTTAACTTGTCTTTTATCTTTAATATTTCAAATTCATGCTAAAGCTGCAGTTTACTATCATTTAATTCCTTATTTTCATTTCTTCTTGGAATAGGGAGGTAATGTGCAAGTTAGATTTCAACCAAGAATTGGACATCTTCTGGCAGCGGCATCTGATAAAGTGGTGTCCATCTTTGATGTTGAATCCGATAGGCAAATACACTCACTTCAGGTATCTGGGTTTGTAAATTTTACCGTTGATTCTGGGCATAGTATAAGTAATGTAAACCCAAATGCTGGCATTTTGCCTTTGGAATGGAGTGATCAGTTGTTTTTGATAGTTCATGGATTGATTGCTCCTATATTAAAAATTCTTAACCCATAATAAAACTTTTGGTCTTATTCTCAGGGGCACTCAGAAATGGTAAATTACCTTAGCTGGGATGCAAATGGAGATTATTTGGCATCTGTCAGTCCAGACATAGTGAAAGTTTGGTCACTAACTTCAGGGGAGTGCATTCACGAGCTTAGCTCCAATGGAAACCAATTCCATTCCTGTGTTTTTCATCCGATTTATTCAACTCTTTTGGTGATTGGTGGAATTCGGGTAATGTCCTCTATTTCCATTTTAGGTAATGTTTTCTTATTGTGATGATCCATGACAAGTAACCCTCAATGTTTTAAAGAACAGTTTCGGTAGGATAAAATGCATATAATTGTTATATTGTGAACATAAGTTAGGTTTAATTGTCCAATACTTTGTTTAACTTGTGTAATTAGTAGTGTTGAATATCAGACCTTGTCTCTCTTGAAAGTCCAGGGGCTTCAAGAAATAGAGATCCCCATTAATTTTGGGTTAAATTTTTATAGCACTTTCTTCATTACTAGCATGGGGACACTTTGGGTGTTGAATTGCAAAAACACTCTAAACTAGTAGTTGACCAAGTTAACAAGAATATGAAAGAGACATCTTTATTTATTTATTTTGAATTTCCTTTCTCTAGAGCCCTTGATATTTGTTTTTATTTTTTATTTTTCCATATATTTTTATTCCTTTGTAATCACCTCATTTCTTAACCTTTATAATATATATATATATATATATAAATACACATTGGACATAAAAATGCCATTCCAAAAAATTTAATGGAAATAAAAAAAGAACTAACATTGAGAACAAGCTTTGGGGGTTTCGAATCTCTTAAGAGTTGATGAAATGCCTTGTTTTTTAATATTTCAGTCATTTTTGGTGATGGGGTGCATTTCACTTGGATGATTACTTTGTAGTTTGGTAATTTTTTAAGATTGCAATTACATGACCGATCACTGACCCCATTATTTTGGCCATGTGAATGGCTGTAGTTGATGACCTGGCAGCGGGTGAATCACATTTCATGTAGAGGTTCTCCCACATTCTTGTTGAATGGAACTAGTAAAAACAAGGATTTAAAGTCAGGGGAAGAAGATTGTAGTTATTGAAGGCGAGTGTAATAATGTTAAGCTGAGCAACTGATATTTCATCAATAATCATATTACTCAAAAAGCACCTTTTGGGGTAGAAGTTGTGAAAGGAGAGAAGATAGAATTTACATATGCAAAAGAGTTGCATGTTTTGGAAAATGCTCTTTAGCTGTGTCCGGACAAAACTAATGTATTTCTGCCAGCCTTCTTTCCAGATTTATTATTATTCCTTATGCTTTTAGCTGCAAGAAATGTGAAGTTCTGAAGAGAGAGATAGGATGAGAGTGTGTCACTGGAAAGGTAAGACATTTTGTGGTTTGCATCAAAGATAAACCGAAAAGGCGAAAAGTAGCCCAAAGGTTTGTATTATTGGGCACGTGGCGCACACACCCACATGTCCTAGAATAATACTTGGGAGTATTCCAATAGATATATATATTCTAGGAACGTCTAGAAACAACCATTTTGACTTTAGCTTAGCTAGTCACGCGCATGTATTCCATTTTTGATAAGAGTTTTTGAATTCTCATTGTTGTATCTGGGTTTTGGTTGTTTGATACAACCACTGAACTAAAATATTCCAACTTTGGCAGCTATAGCTAATTTTTGTTTTTGTTTTTGTTTTTGTGTTTTTTTCTTCTGGCCATGGCTTGCAGTCTCTGGAATTGTGGAACATGGCTGAGAATAAGTGCATGACAGTTGCAGCACATGAGAATATAGTTGCAGCGTTGGCGCAGTCACCGGTCAATGGAATGGTGGCTTCTGCTAGCCATGACTGCTCCGTCAAAATATGGAAATAAAAAAGGGCAAAGATACGAAATATTTGCTGGGAATATCTCAATTCAATCAGGGTAGGGTGTTCAGGACTTGAGGGGTTTGGTCGTTCCACATTATTTTAGAAATTTCTTATTGTTAAAAGAATTAATTTAAACATTTTTTTTTTTTCTTTCTTGTAATATTGTTTGGTATGACAATTGAATAGCAGAATGGGGGGGTGGGTTTTGGGTGGGCGGAGCACACGGTCTAGGTGAGGAAAAGATATATATATTTCTCATCTAGGAACAACAATCTATATTATTATTATTATAGAAGAGTTGTGTAGGTGGTTTGGGCTTGTCTATTTTTTGTAAATTGATTTGAGACTCGTAGCATCCGGGGCTTCGCGTCAGATAATACTATAATAATCCATACTCTCAGGGGTGGGGTTGGGTCCTCGCATGGGTTGTAATAGGCGCGTTCGCCTAGTCTCAAGATTCACACCCATTCCCTACTTAGTAACTTATAACCCTTGTCTATCGAGATTCAGCACCTTATAGATTATAATTATTTTCTAAAATACTTTTATTCTTGTATATTGAAATTTATATAATTTCATTGTTTTCTTTATTGAAAGTAAGTTTATTTAAATATTAGGAATTTATCATATATTTTTTATTCATAATAATCATATTTTGAATTATATTTTATAAAATGAATATGTATCTAAGGTGTCGTCACGCCTTGTATTTAAGCTCTAGGAGATTTTTGTACTTAGTGTGCTTGCCCCTTTTAGAACTATGCTGTCCTCATTCGTTTATAAAATTGCTTCGTTGCGGGGTATGTAATACACAATTTATCCAATTGTTCAGTGCCGAAAGGATTCAGTACCGGGATATTCAAAGGGATGGACCGGTGCATGCCGAACATGGGATCCCAGTTGTTGTTATCATTCTTCGTATTGGTAATTGAAAATTATTTAAAATTTTAAAAAAAAATTAAATTACTCATCAAAATTACTTTGAACGTATAACACATGATAATATCATATTTGTTTATTAAAATGTATATTTTTATCAAAAAATCATATTTATATTTTATTTTTATTAATTGTTTAATTTTTTATAATACATTTAATGTCTTTTTTAGAGATATAATACATTTAATGTAATATAATAGGCTTCCTGGCATTGTTGGAAGAGTCGATGTGACCTCACCCTTTTGGCAAGGGTTCAAACCCATTCTAGATTTTGAAATTTGAACGAGATAACCGATATTCGCGTTAAAATTCCGAAATAAACTGAATCGAACAATTTGGTGTCGATTTTTATTTTATATAAATCTCGATTTAGGTTTTGGTTTATAAAATACAAAAACCGCGGTTTAGGTTAACTCCATCAACAGCTAGATTTTGAAATTTGAACGAGTTGATCAATATTTGAGGTAAAATTCCGAAATAAATTGATTTTTATTTTATATATATTTCGATTTGGATTTCAATTTACAAAATACAAAAACTGGTTTAGGTTAATCGACCAAAAAATAAAAAATATTAATATTATAAAATTATAAATATATAATATATATTATAAAAAAAATTCAATGTAGGTCAACACATCATATTCAGTCCAAACCCATTTTATAACTTGTATAACTTTTCATATAATTAAATATAAGAAAATCGAAATTTTTTATAAAATTTATATGTAGAAAATCCCATTAGGACTTCAATTTACAAAATACAAAAACTGGTTAAGGTTAATCGACCAAAAAATAAAAAATATTAATATTATAAAATTATAAATATATAATATATATTATAAAAAAAATTCAATGTAGGTCAACACATCATATTCAGTCCAAACCCATTTTATAACTTGTATAATTTTTCATATAATTAAATATAAGAAAATCAGGAATTTTATAAAATTTATATGTAGAAAATCCATTAGGACTTTATAAAATCATCTCTCATTTTAACTTTCATCTCATTACTTTTTTGTTTCCTGGGTAAAAATAATTCTTTTTCTATTTCCTAGATTTTTTTATATTTTTTTTAGCTTCAAAAATTAAAATCATCTTACTTAATTTCTATGAAATGAAAAATTGTTTTTCCTTTAATTTCTAAGAAATAAAAAATCATTTTCCTACATTCAAGATTTAAAAAATCACTTTCTTTAATTTCTAAAAATAGTAAAAAAAATTCTTTAACTTCAAAGAAACTCAAAATCATTTTTTAATTTCTAATTAAACCATTTTCTTTATTTCAAGAATTCAAAAATCAATTTCTCTAACTTCTAAAAAAATAAAAAAATATATATTTTTCTTTAATTTCAAAAAAAATCATATACTTTTAACTATAAAAACTCAAAAGAATCATTCTTAGGGATTCAAAAATTCAAACTCTTACACTTTCTTTAAATGTCCGATTTTTCAAAATTCTTCTTCGGCAATTTTAAAGATTCCAAGGAATACAATAAATTCTATAATTCTAATAGAATGGAACCACATAGAGTTGACTTGCGTGCTAATTAAATAGCCTTGGTGGGAGCCCAACGCTTTCAACAACCAATTCGGCCCTCGATTTATAATTTAATTTTCTATTTTAATGATGAATGTTTCTATATATGTTATTGGGCTAACCTTGTTTTCTCTTTATAGCGCTCTCAATTGATGCTAAGGTACACATTGTTTTTCCCATTTAACTTTATTTTGTTATTTACTATATGTTTGATGTACTGTTGTATATTATTGTTGTCAATTATTGATATTCATAGTCAATTAGTCAATTGTTATATATGTCTTAACTTGATTATTAGAGACCAGACCTTTAAAGGCTTAGAGGAGGTGTTGTGGCTTTTCAATGTACCCTTCTCAATAGGTAACCTGAATCCCGAACCTAGACTCAATTTTTCTCAGACCCGCTTTTCTATATTAAGAGTCACATTTTGAGTTTTCTTTCTTATTTTATTTTCCCTTAAAAAATAAAATAAATGGTGACTCCAAAATCGTTTTCAAAAATACAAAAAACGAGTCTTGCGTCATAGCAAAAAAATGTGATATCTACAAAATGGCAAATCCACTAGGGATCGTTTTAGAGGGTTAAGCTAGAACTCTAGTTGAGGCAAATATGACAGTTTATTGGTTGACTAGTGGGTATCCCTATCTCTTTGTGCCTTTGCATGCTTTAGTGATTGATTTCACATTAAGACTTATTTTAATGATCTTGTTTGATGAGAATGTTTGATTATCTATGACATTTGAGATCTTGACATGTTGGTTGTTTCACTTGATTATTTTCAAAGCAGGTTGAATTTTTGTTGTATAGTATTTTATTTTCTTCTTGATATGTATTCTTAGTGTTACGTACTTCATTCACTATGACATCATTAGTTTATATTGGTTGATCATTTTGTATGTTATAAGTATCTACTCCTCTTTGTTATATGATTACTCTACCCTTCTTGGTATGTACATTCTTGTTTATTACTTATGTCATTCACACATGTTGATTTTTTGCCATATATCTCTCTTGATTACTTCTTGGCATGTTATATATTCATTTTTGCTCATCTTGTATCCTTGCTTATATTGTGTAGATTTGGATGATATAACCATTGTATGACTACGTGTTGCATGAGTACCCTTTCTCTTGCTTGATTGTATGTTGCTTATCTATGTGGGACACACATGTATCCCCTTTATCTTCAACTCACTAGTCTCAATCGACTTAGTTTCCTTTGATTGTGTGTTTGATAGGAGAGTTGTTACTCCTTGTGTGCTCTTCGATCTAGCTAGTGATAAGGAGTAAGGTCTAGTGATGGGGTATATCCAAGGAACAAAATATCGGTAATTACGGATATATCGGTACTTAGATTTTATGGATATATCGGAAATATCGGTAAATATCAGTGGATATTTTGACAAAAATATTGGTAAAGCGAAAATTAACAAAAATACTTTGTTGAACTATAAAAAAGACATAAATAAACAAATATACACTTATTGAAAACAATATTCATTATAATTTATCGAGAAATTACATTACAATAGTCATTTAAAACCAAAATGAAGACCGATGTGGCTCCATTACATTATTTGATGAAGGGATCTCATCTTGATGAAGATAATATTCATAACAAGATCTTCAAATATTGAGATAAATCACAAGAAAAATAATTTGAGTTAAATGGAGCTTGGATGTGTATGGATGAGTTTGTAAAGAAATTGTATGATTTTAGGGGTATTTATAGAATTTTTTGGTGTCAAAATAGTCATTGGATTGTCAAAAAAATCATTGTGATTTAATTCTAACCGTTGGATTTGATTTAAGTCAAAATAGTTGATATTTACCGATATTTACCGATATATCTTTGATATTTTAATTATATTTTAATGACATATTTACCGATATTTTTCGTGAAATTCCAAGATACGTTACACATGCATAAAGCTCTACTCGCTGGAAATATTGGGAATTTGAATATTTCGTCGATATTTTATTTTACCGATTTAATCGATTTTTCCTCTCTGAACCGACATTCTCTGCTGCCAATATCTTCGAGCGCCGACCGATAACCGATTTTTCACAATTTTCACTCACGAAAACTCCGATTTTTTTGTCCCTAGGTATGTCTTATATGTCGATATTTATGACTAGTGTGTTGTCTTTGTGCCTAGATTTATTAGGGTTTTTCGAATGCACCCACATCAAAGTATCGTACACTTTGTTGTTTTGCTGTGCAAATGAGAATCATCACCATAGAAGCTCGATGTGTCAAGGTATTGTATGTGGAGGTGACACCAACATTGTATGGAAAACCTGCTCTTTTTGAGGCATAAGAGGTTGCGTACCATTAGAGGGTACGATCGCTTCTTACTAAGGACCCCACTGCCTCACCATTTTCTCTTTCTTTCTTTAGAGCCACCATGACCTTATAGGTGAGGTTATATTCTTTTTTTTAAGGTGTATGTATCCAACACGTGGGTGCATCTAAGAGCCTTTAGGGCCACTTTAGCCACAATTGGGTCGAGTGTTCTCCTTTGGTCTCCTATTGAGTGCTTATGGATTGGTTCAGGTCTTAAGTGTTAATTAGACCACTCCTTGTCTTCATGCGTTAGATTTACCATTTACCTCCTTTCACTTATTGAGTTTAGAGATCCTTCTCCATAGGGCTTTCATGAGTCTTATTTTTATGAGTCCTATCATACATCCAGATTATGATTGCCACCTTAGGATCATTTAGCATGTGTTATGTTATGGTGTTGACTTGAGACACCTTCACTTTCATGTCATGATCACTTGGGCCCAACCCATTATGGAGGGTTTTGTGCTTATTGGCCTTAGATTGGAAACTTGACTCAAGGAGTTGGAGATTGAGACTCATTCCACCCAAATTAGAGTAGCATCTCATTCAAACTTGTATTCTTACCTTAGCCTTTTTTGGACCAATGACCTATTAGACATGAGAGCTTTATAATTGCCATACATTCCCATTCATTTTCCCATATATGTCTTTAGCCTCTTTATATCACTTCCTTGATTTGACCAGGTAGGTGATTTGTGTCCAGTAGGGTATCTAGAATCAACAATATTTATACCAAAGACTCTCACCGCCGTAGTACTTGCCACGCAAAGATAGCGGCTCTAGGGTCTTAACACTTCCATTTGCTTCTCTCAAGAAGACTGGTGAATGAGGGTCTAATATGAATTCCTATTTGACTTGGTGGTTATAAAACATATTTGATA
Organism: Tetrastigma voinierianum; assembly: GCA_016808115.1. Classification (NCBI taxonomy): domain Eukaryota; kingdom Viridiplantae; phylum Streptophyta; class Magnoliopsida; order Vitales; family Vitaceae; genus Tetrastigma; species Tetrastigma voinierianum. The sequence continues at coordinate 18,135 of JAEQBH010000125.1, forward strand.
TGAACTGAGGAAAATGAATAATATATATATATATATATATATATATATATATATAGTACAGAGCATATATGGAGTATATATATATATATATATATATAAAACTCTGAAGTGTCATGCTACTGGTTCTGGGTTCTACAGGCAACTGAGGGAGCCTCGGCCCTTTTCCTCTGTAGAGGATGACCTATAGTTATCCTCCCCAAACCTGATCTTCTTTTAATATATAAACCTTAACCCCTACAGCTTCCTTTTTGAAAGATAGCATTTACTAGGCATGCAATGGTCTCCAAATAGTGAAAAACTTTATCTCTTTAACCCACACATTCTATAATGGATTAATAAAATGGCACCACCGAATCTCGTGGATCTAACAATAAGCATCCATTGAACCTCAAAGATTGTCAAGTATAGGTCATTCAAAGTGTGCTCATGATTTGAACCTATGGTTAGCTGGGAGAAATGATAAATATGGTAATAAATAATAAAGCGTTAAAAACATGAGAACCCTTATATCAAGATCCCCTTCTCCTTCCAATGTCCTATAGCCTTCCCTTCAAGGATGGGTGTGCCTGGCTTCACTCATCCTCTGAAATATCATCCTTGTAGAGGCTGTTTAGCAGGGAGAAAGAGGGAAAGCAAGTTTCCCGGAAGAGGCGGGAGCTGCTAAAAGCTTGGCGCCAAAAAGCTTTATTAATTATTAAGATATTTGTTATAGTGTAGCTTGGGATTATATAGTGTCCCAGCTATGCAAAATTACAAAAATATATGAATTGGCCACTATAACATGAAGGGTACCAAGAAAAACATGGTGAAGAACACAAGAAAAAGTCAAACTATGGAGAACAATTTCATGTGGGTTTTCATGGTCGCAACCCCAAATTGCAAGGGTGTTGCGCTTCTACTCCTTTCTTCTACTTTCTTCTTCTCGTCGACCCATAGCCTCCGAGTTCAACTCCGATTCTTCGTGATTGAGCCGATTCAAAAAACTTTGGCATGATTGGTTCATAAAAACTACAAAATTTTTCATAAAAGATCAGAGTATAGCTAGACCCAATGTGCCAACCAGAGTCTCAACTGATTATTGCATTTTCAAAGAAGGCTCAAAACTTGTAATAGACAGGGCATAGAATAGCACTATTTGGGCAATAATCAATAGGGTTTGAAATGACTAGATTTGAGAAGAGTATTGCATCTTATGAGATGTGACTTATGATGAGAGGGCTATTCAATTACTTGATGAGATCATTGATTATTCAATAAGAGATGTGAGGGAGATGAGTTGTTAAGTAATCGTATTCAAATTCAGCACTTACATATGACTTCAAGAGTTTGATTTGGCTATGGGGGCTTATATGGGTTGACGATGAGCAAATTGTATTAAGAGAGCAGTTAATTGATTTGATGAGATTGTTATTGCTACACTATGGTTGAGATAGTCTGAGAGGTTTTATAAAGCATATAGTTTGAGCTTCCACGTGGTTTTAGAGGATTCGATATTATTGCATTGGGTGAGTGCTGATCTTTAGTGTTGACCATGCATAATCTCGAGAGCATGATGTATGATGTTGTGGACAAAGGATGGGTGGCCATCATTTCATGAACCATTTACATTGTCCCATACATATATAAGGTTATATATTGTTAGCCCATTGAGCCTCACATGGATGTTATAGCTTTTTCTTTCATCACCTCATTTATCTTTACACCGTTGGGACCATAAGGATGAATGTAATGTTTTTACTAGAGATCTCATGAGCTTTGAACTTGACAGACATATTATCATCCATTCCATCCTATATATTATGATTTTTCCTTTTTGACATCATCATTACTCTCTCATATCACATGTCATCATTAGTGTCCTACCACACTTCCTTCCCATGTCGTTTTACTCACGACATTGCTTTTTCTTTCCCTTGAGTGGTGGTCTTCTACATGTCTTTCTATGGAGGACGTATATGCTCTTCCCTTCATTTCATCCCATGTGGGCAATGATCCAGACATCTGGCTCGCTTATCTTGTCATTAGAGGATTCATCTACTTGGTTATGTATATTCATATTAGCCATTGATGTATATTCATCTACTTGGTTATGTATATTCATATTAGTCAGGTATGTATAAAAAAGAAATTAAATAAAAAAGAAAAAAATCATTTATATATTCTATTGTATCATTCTTATTAGGAACATGTATGCATTTTTGACAACTCTTGTTACAAACTAGTATATATATGATGGTGAGAGTTCATATGAGCCTCTTCAAGCCGATAGGCGACGTTGAGAGAGACTTTCTCAGTGACCCCATTTCATATGACTTCCTTCTGGTATATACTTGAGGTGACTATCAACCCACTCTCACTGCTTTCTTTGTCAATCTCCTTATCATTAATACTTTTGTATCTATTTGATCATACTTTATTTACTCTTCTTCTACCTCACTTATTTGTTGCACAATTTTATATTCACTTATCATTTGCTCTTATCCTGTTGACATGTGATACTTCGTTACCCACCATCTAGTGACGTACTAAGGTTCTTGACTCATAGAAGTTATACATTGCATTACATGCATGAGGGGTTTAGGGACCTTTCTTGGGATTATTGAGCCTAGTTTCCCTTCATTTCTTTTACCTTATTACTCGAGCCTACATTACGGTCAGAATCGTAAAACCACCATGAGGCCATGATGCCACACATTATGTTTGATAGCTTATACATAGATGATATTTGAGAATGGTTGAGATCTTTTGGATCATGATGGATGATAAGCATTGATGATGATCTTATACTTGGGGTCGTCCTTATTTTATTTAGTGGATTATGAGGCATTCTTACACTGGGAAATGACTACTTTGGAGGTCATTTTTATCATATATGTACACACTCAATATTAGGGCATACCTATCCTATGGTTGGTGGATCCTTCAAATGAATTATATTGGGTCATAGCCCTCTTTTCTTTAGATGATGGATCTTGAACATTCCTATATTGAAGTATAGTCACTTCTAAGAGCACACTTATCGGGTATGCAGTCGTTTTATTTGTTACTAGGGCATAGCTATCTCATGTTTTGGTTCATCGATGTAGTGAGTTACCATTTGATGGAGGATTTTGATGCAATGTGAATTTGACGTCACATGAGATTTAGTCTTTTCGACATACCTAGTCAATATTGGTACCTACCTATCTTCCATCCCATACCTTGACATTTCCTTCTTAATAACCTCATAACTATACCTATTTTACCAAAACCTATCCTTCATCTTCTTTTACCTACCCATTTCACCATGATTTATGATTTGCTCCTTCGACTAGGGAAAGATGTGGCTTAGTCTTTGAGTTTTACAATCGAGCCTTCACCCTTAATGGCCCTTGGGTTCAGCACCTTCCATGACGGCAAAGCCTAACAAATTATTGACTTGTTTATGATGATGTCTCCATTTCTGGCAGTTGGAATGTTGAGTCGACTTGTTATTTTGTGCTTTCAGTGTTGGTACTATGATTTGGATTGTTGGTTAGATTTGTTTGATTATAATGCCTTGCTGCATGGTCCTACATGGCATCCTTGAGGTTGGATTTTTTTTGTTTCACTTTCACTAAGTGATCGATGAGCATACTCTAGAGTATCAGTGGTTTTAGGAACATTTCGCTTCTTCCTTAGTCATCATAGCGATGACCCAGGGCCCCTATCTTGGATGTTGTTAGATCATTAGTAGGTTTCATTGCCACTTGATTGAGTTGTTGACCATTTTGAGTTGTACACTAGAGCTTACCCCTTCATTGAGATCATCAAATCATTTGCAGATTGCATCCTCGACCATTCTTGTGAGTTCTTTAGTATCATCATTGTGATCACCCTATGACTTTAGGCTACCCTCTTTCAGCGTCATGTTTTTATGTCTTTATTCCGACATAGAAGGCACCTTCACGATCCATCACGTTCTTTTGTCTTGTTTTTTGTGACGTGGCTCCTATACAATTCGTCATGCCCTTTTGTTTTATTTTGGAGTATAGACGACACCTACACTATTTGTCATGTCTCTCGCTTTGCTTTGACATAGACGACACCTATTCAATCCATTACGTTCTTTTGCTTCAATGTTAGAGCATAGTGGCACCTATATGATCCGTCATGTCTCTCGTTTTGTTTTGGCATAAATTGCACCTATATGATTCGTTGTGTTATTTCGTTTTGTCTTCAACATAGATGCCACCTACTCTGATCCATCATGCCTCTTATTTTATTTTTGGCAAGAGCGGCACCCGCCATGATCCATCTCGTGTTCTTCGTTTTGTCTTCAACATCGGCCCCACCTAAGGATCCATCATGTCACTTGTTTTGTTTAGCGTGAGCGACAAACCTATATAATTCGTCGTGTTCTTTTGTTTTGTCTTTGGCGTAGAGAAGGCCAACATCTGATCTATACATTATCTCTTGTTTTGTTTTAACGTTGATGAAATCTATACAACTCGTCACGTTCTTTCGTTTTATCTTCGAGCATAGACGACACCTATACAATCTGTCATGTCTATTGTTTTGTTTTTTGGTGTAGAAGGTTCCTATATTATCCATCGCATTCTTTCATTTTGTCTTCGAACATAGACGACACCTATACGATCCATCATGTCTCTTGTTTTGTTTTTGGCGTAGATTATATGATATGTCGCATTCTTTCGTTTTGTTTTCCAGCACAGACGACACATATACAAACCATCGCATTCTTTCGTTTTGTCTTCGAGCATAGATGACACATATACGTCATTTATTTTGTTTTGTTTTTGGCATAGACAACACCCATACGATCCGTCACGTTCTTTCATTTTGTCTTCCAGCATAGACGACACCTATACGATCCATCACGTCTTTTGTTTTGTTTTGGCGTTGATGGCACCTATACGATCTGTCGCATTCTTTCATTTTGTATTCGAGCATAAACAACACCTATACAATCCGTCATGTGTCTTGTTTTGTTTTTGGTGTATATGGTACCCATACGATCAGTCACATTCTTTCATTTTATCTTCCAACATAGACTGCCCTATACGATCCATCATGTCTCTTGTTTTGTTTTCCTGTATACAACACCTATACGATCCATCGTGTTCTTTCATTTTGTCTTGAAACATAGATGGCTTTCATATGATTCGTCATGTCTCTTGTCTTTGTTTTTTTGGAGTAAACTGACACTTATACAATCCATCGCATTCTTTAGTTTATCTTCCAACATAAGACACCCCTGCTCTGATTTGTCATGTCTCGTTTTGTTTTAGCTTGGAAGCGACACATATATGCATTCACGTTCTTTTGCTTTATTTGGAACATAACTGGCACCTACGATCCATCATGTCTCTTGTTTTGCTTTGGGTAGATGACACTGTGCGATCCATCATGTTTCTTGGTTGTTTTCATTATTTTCCATCATGGTGGTGAAACATTTATTAAGCTTCCTTGACATATCTTTAGTTTGAGCTAATCTTGAGTTTGATTATTGGCTTTCTTGCCTTATGCTAACATCTTCTCTAGTGCTCTATAGATTTCTCCATGGTGTTACATTCTCTTCGCTCCTTGATGGTAACTATCACTTGACTTCAACATCATTTCTTTACCTTTTTGGAGACTATTTGGAGGATTTGGACTCATTGTGAGCTTTAATTGGCAAACCCCAGACCCTTTGTCTTTTATGATGCTTGTTTTTGGGTGTTTTAGAGCCCTTTAGTTGTTGCTTGAGTTTAGTGGTCGATGTTCTTTGTGGTTGCATTTAGGGGGTCTCTTACGTTTCTTGATAGAGTTCATTTGGGTTTAGTTCACCTTCACACTTCATTATTCATTTTACTTCTTCCATTCTTGACAATGAAGGCTGATCAAGATGAAACATATATATGAAGTACAAATTTAGGCTCTTGTTATTTTATTTATTTATTTTATTTTACTTTATTTTGATTTTATTTGATTGGATTTTATTAGTTTTTTATTTTATTCTTAGGTGGATCATCCTTAATTTCCAGCAAAACAGTTTTTAGACAAAGGAGGGATTTTTATTGGGACACTTTTAGAGGGTGGAGGAGAAAATCAGAAGGGGACGTTGGGAGAGACGTCTGGAGACAGGGAGACTCTTAGGAGGGAGAGGAAGAAAGAACAAAGAAGAAAGAGACAATCTTTTTAATAAAAGAATTTTATACCTTTATTTCAATCAATTTTCATATTATATAATTATTAATATTATTGTTTAAATAGAAAAATATTTCTATGAATATTTTTTCCACTTTTTAAAAAACTTCCTCATGAATTTATCTACTTTTTACTCAATTGTATCCCAATTTTATTAAAGGATTATCCTTATTTTTCACCTTGAATTAGTCTTTTTTATAACACCTTCTAATTGGTTAAAATATGTAGAATTTCTTACTTTAAGAGAAAAATTGGATATGGTCTTCATAGTTTAGTATCATTTTTTTTCTCTTTTCCCCTTATCTTTCATAGTTTTAAGTTTTATTAGGGCCTTAAAATACGTAGAATTTCTTACTTTAAGTGAAAAATTGGATATGGTCTTCATAGTTTAGTATTATTTTTTATATTCATTTTTTTCTCTTTTTCCCTTATCTTTCATAGTTTTATGTTTTATTAGGACAATTTTGGATCCTCCTTAAAGAAGCCATTATAAGATGGAAGGTGAAAAAGAAAATTAATTAAAATTTTATTACGATCAAAGATATTTTTGTAAAACAAATGCAATTAAAAAAAATTTAATAAAATATTTCTAAAATTTTAATTTTAATAAAAATTTCTTATGCAGTTTGACAAGCTCTTTCTGCCACCCTCACGTTACTCTCAGGCATCTTTATGTTTGCCACAGTCTCATAGAAATTGTCAAGGCAGATTGTACTATTAACAGAGTATGGACCTTTCCAACCAACATTAAGAGAAAATTTGGATCTAGTCTTCATAGTTTATTTTCATTTTTTCTCATTCCCATATCTCACATAGTTTTATGTTTTATTAGGGCAATTTTGGATCCTTTGAAAAAGTCGTTATAGGATTGAATGTCAACGCCACGGGTTCGAGTCCACGATCCAGATTAGTGAATCACGAGGCAAGTTTCGGTCTTGAAACCATATCTTTGGATTTTTTATTTTTTATTTTCTTGAGCGAACTTATATGCGTGATTAGCCCTGAGTTTTTGTAATAACCAACTGTCATTTACATTTACAAATGAACTACCACCGGGAGTGGTATCCATTAAAGTATACATTTACTAAGTCCCATTGTATGAATGCGTACGCTACATATCCTATCCGAACATCGGAGATCGCGGAGCGGTCTTTGGTGAGCACCTATCTCTGAGATGGCCCCATTCTTTGATGTGAATCTATCTTGTCCTCTTTGTTCATAACGATTTTACGGATTGTTTGCAGTGCTAGCTTCATAGGTAGAGACATATAACGATAACGACCCGATAACAATAATACTTCTTCACAATCTTTACTTTTACTTATGCATATCCCGAAGTCTATTCTTATGTGACTTCTAACTCATCTCCTTTATACATGTAGATTTTGCCTTTTTAGAGATCCGTATCATTATCTTGTTAAGTATTACTTCCATGTGTCATGTCTTTTACAGGTTACAATTCATATCTTCTACATGTATGACATATTAGATCATATTCAAAACAAACTCATTCACTTATACAATGGTAAATCGAGCCTATCAAGTCATATTAGTATATTAGATTGATCGGACTAATATAAATTCATATTAGACTCTTATCATTATCTGCAGCCCAATATTAATCAACTCCTTTAAGTACATTTACGTGATGGGATGCTAGATTTAAGTCTTTGAGTTTCGTTTATTAAATTTTATTTTCAAAGAAGTGTGACCCAGTCCTCGCGGCCGGTTGGCGGATCAGCTGGGCGGTTTACTCAAACGATTTCAGCTCAAAGAAAACATTATTTAAATCTTATTAAATTTTATTTTCAAAGTGTCTTGACGAATCTGAGCTTATTTGGTTGTGGATCAAAATGAGCAGTTTACTCGGGCAACTTCAATTATCTTAACATTTGTTTATCATTCTTCATTTGAACTTTTGATACGTGGCACTTCCTTTTCGAGCAATCCCATAAACATAATTTCAAAGACCATAACATTTACATTCAACAAATGCATTTACAAAATGATACCTTTTTATAATGTCAGTGTAATGCAAAGATAGCCAAACTCAATACAATTTTAATATCATTTTTAACACCCCGTGGTTTGCGTTTACATATAGCTATAAATTGACATTCCACGGCTGATTCATGAGAATCACCTTTTTGTTTGTCGTCGGTATGATGTGATTTCACACCGATACCGTCTCAAATAACAATATAGGGTGAGCATTCACAGCCAATTCGCGGGAATCTGCCTTGTTTGTCATTCGGTGGCAATGTGATTGTACGATTATTATCGTCTCACATATATTTTGTAAATTAGGCATTGAGCCCAGTTGACGAGATCTGCGCATTTTTCTACGTCCATTAGCAATGTGTTCGCATTCAATTGTCATCGTCTCCGCGTAGCTGTGAAGTGAGCATTCCACGATGAGTTCGCTAGGAATGCTACATTTGTCATTCGTGGCAATGTGATTCGCATTCAATTATTATTGTCTACATATGGCTATAAAAGTCAGCATTCACGGCCCAGTTCGCTGGGAATCGCCACTTTGTTTGTCGTTACGTTGCGTGATGTGATTTACGCTGCGATGGAAACCGAATACGGTTACCTTCATGGCCGAATTAGGTTGGTGAATCGTCATGCCGGTCGATCAATGACATTCAAATCGATTTACTTTTATCAGTGGTAACCGTCGTTCGAATACATGCACACATGCATCGTGTGACCAGACATTTGAATAATGATATTCAAATAATATACCTCTTATATATATGTTTACTGATTAGCATTCATAGAGTCATAGTCATTTCGTTCAATATCACTTTCGTATTATTTTTTTCAGATATGCTCCAACAACATACTCATTCATATGATGTTTATATACTCATTCATATGCTCATTCACGTACTCTCCACATTCATATCTTATTCCAAGTATACTCTTTCATGTATACTCATTTCATGTATACTTATTCATAAATTCATTCGTATACTTATTCACGTATACTCATTCATACTCATTCATATTCATTCATGTATACTCATTCAATGCATTCATTCTGTATCTTATTCACGTATATCATTCATACACTTTCATTCACATATTCATTCAATAGCATGCTCATTCATACGTTCATTTTCATTATACTTAATCCGTATACTCCTGTCATTTGTTATCATTTTTAAGTTTATATGTGATAATAATCATATATCACTTAACCACATTATGTTCATGACGCCATTGCCTCTCATGTTCACAATCATGTTTCTTTCGTTTATTTATTTCTCTGCATCATTCTATGTTTCATGAACACATCTTTACATTTTTCATTTTCTACATTTTCCTTGTTTCATGCCTATTGTATGGCACTTCATGTTATTCTTGTGAAATTATGATGTGAATCACACCTCATTCATATATTCTTATTCCTATATGATTTACTTTGCCAGGAAGTGGAATCAATCAATTGGATCATCAAACAAAAAGTTATAGCATTTTTCATTAAACTAGTGGACCACACCCGGATTACACTAAAACAGTTCGTACTAATTTTTCGGGATCATAACTTCATGTTTTGACTCTAGGTCATTGTATTATTTTAAAGATAAGGTGTAGGTTCATTCCAGCTGGAATTGCAATTTGGAGCCTTGAAACTCAGGTCTGTCAGCTCTTGGGACTTCTCTATGTTTCAAGCTGGAACCAAATTTGGCTTACACATAACCCTACTTTGGAAGAGTGAATTTTAGGCCACTTGGGATCAGAATTTGCGATGCCTGTTCTTTAGTTTTGTTCTGCCGAGTCTGTTTTGTGTAACCACTTGAATCACTCAAATCGGATGAAATGAGCAAGTTATGGCGAATCTGACTGGTGAAACTGGGAAAACAGGAGCAGGGATGTACCAATTTACATGTCTAACATATACCGGTACATCATTGACAAAAACGACCAGAACACAAAGATGTGGTACATATTTCCAGGAGTCATACCGGTATGTCTGTCTTCCATAATATATTTTCTCCTTTTCATTTTCATCCATAGATCACTCCCTATACTTTCTACACACATAAAATCATTTCAATTCACCTTAGCTTCAGTGTATAATCATCTTTCAATATATATTTCTTCAAAATCTTTCATGATTTCTCTAAAATAATTCTAATATGGGTCCTGCTTATACTCATATAAGCCTAAATTTGCTAGGGTTTGTTTAACTTATTGCTTACTTCTGATCGCAGTAAATCCAGCCTCAAGGAGTTCATGTTTTCTTGTGCATTTGGGGTTTACCCACCTTACTCTCAAAATTTTTGGGTTAGGATGAAGTCCTATCAAAGCCCTAGAAAAATCAATTACTGAAACCCATGTTAGAGGATGAACTTTTATCAATACAGGTTTGAACGACTACAATTATGCAAACCGGATCATACTGAGTTTATATTAGTTCCACACCTTTTTTTTTTTTTTTTTTGTCCTCCATCTTCTTCTCTTCCTTCCTATTCTTCTTCTTCTCTTCCTCTTCTTCTCCCCTTCTTTCCTTTTCTCTACGGGTTCTCTACTACTGATTTGAGATAAATTGTCTTTTTAATCATGTGTTTTCTGAGCATTATTTATGACCTCTAAAAGCCATTTTGAGTTAAGATTTCATTATTAAATGGTCCCTCCATCTTGGCTATTTGATTTCAACTTTCCAATATTTTATTTGGCCTCTATTCTCATCCTTTATGACTTTTAAGCCTTTTGGATAAAATTACAATTTTGTGTCCTTAAGTTTCTAACTTTAGGGTCTAAGTTTCTGTGTTTAAGTATTTAACTCATGAAAACGGTCAAGTGTGCCTGAATACCTAAACATGTAACTTTGACTAGGGTATATTTCGAGTGTTACAATTCTCCCCCTCCTTAAAATTTAGTCCTCGAAATTCATGCTATAATCTTTAATACATTTCTGTATGTTAAGTCCTTTCTTTTTCATATATTTTACATGTGACCTTTCTTATACTTTCTTTTCATTTGGCTCACATTTGGGACTCTCACTCTAAATGATTCTAAGGATTAAGTTGGTAACCCTTGTTTCAGCAGGGTGCTTTTTCAACAACACCAGTGGATTAGAGAAGGCGATCCATCCGCCACCAAATGCCGGGACATCCCATCGGGGGCCCGACACTTTTCTATACATATGCCTTTCTATCTTTTCTATCTTATACTCTATCACCAAGATAAGCTAAACATGGCTTTTCGAAAGCATACAAACCTGGGCTCGTGCAACTTATCCCACTTGCTGTTCAGTCAGGCCGTTGGCGAATGGGGTGGTTAAGGTCAAGGAAACCATATCTTGGGGACTTTTTCTTTTTTCTTTTTTTTTCGGTGAACTTATATACGTGGTGTGGCAATTTTGTAGTAACCAACACTCACATTTACATTTACAAATAGACTACCACCCAGGAGTGGTATCCACATTAAATTATACACATTTACTAAGTCCATTTCTGTAAATACGCATATACATATCTAATACAAACATCGAGAGATCGTGAACAATCTTTGGTGGCACCTGTCTACTGAGATGGCAGCCTAGCTAGTGTGGAATGTCACATCCTCTTTGTTTCCTCTTGATTACCTACGGATTGAACACCGTGCTAAGCTTTGCGCTTGAGTGGGAGACATATAGACAATGCGACCAATAACAATAATCGCCATGCTATCTTTTTACTTTGCCAGCCATATATCGAAGTCTATTCTTATGTAACTTCTAACTCCTTCTCATTTATACACGTTTTGCCTTTTCAGATTCCATATCATTATCTTATTCGTATTCACTACCATGTATCCATGTCTTTTACAAGTTTTAATTCATATCTTCTACCACGTGTAATCATTATTAGATCATATTCAAACGACTCATACTTATACAATGGTAAATCGAAACCTATCAAGTCATATTAAATACATGTGGGTCGATCGGACTAATGCAATTCATATTAAGACTCTTATCATTATCACGGCGAAGCCATTAATCAACTCCTTTAGAAATTACATTTCGTGATCTAGGATGTTGCATTAAAATCCTTTTAAGGTTTCGTTTTATTAAATTTTATTTTCAAAGTGTCATGACGGTCCCCTTACTTGGCTTGGTTGGCGGATCCAGTGGGCAAATTCTCGAAGCGATTTCAATCATGTTTATTTCGTCTTATTAATTTTTCTTTTCAAAAATTAATGACACAGTCCCGAAGCCCTGGCGGTTATGGCGGATCCGAAGCTGGAGCCAGTTTACTCAGGCATTTTCAGGTTATCTTTCCAAGAAACATTTATTTGTCTTATTCCATTTAGACTTTAATTACGAAAGCACTTCCTTTGGGCAATCCTGTACTTATAATTTAGACCCTTAACATTACATTGACAAAATGCATTTTACAAAATGATGCCTTTTTACTATATCCAATTATAATGTAAAGATACTTAAACAATACAATTTTAATGTCATTTTTAAGCTTATCGGTTTGTGATTTCACATATATTGTAAGTCGAAACATTCTGGCAGTTCACTTGGGGAATCACGCTACGATTTGTCGTGTTGGCAATGTGATTTCACACTGATGTCTGGTCATATGGCTATAGAATTAGGCATTCACATTGATTCGCGGGGAATCACATACCATTTATCATTGATAGCAATGTGATTTGCGTTCAATTATTATCGTCTACGCCTTAGGTATAGAAATTAGAGCATTCACGACGGATTCATGGGAATCCTGCCACGTTTTGTCATTCGATAGCGATGGCGATTTCGCATTCAGTGTATAAATTCTCACATGGCTCATAGAAATTACGACATTCTTGCAAGCGGATTAGCGGAAATCTGCCTGTTTGTCATTCACATTAGCATTGTGATTTAGCATTCCAATTATTATGCGTCTCACGCTGCTGGCTATAAGTGAAGCCATTCGACGGATTCGCCAGGAATCACGCCGCATTTGTCATTCATTAGCGATGTGATTTACAACGATGAACAAATGCAGTTTACCTACATGGCAATTCAATTGGTGAATCTGTCATGGTCATTCAATGACACGTTTCAAATCAATTTGCTTTTATCTGATAATTTTAAACATCGTTCGAATGCATGCTACTGTGCATCACGTGTATTGAACATTTGAATAACAATCATTCAAATAAATATATATATATATACTTATATATATATTTCACAATTAGCATTCATAACCGATCATAATCACATTTCAATTCCAATATCACTTTCGTATTATCTTTTCAAAGATATACTCAATCACATACTCATTCATGTGATCATTTTTATATACTCATTCATATGCTCATTCACGTATACTCATTCATATACTTGTTCCCATGCTCTCATGTACTTGTTCATAAGTCATTTACATTATACTTATTCATTATCTCATTCATACACTCATTCATATTCACTTTCACCATACTCATTTCATAATACATTCATTTAATGCTCATAACCTGTGTACCTCATTCACCTCATTCACATAATTCATTATCTCTTCTCAACTCAATAATTCATTTACGTATGCTTATTCACGCATGCTCATTCATGCATAAATTCACATATTCATTCTGTATACTCATTCTCCCATTCATTCATCATATATATTAGCATCTCTACTCATTATACTCATTTTCTGGTTATATGCTAGATAATAATCCTTTATATCTTAACCACATTATATATTCATGACTTATATGCCTCTCTTTATGTCCTGATATATTCAACTCGTTTTATTTCATTTTCCATAATCTGTTTTCATGTTTCTTGAACTACATCACCTTCACATTTCTATTTTCATTTTCCTTGTTTATACCTATTATGGCACCTTCCTTATTCTTGTGTAATGATGTATGTGGAGATCACACCTCATTCATATATTCTTGTTCCTATGGATTTATTTATAGGAAGTGGAATCAATCCCATTGGATCCTGTCCAAACTAAGTTAAGGCATTTTCATGCCAATAATTAAGTTTAGGATTACATGAGCAGTTAGTATTACTAATTTTTAAGGTTTCTAACTTCATGTTTTGACTCTAAGGATCATTTGTGTTATTTTAAAGATAGAAGGTTATTAGGTTCTTCAATGGAATCATAATTTGAGCACAGAAACTCAGGGCGTCGAAGCAACCCAATTACTCTGTATTTTCAAAGCTTGAACCAGGGTGGCTTATGACCCTATTTGGAGTGAATTTTAGGCCATAGGATCAGGGTGGCGATACCTATTCTTTTAGGTTTGTTCTCCTTGAAAGTCTATTTTACGTAGCCATGAATCCTCCAAATCGGATAAGAAATGAAGCGAGTTATACAATAAAGTTAGTGAAATTGGAACTGTGAGACAGGATGTCATGATGCAATATCCACTAACATCTCTTTTTGGTACATATTAATAAAAACGACCGAGAACACAGATGCACTGATTTTTGTTCAGCAGGAATTAATACCAGTACATATCACGAAAATGTCTCTGTATATCTTTTCCCTTTTCGTGCATTTTCATCCATAGATCCTCCATCTTTCTACACACATCAAAATCATTTTCAAATTCACCTTTATAGCTTCAATTCTGCTCCGATCATCTTTCCAAGCTACATACCTCTTCTTAAATCTTTCATGATTTTCTCAAAAACAATTCTGTGTAGATTATAACCCATACTCATACCAAACTCTACAAATTTGCTAGGGTTTAGTTATTGACCCACTTCTTTCCCAGTTAATGGCAATCCGGCTCGAGGAGGATTAGTTTTCTTGTACATTTGGGGGTTTTACCCACCTTACTCTCAAAAATTTTTATGATTAGGATGAGTCTATCAAAACCTAGAAAGAAATCAATTACCCACAGAAACCCATGTTGGATTGAAGACTTTTATCAAACCCTAAAGGTTTGAGTAGCTACAATTCATACAAACCCAGGATCCCATACTCAAGTTTATTAGTTCCATACCTTTTTTTTTTTTTTTTTGGCTCATCCGTCTTCTTCTCTTCTTCTCTTCTTGGGTTCTCCCCCAAATTTGAGACAAATTTGTCTTTTTAATCATGTTTTTCTAGACACACCATGTTGGCCCTCAAGTATTTTGAGTTAAGTTTCATTATTGTGAGTCCTCCATCTCTTGCTATTTGAATTTCTTTCAATATTTTATTTGGGCCCTCTATTCTGCTCAACTATGACTTCGCCCCTTTTGGACAAATTATAATTTTGTCCTTAAGTTTCTCAACTTTAAGGTCTCTCGTTCATAAATTGTTTAGCATTTTAACTCTGAAAGCAGTCAAATTGCTCTTACAAAATACCCCTAAACATATCAGCAGCCAGGAGTATATTTCGAGTGTTATTGAAACTAAGGAAAAAATTAAAATTATATTATGATCGAAGATAGTTTTGTAAAACAAATGTAATTAAAAATAAAATTTTAATAAAAAATAAAAAATTACTTATGCAATTTTGGCATGTTCTTTCAATCCACCTAAAAACACTCTCGAACATACTTTAAGTTTGTTTACCAATCTCTCTTAAGGTATCCAAGACATTTTGTATTAACAACTGCTTGATTAATAGAGTATGGACCTTCCCAACCAACATTTATTACTTCAAAGAAAGCAGGACCAAGTGCTTTGTCTATATTGCCTAAAGTGGCAGAAAGAATCTACCATCCGTGCTGGCGGACGAATGGCTCATTTACACCTGCTGATTATGGTATACACATTATGACTTCCTGTGACCGTTGAATCCATTCTGATTCCTGACTAAGATGGTAGTATCATTACCAAAGGTATAAAAGCATTGTGCATTTACCTCTTCCGACTGATTTCAGCTTGAAGGGATACAATCGTTGCGCATTATCACGGATAGCAACCTCAACCTGGCAAGCACAAAGTTTATTAACATTGGAGAGACTTCTACTAACGGGAAAACAGTAGCGATCCGCCAAAATATGTACCACTATCAGCTCTTGTAATGCAAAGAAAGAACAGTTTATTGTTGTGAAATAACGCTCAAATTTTGAAGGAAGATACTTCAACAATGGTGATGTTTCAAGCTGTCGATATTCCCAAACCGGTGTAATAATTAAATAATAATGGGTCATTTAGAAAAAGGAAAAAATGCAAATCGTAACGGTTATACACTGAATTAGACATCAATCTCATTATGCTTGAAATCATGGACAAATAATTAGATAAAACATGCATAATTTAATTTGTAAACGGTCAAGAATAATGATCATTCAAGAAAGGCATTACTCTTCTCAATTGGAGTTAATCATTTGGCATTGATTTTGTCGTTAGAACACCGTCTTTGATGATGAAACCTCCGTTTAGAAGTCAAATTCACTTTATATGTTAAATTGAAGATGACAAAGGAAAAAAATTAAAAGAAGTCAAATTATATTATGTTCATAAAATATTGGCATTGATTTTTTTGTTGAAAATGTGTTGTCAGCTATATTGAACCTCTTTGAAGAAGTTGTTATAGGATTGAAGGCGAAAAAGGAAAAGACTTAAAATTATATTATGATTAGAGTTAATACCTCCTTGAAGAAACCGTTATAGGATTTGTTATAGTATTGTAGAATTAGAAACTAGTTGGGAAAAGGAAAGTTGTATATAGGTAGAATTAGGAAATTTCTTTTTATTTCCTTTGGTTGAAGTTATGCTTGTATATAAAAATGAGTTGTTTGTGATCAATGAACATACATTATTCTTCCTTCAATTATCTCTAATTACATGGTATCAAAGCAAGGTTTGAATTTACACTCTGAAAGGCAAATTTTGAGGGATTTTGGATGACGAGAGAGATTAGGTAGGTGTTTTGAAACACCAACCCGAACGCGTTGGTGACACCGCAAACACGAGAAGGGCATCGTGATGGTGACCGCCACTAAGTCCGGTCGTAGAAAACCCGGTCGTCGGTCATGC
The DNA here is from genome assembly GCA_016808115.1 of Tetrastigma voinierianum. Classification (NCBI taxonomy): domain Eukaryota; kingdom Viridiplantae; phylum Streptophyta; class Magnoliopsida; order Vitales; family Vitaceae; genus Tetrastigma; species Tetrastigma voinierianum. The sequence goes on from JAEQBH010000125.1 coordinate 35,228, forward strand.
GTCGTCATGATTTCACCACTTTTGTTTCACCTTGGCGCCCGGCGTGCCGGGCGTCTTCTCTGGTCGGTCTCTGTTGACTCGACAGCGTGCGTCTTGGTGTTGAGTCCATCATCCTGGTTTGTGGTACAAACTCCAGCTAAACTTTTTAATTGTTGTATGTGTGGCCAGCGCCGTACCAATCCGACTACGGGTAGAGACCTAGACACGGGGCGTGGTCCCTCATTTTTTGAATCATTTGAATAATCCAAAATGCAATTACTTCCATTGTTTGAATCTTCGATGAAATATGCCACCATAAATACCACTTTAAGAGCATCATTTGTTAAATTCACATTTAGTTCAATATGGCATACATGCTTATTTACTGTTTCCCCACTTTTATCTGTCGGCATTAAGCGTTTCAATATCAAAATATATGTACAAAATGGTTTTGTACAAAAAGAGTCAATCGATTTCATGTATGCATGTGTGATGGAGCTTTATCCTTTGTGTGATTTTGATGATGACTCTGATTCATTGTGGTCTACGTCTTCGTACTTGTTTGCTCGATACACACGATGATAAATAACGTATTAAATTTCTATGTAGTGGTTTTTATCAGTTCTCTCTTCATTAGTTCTTCTGATCATGCATTTTTCTAATCTTGACATTTGAATGATCGATGTCTAAATACATATATTTATTTCATATACATTTCTGTTTACAGTTTTATTGATAATTCGAATATGCACTTTATGTAATAATCATTAAAAATACAAATCTTCTTCACAAATTTTTCTTATCCATTTCGCTTAAACAAATTTAACTACTTTAGTGCAGGATAAAAGAATCAAACGCGATCCGTGTTTGCGGGCCGATCATGCTTGACACCCGATTTACGAGGGGTCTGGGTGACCTTTCGTCAGCAGTGAATTCTGTTTTAGGTGTTTGTTTACCTAAGTCTTAGTACCCGAATAGATACCAGCTACGATGGACACGAGTTACTTTCGCACTCATATCGTGTCAAGGACATTCATCATATTTAAATCTAAATATGAAAGAAAATGAACTAATTACAAGTAGTAGGGGTCGATCGACTAAAACATCATGCTCACATGCCACAGACTATTTATGATGTAGTCCGAGTGTTCTGTTCTTTTATAAATAATTTTACAAAGGTTATTGGTACATGACCTCATTCATAATCACGACCTCGTGAGGAGCGATGGTCTCCCTGTACACTCATGTACGAAAGGGGTTCCTGGGCCCATGCACAGTCTGACCGGAGCTCCTCCCACATGCAAATGGTAGAGTGTGAAAACCAGTCAGTGGTATTTCATCGATGACAAGCTATTGGACAACCCTCCAATATTTATTAATTTCATCAATCATGTGTTTTGTGGTGTGAACACCAAGGTCTCATGAGCACAGGAGCCTTATAGACACTGAACTGTTCTTTGGATAACCAGATAAAATTTGGGTCTTTCCTGGGGATCTGCCCGTCTGCTTCACCCGAACACGAAATGTATTATTGTTATTTACTCTGTGTAGTCTGTGATTTTGGGCGATCTTCCATTTCCAGAGCATATTACATTTCTCAAGAATGGTGAATAATAATACCATGCACACACACGGAGCTTAATGTGATGTCACATACAATATGAGAATACAATTATCACCATTTCATCTTTTATAACATCTTCACATACAAAATGAGAACTATGCAACATTTCAACACATGGATAATTATATTTTCTTCATATAATTCACATCCATCAAAGAACATTTATCGACATGTTCTTTCATATCATGTTATTCAATCAGCGACAACACCATGAATGGCCACTAATCTAGGACCCATAAAAACAAAGGCACCTCTCGGTTTGCCATTTACAAACCATTTTTTGTTCCGTTAAATCCTTAGAATCATTTACCAATCTACAAATCACGCAATAAGCTGAAGACATCGATCTGGGATCAAATACAATCTCAACAGGTCCAATATTAAGACAATCCCAATTTCAATATTGATCGAAATCTGGGACTAAATCTGACCAGTCTTGTACAGAAAAACCTATGTTATTAAATGGCTTTTAGGGAGAAAAATAATCCAGACAGAAAAATTCACTGCCTCTGTGGGTTGAAACTTCCAGATTTTAAGGTACCATGCGTAAGCTCATGATCTGCGTGGATCAGACTTTCTCTTTGGATCGTCGGGAGCTTGATAGTGAACATAAAATTCCCTTTTTCTTCTCCTCCATTTCTCCTCTTTCTATCAGTTCCTTTCCTTCTCTCCTTTGTTTACTTCCCCTCATTTTCTTTTTTTCCTTCCTTTCTCCCACTTTCTTATCCTGAACAATCCTTGCTTTTAGTTGGCTCATCTCATTTCTCATTTAACTTTTCTCTTATTTCTCTCTTCTTTATTTTCTCCTTTACTTCTCTCTTTTTTGATCCTCATCCCCAAATTTCCTTCTTTTTCTTTCTTTCATTTTCTCTTCTATTTCTTTTCTGCATTTCTCCTTTCTATTTTCTCATTGGTTGCATCAATGATAAGTCAAAGTGAGAAACTTCCCCATTTATCCATTGCAGTGCTCATACCACCATTTTCTTAATATCTTGGATTTTCTTTTCCATTATTTCCCTCCTTTGACACATGGCTCAATGTAGGCCATTCACACAGTGCACCCACATGGCTCATGCCATGTCACTCCCTAGGGTTCCATGGCATCACGTGATCATGCCATGTGTGCTTTACGTATTTTAGCACGTCGCCGGCATTGAAATTCATTTGTCTTGGAATCAGGCGAGGTATTGTGGAGTAAGCTGATTAAGCAAGACAAGTTCAGCGATGATGTTTCATATAAAGATCTGAAATTCGGTTTCAGCGAAATTACGATTTACCATTACAGGAAAAAGTTGAATTTTCTTTGGTTTATTCTTCCCCATAACATAATTAGATCTAGAATTCACACATCTGATCACACCTGAACACATTACATATCGGTAATATTATAATGCTAAATATTAGACACATACCTTAATCCTCTATATAGGAAAGGATAGGTGAAGTGTCGATGTCATCAACGTTAAAGTTGCCTTCCTCACTCGCTGGTGTAAGCCATATACCTTTCACTAGCGCATGGTCTTGATTGAAAACTGATTGGCTATCGAGACGTCCTTGGTCCTCTTGAAGGTCATCAATGACTCAACGGTAATCTCTCCTCGATCCTTAAATGGGTTGAAGTGCGGTGCAATCCAGAACATGGAACATGGAACACCTCCTTTGGACACGATAAGCTAGATGGTAAAAACAATGAAGTCTGACTATGCCCCTTGTCGTGTACCTCGAAGGGCCCGACATACTCGTTCAGCCATGTAGCAAGATCGTATGGCGCCCTTACAGGGTGGGCCAGGCCAGTTTGGGCGGATCAGAATAAGTCAGGATGCCTTCAAAATCACTCAATCACTCAAAATCATATCTCACGGAAGCGATTTCAAAATTTAGTGACTCATAAGCATTTATATTAACAAGTCACATTTCTGATGAAGCATTCAAGCCTTTCAAAATGTTTACAAAATGATGTTAGAGTTCAAATTGTTTTACATAATATCAATATCGAAAAGAAAACATGAAATGAATGCACATGTCGAACTATCTCAGAAATTTCCTTCTTATATTTCTCGACGCTCCTCGATCTCTTGGAGTGCCTTTGATCACTATCTCTTTCAATTTTCGCATTAGGTAAAATAATAAACTAAGAATTTTTCATGTAGTGATTCTATAAATCCATTCCCTCGATTCTAAACAAATCGATTCATCTCTGATTTAATAATAGTCGAACTTTCAATCTTTGGATGATGTGCCAAATACAATACATATACTTTGTTACATATATCAATTATAGTTCAATTCCTTATAAATACATTTTCATAATCAATGTTGCAATCTCAAATCAATTCAATTATGTATCACAAATTCTGATTCGATTACGCAATTCAATTGAGTTGCTGCGAATCAATTCGATTATCTTAGTATTGATTGATTATACTAGATCAATTTCAGTTATACCCGATCAATTGGTTATGCCCATGCCAATTTAACCTATGTCTTGATATCGGAAGGTCTCGAGTCTGACGCGGTCGACACGAGGCTGCGGTATTATCACATGGTTTTATAACTATGATGCGGATCCGTGGGGCTCTTTGGCGGTTATAAACAATCAAACGTGAACCTCTGTCGGTCCATTGAGTGCGATCGGTGACGCATCAATAGTTCCATGATCGCTTTGTTGACTATTGGTATAATCATAATGCGAAATCGCGGTTGCATTGCTGGGGCGTTAAAGATCTTTATAGCAAATATGAGTACAATATGTACTCTTGTATAAACAGGTTGTTTCCAATAATCCCATTGATTTACATATGCAAGCATTTCACGATCCTTTTCTCAAATCAATTGATCAGTTCAGTATGATTTTGGAATATGACATACAAAAACTTGAAGCTTGAGGAATAGGAGTGAGGTAGAGACAAACCCAATCTTTTACTTTGATTTAATCTACCTGGAATCTCTGATCTAGACTGAACTTTTTCATATAGATTAGTCTATTCCCGAAAACCATTGAAACAATACAAACTAAATGGCGTACTAGTAGTTTTTTGAGTTCAGGATTGATTTTCAGAGATTAATATGATTTTAAATTCAACAAGCTATGTAGATGAATTCTTATTTCGATAGGATTTTCCACTGGGGTCGAACACCGGCTCAGATTTGGGTGGAAGGAGTTATGACCTTGAGTTGGGTCCTTTGCAGTCAAATCCCGATGATGACTGACCTGGCACGAACGAGCTCGATCTATCACCCTGGTCCGACATCTTCTACCCTCTCGAATATAGATGTATTCTTGACTCCAATAGGCTTTCATAGAGGTCTAGAATACGAATCGAGATCGGACCGAAGGAGATGTGACCTTTAAAGTTGAGTGCGTGATGAGTCATTGGCAGTGTTTGACTGACATTGACCTGACCTGGACCGAGCTCGATATGCACATCTGATCCTGACATTAATGTATATCAAGGAATATTATGTGTTCACTAGTTCATCAGGCTTTCCATAGAGTCAAGAACACCCAAATCGAGTTAATGAAGGATGTGCCCATGAAGTTGGAGGTCTTCATGATCCCAGTCTTGACAGTGACCTGAAGCCCGACAGTATACTGAAGTGACAGTAATCCAACATAAGTGACATAACCTCTCGGGTATATGGATGGTTTTGACTCAATGGGCTTTCCACCAGTCCAGAACTTTCGAATGGGTTCAGGTGAAGAAGTTGCGACCTTCGAAAGTTCAGGGTTAATAAGCGTCGATCTTGACAGTGACCTGAGCCCGACGAGCTGCGCAGAAGTGACCTAGCTGATTCTAACACCTCAGTCGGCGTGTATCTTCCTCGAGCACATATGGATGGATTCATGACTCAATAGACTCCATAGAGTCAAAACACTCGAATAAATTCAGGCAGAAGGATTATGACCTTCGTACAGGAGGTCATCTGCTTGGCGATGATCTGAGCCGAGTGCATTTGGGGTAGCCTGAGCTGCTTGAACGACAGGCTCAGTCTAACACCTCGGTCCTAACATCACAAATATCTTTCTCAGGCATATGGATGGATTCTTGACTCAATGGGCTTTCCATGGTCGAAACACTGGTCAGGAGTTGAGGCCCGAAGAAGTTATGACCTTAGAAGTTGGGGTCATGCGGTCGATCTTGGTGGCTGGACGAGCGGTGATGGGCTCAGCTCTGCAGACGAGCTAGGCTCGTCGGGTTAAAACCTGCACTTGTGAGTTGGAGCTCTTGCATGGCGAGTTGAGGCTCTGAATGGCGAGTTGAGGCTCTTCGGGCGAGGTCTCGCGACCTCTGTTGGCGACCTATGGTGACCCTTCATCAGTTTTGTTTGTTGGTAAAGACAATAGCAGGTCTACTGCAGGGGTTCAGTTGAGAAAGTTCAAGGCTGCGTCAGTTCACCCGGGCGTGTGCCACTTTGGAAGGACCACTTCCCGAATTGCTATTTTCTTACTTGGCCAGTTCTGAGTTGTTTGGGTTATTTGAAGATTGGCGAAGCCCATTGACAGATGGTACAGGTGAGCCCTTTCGATAAGGACTCTCTTAGTCTACAAGTTCAGAGGTGAGGAGATTAAAGCCTAACATCAGGTTAATTGGTATGGATTAACTACCGAAGGACTCACTGCAGTTCATGTTTATTTCCTTGCCCAAATTCAGCTCTGAGTTGGTGATGTGCTTTATCAAGTGTGGCCATTAGGTGAAAATGATAAGGTGAGGAAGGACCTGCCTCTTGGGTTATTCGAAACTCCAGGTCAAAGTCTCCTAATTGCGGCTCTTGTCACGAGGAAGGACTTGCCACTCTTAGCCCTTTTCCCTGCAGGTTTTGTGGCTGAGATCGTTGGGAAATCTAAAGAAGTGAGAGCTTCTCGCTCTAAAAATATCATTTTCTCTTTCCTTTTCTTATGGATACTCTAAATGATGTTTAAAAAGGGAGAAACTTCCTCCTTTCCTGCATTTTACATTCCTTTTCCTTGATTTTTCTTCTTGCTCTTTATTCATTTTTATATTTAGGTTCTCATTTCTCTGTTATTTTTTCATTTCACTTTGATCCTCCTATTTCATAAATGAACATATAAACTTCATTCAATTGGCCATAGGTCCCATTTCAATTCCTTGTTTTCTCTTTTCACTTAGGTTTGTTTTGATTCAATAATCATTTAATCAATATTAAATCAACTCTAAATACCCTGAGTTAATGATATACGAATATATAATAAATTTTGTTATAAAAGTCCAGATATTTGAGCGTTCATGAGCGACTCTCTCTTAGGCGTCGCATGAAGACGTGATCAGTGTATCAGACTCTAGGGAGTGGGTGCGTGAGCATAGCTCTTCTGTCTACTAAGGCAGTAAGGGCGCTTTAGAATCAAATTCACCTTCACCGGAGGTTGTCTCACAATTAGATCCAAACCGGTGATGAACTCTCTCCCTCGTCCAACAAACTCAGGATGACATGGCCTCCCAGATAAGGCCTCATGGGTTCCATGCATTGCTCTTACATGATAAGCTGTTATTATAGGCGAATTCACTAAGGTGAAGTGCTCCTCCTGGCTACTTATCAGTCAGAGATGCGTAAACATGACGTGTCATAGATCTGTATGGTTAATATCATTGATATATCTATGATGAAGAATACAATGTATCCAGTGTTAGCGTATCTGCATCTTTTGAACTCTTCCAAAGTGCATTAGTAACTGGATCTTCAATCACATCTACTAATGGACCTTTGAGTGTTATATCTTATCAGGACAATCTCTCGAATAACCTAGCCAATGAGGAATTCATGATTGTGAAGGTCATAAATCAAAACACTTGAGAAAATGTGTCTCGAGCATTGTGGAGTCAGTTCTTCGGCGCATGGCATCAGCATTCTGCGATTCTTTCGAGTGGAAGGTGTGATCCATAAGTCCAAATATGGTATCACATTATAAAACTCTCTGTGTTTGAGTGGCCTGTTTGTTTTTGATCTTTCGACGCTCGTTTACTGCGGAGTGAGACTTCTGGTCGAACAAAATCTTCGGCGTCTCATTTCATTCCTCGTGTCGGGTGAAGATCAGTACATCGTTGCCTGGATTGCGCACATCGAAAGGCGAGGCTTGATGGGACGCAAGAGGATCTCTGTCTTGGTCGATCGGTTGAGAGACCACAACGAGTCTCACTGAATACTGTATCTGGATGGCCAGCCAGCCGTCGTGCCGCGTGTGCGGTCCTTGATGGTGATATCCTGCAAATCAACACCACAGGGCTTTCGATACGCGCGTAAAATACTGCCCATTTTATAATAATTTTATTATATATTAAGATGCTCTAATGAAACCAAACTTCAAGTTTTTGGAAAGAACTTTAAATTATTTAAGTGAAAATTGAAATAGTATGTGAGAATATGATTAAATATTATATGCTAAATAGAAAATTGATTAGACAGAAGAATGACCCAGTGAAAAGGGCAAGTTTGGAAGAAAACTGTAAATAGGACTAAACTAGTCCAAACATTTTCAAGTACTAAATATGAAATAAATAATGGTGATAAAACCAAAGGAGACCCAGTAAGTAGGGATGGCATGGTTGAAGTTTGGATCAGGTTTCAGTCATATAGATCTAAATAAAAATATATAATGTATCCTGTCATATACTACGGTTGAAAGTCACAATTCATGTCAAATCCATGGTTTGGATATTCTCTGGATGTGAGTTTGTCATGGGCTTCAAGACATGTTTTCTAACCTATGGCTTCTAGTTATACTTCATGATTCTAAATTTAGAATATCAAAGCTGATCTAAGTTAATAAAAGCATCCTGAATCAACTCTGTTTGTGTCTTCCGACCAGTGAGATTTTCTAGAGCTAAGTATAGTGGTTCATGTCTGAAGCCTTGGTAAAAAATTTGAAAAAATGAGGCAATTGAATTTAAAATTAGAAACTTGGAAAGTATATAAGAGAAAAATAAAATAAAAAAATAAAAGAATAATGTAAATGGGTCTTAAGTCAAGATCGATCCACTTTATAATGGGTTATTGGAAATGTGCCTCTTTTCAAAGATAATATCTCAACCTTTATGTGTCAAAGTTGAACTAAGTGTAGAATGGAAAAAAATCAATAGACATTCTAGTCGTTTAATAATTTATTTTCAACAAAACATATCGGTGTCTTTGATTGGGTAAATCAGGTTTCGAACTTTGATTTGTTTTTCCATCTGAGTTATTCACAAAACAATATTAAAAAAAAAAAAAAAATCAGATAATTTATAAAATTATTCGATAAAAAAAATTTATGACAGTTGAATCGTTTTAATTAATGGTAATGGACGAGTTGAAATAAAGTGCGAAAGAATCATTTACTTTATGACCCAGATGGTACGTATCTAACTAATTTACTTTACTAAAACCAGTCTCACTTTACTTATTATTTTTATTTGGTTTAATTGAACCATCATTACACCCATTTACAAAATAAAATTATTATCGCTAGCTGTAGCAAATATTTCATACACCAATCACAATTAATGTTTTATTCTACAAACAACCAAGCTACAACACATTCTCCATAATTGCACTTATAATTATTATTATTATTATTTATTTTAGATTCCCTCATGGAACCAGCACTAAACTTAATATTTCTAACACACAAGCATGATGAATCTCAACATTTAAAGCATAAGCATGATGAATCTCAACATTTAAGCACAAGCATGATGAATCGATCTCAATATTAGAACATGATATATGTATTTTAGATTGGTAATGTTAAATGATGCAACACTTATATTACAATGGGTGCGAATTAAGCTACTCGATCTAAAATAAAAGAAAAGCGAGAGCCCAATCACTAACACATCGAATGTTATGAAGGAATAGATCTAGAGTTGCTTTAATGCTTCTTGTGATCACGAACTACAAGCATTTAAAGTTTCCACGAGCAGATCGAATGGAGTGTTTTCTTTTATAAATCAAGCTGGTTTTTTCGGATCTTTTAAATTGGTGCCTTTATACTTATGCTCGACAACTTCAAAGTGGAGACTCATTTTCTATAAAAGCGCGGGCTATCTTCCATAAAACCCTCTCCGTCTCTTCCCTTCTTTCTTCCTCCTTTCCTCCTTTATATTAGATTAAGATTTATACTTGACAGTATTAGAGTTAGGGTTAGTGATGTTTGATTAGGACTTTAAGTGTTAAAATTAAAATTTACAATATTAGGAATTAAAATTTGTGGTGTTACATTAAGGTTAGGGATTTAGGGACTAAAAATCAGCCCGAGACCCAGAAGATCGCATTGTCGGACTTTCCTGCTCAAGAGGGAGATTAATCGCTAAATGCGAAGCAGATAGGCCGGTCATTAAAAAGTTTAAGAGTCACATAAGTTTTAATTCTTACTCTGGCCAGGAGGAGCTTCATACGTTATCAGCGACTATCAAGTCTTGGGTGATTCAAAGAATGGCCAAAGCTCAAACATCTTGGAAGAATATGTCAGTCCACTATTTAGGAAGGATAATAATGGCCTGATGGATCGGTAGTGTATTGTATGAAACATCAACAAATTAGGGTTTGTGGTGTTATAAGTTTAAATTTCTTTGTGTTAAGAAGTTAGGGTTTACAATGTTAGCATGTTACGTTAGGATTTACAAATTACAATTAGGACAGATTTATAATTTATAATGTTATTGTTAGGTTGGGGTTTACATTTATTATATTTTTTAGTATTCATTTCTAACTTTACTAATTAGGATTTTAAAAAAATAGGCAATTAAATATTTAATTAGTAATGTGAGATCATATCATAATATATAGTGTTATTACAAATTACAATTAATTCCAAATATTGTATCGGATATTATAACATTCAAATATTAATTCAAAATATTACACACGTTTGGGAGTCGGATATGATACGAGGGTTTCGGATCGGATATGCCTAAATCCATATCAATCCATATCCATTCAAAAAAATGGATTTATCCATATCCATATCCATTATCCGATCCAGCAGTTTTCTCTTTGTTTGGCCAGGATCGGATGGTCGAGGAAATCACGGATCACGGACATTTTGCCATCTCTACTAGTAAGCTTTAACTGAGAAAAATGGAAAATGGGATTAAATGAAAGAGCCAAACATGGCCTTAAGAGAAATGAGTGATATTAGACCATATTGGTCTTAGAATGCTCATTTGAGCAAAAACATGTGGGAGAGCTTGAGAGAGGAAAAGCTAGGGTTTTGTGTGTGAAGATCAAGAGATTTGTGTGGGTCTTGCTCTTTGGTGCAAGATCTTGCGAGGAGGAAGAAGAAGAAAGTTAAGGCTTGAGTGCGCTAGGGTTTGAGGTAGAACCAAACCACTAGATTTCTTTAAATGATGTTTGGAACACAGAAAACCTAATCCATCCATCAGTTTTCTCATGATTTGGTTTAGGATGACTTTAGAATGTTATTGGGAGTGATTCCCATGTTTTGTTTTGAGATTTTGAGTGATTTTTGGAGAAAATTACAAAAAGGAGAGATGGAAAATGGCATTTCGGGTTCTATGACATAGGGAACCCATGCAACGGCGTGGGGAACCGCGCGGTGTGGGAATGCCTCGCGCGGTGGGCGGGGTGCCAAAATGGCACCCCTCGGGTGCAGCTCTGACCATTAGCCTTGCTCTGCCTTGACGGAGTCTCTGTAAATAGCTTAGACCTTGTTCCTGATGAACAATTCAATTTTGTTCCAAAAGTCTAGTATTCATACACCGATAGTTTAAGGACCCTAATAAACTATTAACAGGGGTTCAAATAAGGATAAAACTAAATGAAAAACATACCGTACCTCGTCGCCTCGGCAAAGCATTGGGCAGACTTAATGTCTTAACCCAAAACCGTTAACGAATCGTCATTCACTTAAAAATGTATAACAATTGTTTATCCGCTAAGAGTGGAATTGTAAAACCCGAAAATTCTAATTTATGAAAAATGGTAAAATGAAGTAATTTCGGTTAAAATCGAATTTTCACAAATCTCGAATGATGAAGCGACCAGGTTAGGTCGTCACCGTGAAATCTAGATACCCACGCCGAATTTCGTCGGGTGAGATAGTGAGATTTCACGTTTGACACGAGCGATGGTGCACGACACGTAGCACAACTCAAGTGGCTCAAGGTGAAACCACGTGCTAAACTGTGAGCTAGTCAAATGTGAGCTCAAGTGTGGGCCATAGGAGACACATGGCTTCATGCCATTAGAAGGAAATCCATTGGGAAGAGATAAGGTGATAGGGTAATTTGAGGTTTCCAATGAAAAATGGACACTTAGCATGAGAGGACAAGTCTCTTGACCAAGTTCTCCCAACTGGTTTGGGGAGAGGAAAGAGGGATAAGCCCAGAAAGAGGAGAGATTTTTAGAGATTGTGTCTACCTTCTCTCACAGAATTCACGTGTCAAGCAAATCGGTTCTCGTCGAAACAAGGTAAAGAAGTTGGTCCTACATTTGCAAGGGCGCTACAGCGTGGAGTGCGATTTTGTGGAGTTTTGACCAAATTCGAAAGGTAGGGGTTTTCTCCTACTTGTTCTATTCTTTGGCTAAGAGTCATTTTAATGGATAGGGATATCTTGAGGCCTGGATGGTCGTGTTTTTGGTTCCAAAAGATTTGGATTGAGTGAAGAAATCCCTAGAGTGGTTTCCCACAGTCCCGAACTGACCGCGGACTATTTGTGTGTGGATATGTTATTGCTTGATTGAATAACAAGTTGTGCTACTTGTGTGATGGTATGGGCAGTCCTAAGACGGATTGCCGGATTTTATATTAGCCCATGTGAGCTAATTCTTATGTTATTGCTATGTATGAATGAATAACATGATGATTGTGTATAAATTCTGTTAGTATATGCATGCTTAATATATTAACATGAATTGTTGTGAAATATGTGCATTTCAAATGCCTTTGGGATAACCCTAGAATAATAGGTGTGTGCATGACATGAAAAACGTGGTTGCTAAATGGATTTCAAAAGAAGATTTTCCGAAGAATTGCTTTGGAGAGTTGTCCAATAGTTCATCCCGGAGGAGGACCCATGACTGTTATTGAGAGTTATCCAGCAATTCAGCTCAAGTTTATCCAGCAGTTTTCTTGAAACTCGGTGTATCATGTTTTGAAACAGCGGCGGCTTTTGTTTTGAAAGCGGTCTTTCGCGCCAGCTTAGGCATGCGTGAGGGGAAGTCAGTGAGGGCTCGAGACGTGGGAAAGGGTGAGTCATATTCTCATCCATTTCATGTAGACATTTGAGTAGGAACATATGTGTTTTGCTTGAATGTTTGATTTGTCATTGCATGAGCACTTAGGTGGGGAGTATGTGGCGCCACTGTTCTCGGGGTCCGTTGACAGCCACGTTCTTGGAGTGGAATATTCATGGATGTCGGGCAGCTTGAGCACCACTCCATTGATCCCACCCTTCCAGGACTTCGAGATTTAATGAAAATCGAGGCTGAGTCTCATTTATGCGGGAGCTCTACCCGAATCTGACTATCCGACGATGGCCCTGTAAGCCAGGGTCCACATACAGATAAAAATGAGTAAAAATGGTTACTTGGGCCCATACATCACTACTCACAAAAAATACATCAACTATATTACCATAGTTCAAGAGTTAATACATCACTCTTAATATAAACATATATTAAAATTTACAATTCTAATACATGTTATACAAAAATGTAATCAACCAAAGCCACATGTCGGCTCTCTTCTAAAAAGTGGCCTCTAGTGAGCGTCGTCCTCCCGTACACTCGTTGTACCTGAAATAATAATCCCTCGATAGGGTAAGTAAACCCCAGTAGTGATAATTTCCTACATGGATTACTTCCCACCTAAGTGCACATGAAATGGCAACCAAACACATAAGCAGGCTGCTGATCACTTGAATGTCTACATGACAAATCCATGTCTCGAGTCCTCTGACTCCTCACATGCTAAAGCTGAGATGTGAGAAAAATACGGTTTCAAAACAAAGGTTTTGTTACCGATAACTTACTAAGGTTTCGATAAATATATTGGACAACCCTCAGGGGTGAATTGGATAATCCTTGAAGCAATCATTGGTCGATACCAGGGATGGTTGTTGGACAACCTCGGCTTGATTCTTGAAAAATCTTCCTTGAAATTCCTTTCACAACCATTTCACTTTTCTTTCATTTTCGTGTCATGCACTTACACCTATTGTTCTAGGGTGCCCTGGTGCATATGGAATGCATTATGCCATTTCCAAACAATTCATGCTAATTTATTTTACATGCGTATATTAACAAAAATTAATTCACATACATCAGGTTATTTAATCCATGGCAATAACATCAAAATTAGCTCACATGGGCTAATAAACCATTCAAGCAATTCATTTTGAATCACCTAACAACACAAAAATTCACACACGATCCATGGCAGTAGAACCCTAGGTTAGACAACATTCCTGACCACCTGATAGGGATTTTCTCACTCAATCCCAATCGTTGGAACTGAAAACACACGGTCATTCGGCCTTAGAACATCCCTATCCATTCACATGGCTCTTAGCCAAAGAATAAAGCAAGTAGGAAAATATCCCTACCTCTTGGAGTTGTCGGAATTCCACAAAATCGGTGTCCACGCATAGCCCTTGTAGCGTAGATCGACTTTGCTTCTTGGCCTTACGAGAACCGATGGTTCGAAAGCCCGAAAATCTAGAAAGAAGTCACACTTTCTCTCTCTAAAAACCGATGTTCCCATGCTAATAGTTTCCGACCGTGGAGAAGATTGAGTTATTTTGTCTTTATTTTTATCTTTATGAATTCCCATTGTGTCCTTTAGTTTGATTTTAAAGCTTTTGACACATGGCTTAATCTAACCATTCATCTTCATCCTCACTAATCATGCAACATGTGTCACATGGAGTACATGTAGTAGGTGACTTTGTCACATTACATGTCTCTCCTGGCCGTCGTATGGCACTCGACACAGATGCCTCAGCGTGAAATTTATTGTCTCGGAATCGTGAAGTCGACGTGGCAACTAGATTTCGCGAGAACTGATTCCAGCGGTGAAGTTAGTTTCATCATTGAGATCTAGAAAATTTTAGTTTTTAACTAGGAATTACCATTTTACCTTTGGGGAAAATTAGAATTTCTCGGGTTTTACATTCTCCCCTCTTTAAAAAGAATTTTGTCCCAAAATTCTGTATAATCACAACGAATCACATGCATATGCAACGTGCACTATGCCATGCATGTAAACTAGTCATTTAAGTATTAGCAGCTAAACCAGTACCTTCATCCTAAACGAAGGGATGGAATTAGTGCATCGTGTCATCAGCTCCCACACATTAAGCTCCTCCACTCCACCCCGGTGTTGCCACTTAGCACCCTCCACTAGCCTCCACGGTCTTGTGTGAGCGATCGGCTATCCATAATGCACTAGTCCCTCCTCGAAGGTCTGTCCATGTCATGCTCCAATCTCTCCCCGTCAGCCATGAAATTTGGATCTAGAGTGTACCTCCGGAGCATGGAGACGTGAAATAACTCATGGACACTTGACATGCTGGGCGGTAAAGCTAACCGGTACGCTACAGTGTCTACCCTCTCGAGTATCTCGAAGAGCCCAATGATAGAATGCTCTTATATCAATTGAAGAAAAAGTAATAAACTTACAAAAAGATATTAATAACATAAGAACCAAGTCATATATGTCCCAAAATCTCCGTGAAAAATGTTTTGAAAAAATGGGAGAAATAATAGTGAGGTCAGAAGATGTTCCCTCAGTCTCCTCAGAGACTAAAAACATTAAAAGGTAGGCTTGGATATGCCGTCCCATTCAGGAAAAAGCCAGGCAATAAAAAATGTTGATAACATTAGACATGAGATATATCCTTATCAAAAGACAAAAATATCCTAAAAATGTATCTGAAATGTCTATCCTTCAAAAAGGATAAAAGCACGAAAGATAACACTCAGTGGAGATAACAATCCCTTAAGGGCAGTTTCCTCGGGAGAAAATTCAAATGATACCCTCTTCTTTCTAGAAGAAAAAATGGAAAATATGTCCATAATCTCTTGATAACATTGTCCGATATGGAAAGAAAGTATTGACTTTCTGGTTATCGCTGCCTTAATGGTAATGGGTATTACCGAGACCTCTCACCCAGGAGTCTATCTGCAAGATCATAATCACAAGAAAATGATCCTTTATTTATTCAAGATGCCATGTATTTCGATTTTGTTGACTATATCTATTTAAGCCCTAATTGTGATGAAATTCTTAATGACACCCTCAGAATTCAATTATGTAACATGACAAAACATCAAAGCTTCTACATAAAATTCTTTACCATCTTTTCATAATATAATGAAGATAGTGGAATGAGCATCAAAGCCTATCACCTTATCATAATAAACAGCAGTGAAAAATCAAGATTTCAAATAAATGATTATAAACCCAGAAAACAAGGATATTATAACAGACAATGGACAAAGACTAGGAAAGCATTGGGGATAAAGACAGTATTTGGAAGAATGATAGATCCTAAAAAGAAAAAAAATTTTAGTCTGTTGTCTGACAAACAACTATGAAGTAATCGTAGGTGATAGAAAGCGAGGAGGACAAAAATGATGATAAGAAAATCAATGAGCTAGACCAGCTATTATTACCAGCCAGTCAAATGATAAGAGCAAAGGCATAAAAAGTTATGAAAAAGACAAAAAATAACAGTGAAGGGTGGATTACCATTGGAAAAAATATGAAATGTCTATCTTTAAAGTGGTTTGACATGACATGTCTACCACTATAAATGTAAATGACAGTTAAGTGGTCTAATAATAAATGCCAACCACTATAATTGTAATATGCTAAGGACAACTGGAAGATAACAATAAGAGAAGACTGACATAATAAAGAAGGACATGACACTAAGAAGATAACATCAAAGTCAACTTTTGAAAAGAAAAGATAAGATCAACAAAAGAAGAAGAAAGGTGGAAGATAAGATCACAACTAGAGGATAAGGTCTAGAAGTATCTATATGAGGAAGAACTCTCCTTTGAGATCATTAAAAAAACCATATCCCTCTTTGTATCAAAATATTTTAATGGCTTTCTACGTTTTCTATAGGAAAGCTATCTTTGTAAGATAAGAGTGTTTTAATGAAAGTTTGAATATTTTCTTTCAATCCTTTTTGTATGTGAGAATCTATACAGTGAGTGTCTCTGATACTGATTATGCTCAGTACCATTAAGCCAAGAGGGTGTTAGGGAAGAAGAGCTGTGTGGTAGTTATGTGCGAAGGTCACTGGGTTTTTGCATATACTAGGTATTAATTGAAATTAATTCAGAGTATTTTGTTGTATTTCTATATTTATCATTCTATTTTCTAATTTGTTTAATTTTTTCTTCGATTTTTTATAAAACAATAAAACAATAATCAAACAAGAGTATTTTGATAGCGCTCTCAATTGATGCTACACATTGATTTTTTTCCATTTAACTTTATTTTTTATTTACTATATGTTTGATGCTATATTATTATACATGCCTTAATTTGATTATTAGATACCCAATCTTTAGGGGCTTAAAGGTGTGCTATATTTTTTCACCATACCTTCCCATTAGGAAACTTGACCCCCGAACTCAAACTTTGTTTTTCTCAGACCCATTTTTCGATATTATGAGTAAATGAGTCTTGCCTTTTAGTGGGAAACAAGTCGTAGGTAAAATTGCAGTGTCCAAACAAAGTTTATCATATTATTCAAAAGTTCAATGTTTTAAAAATCGGACCGGTAATTAAACCAGAAAAATTACCAGTTTATAGTTGACTCGTTCAACCGATGGTCGAACCGTGATCGAATTGGTGACGTCATAAATAAATAATTTACATATTATTAAAATAAAAAATAATTATAAAAATGGTAAATCTTTATAAAAAAATTTGATTGTATCTCTTCTATTTATTAAACATTTAATAAAGTTTATATATGTAAAAATAAAAATACTTTCATATTTCTAATTGATTCGTGCCACAGTAGGGTGATCCGGAATCAACAAAATTTATATCCTATATATTCCTCCTCTGTAGTAGTCAAGCTCTTTGCGATATAGTGAGTCTAGAGTGAGGAACACAAGGATGGGTTTTCTTCATACAAATGATTTGAGTGAAAACAAAACTGGTGAATTTGGTTTGGATTTTAAGGTGGGGGTAAAAACAGTGGGTTAGTGGTTTGCAAACTGAAAAGAAATAAAATAAAATGTAAAATATAACTCCTTGAAGCATTGGGCCCACTTGGTTTAAGATCTAAGGCTAGCTGAGAGAGGTCCGGGTTAATTTCCTCGCGTTGGGGAGGATGACATATAGTCATCTCGGGCGGATCTTCATTTGGCATTAAAACCTAAACCACAATAATTTTCCTTTTGATAGAAAGCATTTGTTAACATTTATGGTTCCCTTCGGTGAAAATCTATCTTGACTCATCTGATGATTCGTAAGGGTAACTAATGAGTCTCAATGGATCTAAAATAAGTCATTGAACCTAAAAGATTGCAAGTATTGATCAAGCTGGATGCACTTACGGTGAAAACTGGCCTTAACCTACCTCGTGGCTCGTGAAGTAGCAGCTAATGGATATTAGTGTATCTAAAGCTAAAGAATACACTAAACCCAAGCTTTACTTGAAGTATTGGCCCAAAGAAAGTACATCAAAAGAGCTTTAAACCTAGAAATGAAAATTTGGGAACCAAAATGACAAAACCTGCTGCTTGAAAAACAGGGGAACCACCAGGAGCCTGGATCCTTCCCCAGTAGCCTTTTACTTCAAGAAGGAAGTGGTTTTAGCCACTCATCCTTCAAGTTGTCATCCTTGGAGGGTGTTTGGCAACCAAGAAAGGGAGAGAGAAGAGGAGAGAAGAGGCGGGAAACAAAGTTCAACAGTGCGAGAAGATTAAAGTTGCTTAAGTTACAAAATCATGAGAACTATATAGGCCACCCCAAGTGTATCTGAAAGCCTAAAGTATTGGCTCATACAAGGGACAAGGAAGTAATACACCAAAATGAGGTCGGTTTGCATTAATTACACAAAGATGACAAGGCAGGAGATTTCGCTAGGCAGAACAATTTCGCTAGGTAGCGAAAATTTCGCTAGGTAGCGAAAATTTAAACTAAATAATTACCTGAGAGATAACGAAATCGGAAGAATTCATTGTCTGCTATCAATTTCGTAGATAGCGAGAATTTATTTAGCTGTGAGAAATTTTTAAATAATGGCTTGTATGTATAATTTCGTGACGCGTTGATTAGCGAGGAATTTTGAAGCCTATTGAAGTTTCTCGAATTTCGCTAGGATTGCGAAAGTACCCGCTATGATTGCGAAGTACCGCTATGATTGTGAGAAATTTCGCAATCCGTGAAATTACCCGCAATCATAGCAATTTCCTAAGGTTTCTTATTCTTCCTTCTTTGCACCTTGCATCCTCTCTTTGCGTCATTTTCTTCTCACTTTGCCTTCATTCCTTCATTTAATTTTGAAATGTTTGAAGGCTGATAAATGGGTTCAATCTTCATGGTTCAGCACATATTTCGATATTGAACTCTCAAGGTATGCAAAAACCTGCAAAATAACCAAAAATACCCTCTAAACGGCATAAGTGATATTAAGAAGACCTGAACACTTCAATTGGCATTATTGACATGATTAGTGCGTAAAAAGCACTCAAAACCTATCTAAATAGGGCTCAAAAAATGGCACTTTTTGGGTACTAATCACCCCTAGCAAAACGTTGCTAGTCCTTAGCGATGCAAAACAAAAGGAGATGCATGCAGCGATTTTCCAAAAAAGTTTATGATTCAAAGGTTTATATACAAATAAACACCTTCGCGAAAAATTGACACCAAGTTTGAAAACCGACATGAAAGAGCCAAAACCATACAAGAACAATTTTAGGTGATATTGGTTTCCATGATTCTCTCAACTTGAATTTCCACAAAGTCTAATGGTTCTTTATGTAACCGGTCCGAGCGATAAATTGCAAAATTGTGCTCCTGACTAGCAGCATGGCCTTAAGTTTGTTGAACAACCTAGATAGGGATAGTTACACTCTCCTTTCTTTATTCAACTACACATTGTAGGGTGCAATGCTTAAAATTCAGCTTCACCAAGTCCCGGGTGTATGAAGGTCCCACCCGATGACTCTGACCAATTAAGGTTTAGGGCATCAAAGCGAAAGGATCAACGACCACAAACTCTCTGAGCTTCACCAGGACTCGAATGACTTGAAAATCAAGCACCTACAATTAGATTCGCTCTACCTATCCACCCATAACGAACACTAAATGGTAGCTCCCGACCAATTAAGGCTTAGAGACATCGGGCTTGAAAGCTTTCGCCGTACACCCCTCGGACCGTGCTCGGGTTTCAAGGCAAAGTGTCACGACTTTATTTTCTTTTCTTTTTGCTTTTTCCTTTTCTTTTCCTTTTGGGAAGACTACATTGGTCTTCAAATGTAGAGTAACACAAACCTATCCTAGGTTGCCCAGTATGCTGAGTAAATTTATCTGAAAGTGAAAGGAGGTATACAAATTCACAGCCTATTGAAACAATCTGGTGTGCAGTGTGTGAATTAGCTTAAGGGAGAAATGTTCAAGTTGAGCATGCTGGAACTTCAACTGACCAAAAATTTCTTCAAACATGGAATTGTTCTAGCATTAAGGTAACATGCAAGGTTTCAATTTTTCAATTAAAGGCAATTCAATTGGCCAATTAAAGCAATTCAATTGTTCAATTGAAGACAAAACGACAAGGTGGGGGCAAGCACAAAAAGTGATATGCAAAGGTGTAAAAAACTAAATATATATATATATAATAAATAAGATAGCTTTTGATATAGCCAAAATGCATAGTACATGGCTAACAAAGCTTAAACATTGTTAAAGATATCACTGCCTACTATGGCTAATACATTAATCCTACACAAAATTAGTAGGCAGTTGATAAAGCTGATAACTATACAAAATCATAAAAAGAAACCAAACCACCTCACTCGTGGGCGTGTATACGCTGGATCCAAGCCGCCGGGTAGCCGCCAAAGATATCCCAAGATTGAACCGGTGGAGCTTAGAAATGTCGAGGTTCAGGTGTCGAACCCGAACCAAGACTAACCATCCATCAGGCATGCGATGTGAGCGGCTGCCAATTTTTTCGATGTAGTGGCAATAACACGGAAAGCAATGGCCACTAGCTTCTCGAGGTCTCAGAATAAGTAAAGTGATGGCTCGACTTTACAGGGGTGCTTCAGGGTTTTGTGTTGGGATTGGGACGCAGCGCGTGATATACACTCGGCTCTGGGTGGAGGGGCCATTAGCAGTGGGTTATTTTGGGGCTGGGCAAGGGGCACTAGGATTCAACTTCAAGGGCATTGGTCAAGGATAGGCTCCCGGGGCTCTTCCCTCGCTTCATGTCCACTACTCTTCTCAATAATGGGAATGGCTTTCCTTCTCCCATAGGAGATAGCAAGACTAACCGAGGATTCAAAATTTTCCACTGTGCCAGGCTGTCAGAGGCACTCCATTCCTCTACCATGGTGCCACTTGACACCCCCTCCTCTCGTGGACATGGCTGCATCAATTCAGTCTTCACGCATCTGTGTCATTCCTATCCATGCTCAAAATCATTGTTCAGCCCATCTAATTTCGTCCAGTGGAATTCTCCTCGGTATGGATTTTTTCACTCAATTGACATTGAATCTTTGTTCTACCACAAATATCACCCACTACTAAGGTCCGTGCACTGCTTCGCTCAACCGGGGAGATCACTGTGGTGGTCGAGGCTTCGAGACAAAAAGGCATACCGTGAGGCAATAATGTAGGAGGGTGCACTCACTAATGGTCTCGTAGGGGTCCCTCATGGATCTAGGGTATTCGATTTCTCTCCTGTGGTTGCCGATTTTTCCATGAGGTTCCTATAGTCCTCATTGTCATATATGCCTCAGGTTACTCTCCCATCATATTGCTCTTCTTGCTGGTGGGGGTTCCATTTTCTCTCGCCTCAATTTTCCCACCGAACCCGAATCGGTTGTCTTAGAATTTTTGATCCATCAAATGGATTCCCGTGAACAAAGTAGGAAACCCAAAAACAACACAAACGATCCCCGTCGCACTGCTTTTTTTTTTTTTTTTTTTTTTTAACAAAGTGAAATAAAACTAAGAAAAATGACTGTAAATGATAAAAGGAAATTACCAAGATTCTGTGATGAGGATCACAAGTGTTCCACAAACACACTGGGTGACTAAGGCACCATCCCTAATCCGCCATTTGATTCGTACACGGGTAGGGTGATGCTGAATCAACAATATTTGTAGTCCTAAGTTCCTCCTATTGCCGTAGTCAAGCTAACAGAGCATACGTCTAGGCTCAACACGTGGGATGGTTTTCTTCATACAAATGATTTGAGGAACAAAATCGTGAATTTGGCCTGATTTAAGGTGGGGGTAAAACAATGGGTTAGTGGTTTGCAAACCGAAAAGAAATAAAATAAAATGTGTAAAATATAACTCCTCAAGCATCACCGAGTTTAAGATCCCAGTTAACCAAGAGGTCCCCGTTAATTTCTCATTGGGAGGATGATATAGTCATCTCCTCGAACCTGATCTTCATTTGGCATTAAAACCTAAACCCTAATAATTTTCCTTTTTGAGAAAGCATTATTTAACATTTATGGTTCCTTCGCTGAAAATCTATCTCGACTCATCCTACAATGATTCGTAAAGGGTAATTCACGAGTCTCAATGGATCTAAAATAAGAATCCACCGAACCCTAAAAAGATTACTGGGCATTGATCAAACTGATGCACTGCGTTGGAAAACCTAGCCCCTTAACCTACCTCGGGCTCGTGAATGGCAATCAATGATGGCTGGTGTATCTAAAGCCAAGAATACACTAAACCCTAAAGCTTGCCAAGTATTGGCCAAAGAAAGTACATCAAAGAGCTTTAAACCTAGAAATGAAAATTTGGAACCAAAATGACAAACCTCGGCTTCGTTTGAAAAAAACAGGGAACCACCAAAGAAACAAGCAGATCCTTCCCAAGAGCCTTATCAGCAGAGTGGTTTTACCACCATCCTCCAAGTGTCATCCTTATGCTGTTTTTCAACCAAGAGCCGGAGAGAAAGAGGAGAAAGAAGAGAGGAAACTGAAACAAAAGTCAGCTACAGACAAAGATTTAAAGTTGCTTAGGTTACAAAATCATGGGGGCTTATATAGGCCACCCAAAGTGTGAAAATGCAAGAAAGCCTAAAGTATTGGCTCATACAAGGGACAAGGAAGTAATACACCAAAATGAGGTCGGTTTGCATTAATTACACAAAGATGACAAGGCAGGAGATTTCGCTAGGCAGAACAATTTCGCTAGGTAGCGAAAATTTCGCTAGGTAGTGAAAATTTCGCTAGGTAGCGAAATTGCACAGAGATAGCAAAATCAGAGAATTTCGCTATGCACTGCCAATTTCGCTAGCTTGCGAAATTTCACTAGCCTAGCGAAATTGCACAAAGATAGCGAATCGTAGAATTTCACATAGTGACTCCGCCAATTCGCATAGCGAAATTTCGCTAGCCTAGCCAAATTTTTGTGAGATAGCTGAACCGTATAATTTCGTCAGGGCACAAGGATTGGGCTAAATTTTGAAGTCTACAATTTCACTTTCGCTAGGATTGCAATTTTCGCTTATGATTATGAGTTCTTTTCAAGAATCCAAATAAATTTTCGCAATCATAGCGAAATTTCCTGGGTTTGCATATTCTTCACTGCTGCACACTGCATCATTTCTTCTCACTTTGCCTTCATTCCTTCATTGAATTTTGAAATGTTTGAAGGCTGATAAATGGGTTCAATCTTCATATTCAAAGACATATTTCGATATCGAATCTCTCAAGGTATGCAAAACCTCGCAAAATAACCAAAATACCCTCTAAACGGCATAAGGAGCATACACCTTAACACTAATTGGCAGTTATCGACAAAGGATTAGCGCGCAAAGAACTCAAAACCTATCTAAAATAGGGCTCAAAATAGCACTTTTTGGGTACTAATCACTAATACAATATAAATGTTATATTTTCATTATGTAAATTAATAAGATTTTTTTTAAAATATATTTATCACGAAAGAAAAATATTTCATTGGAAATCTCAAACTATTTTAAAAATATTTTCCTAATAGATAATAGTACGATATGATACTACAAATGACAAAGAGCTTTGTCCAATAGAATTTCTAAATAAAATTATTTCATTAATATGAATCAAAGATAATTTTGTCAAATTCTTCTAATCGAATCAAATTTTCTATTATTTTAAATTATTTTCCAAGCCAATCCAATTTTCCCATTATCAGAAATGGTAATCAAACTGAGAATATTTGATTTTTTTTTTTCAATTTTATAAATAATGCAAATGGTAGAAATTACAATGTGACGCAAAAAAATAAATCTCATTTTCCAAGCCAATCCAATTTTTCCCATTTAAAAAATGGCTAACCAAATAGAGAATATTTTATTTTTAAAAATAAAATTAATTTCATAAATGACGCAAATGGTAGAAAAAATAAATCTTATTTTCCAAGCCAATCCAATTTTCCCATTTCATAAATGGAAAATCAAATTGAGAATATTTGATTTTTTTTTTTTAATTTCATAAAAGACACAAAAAAATAAATCTCACCAAGGAAAAAATAAATCTCATATTTTGTTATCTCATTACAAAAATATATCTTGTAAGACGTATGAACTAGGATTACCGACGATGTTCATTATTCATAAAGTTGCCGCCGACAATGAAAATGATGTTGGTGTCGTTGAAGAGTGTAGCCGGATATGGGAAATGGAGAAGCTGCAGTGAAATGAGGCTTAAAAGATGGATCTAAGAGAAAGGCAAGTTGATCATTTTATACACCCAAAGGACGTCGTTTCGGTGCAAAAGGCATCAAAACTAAGTCATTTCAATTCAAAAAACCAAAAAAGAAAAGAAAAGAGAGGAGCAAACCGTTCGATTCACTAAGAAACGGTCGATTCAATCAGTTTTGTTGGATTTTTAAAATGTTTTGTAGTGGTTTTTCAATCAATATAATAAGTGTGAATGAATTGTATATTTAATTTTTAGTTTTTGTTTTTGCATTTTAAATGGCCTTTAAATTTTTATTAAATGGGTTTTAATTTTTATTTTGTAACCTTTGTTTTCGGAGCCTATATACAGCCATGTGTTTTCATTTGTGAAAAGAGTTTTTCAACAGGTTTTACGTATAATATTACAAAGAAACTCATATATAGTGATAGAGTAAAGGTGTTTTTAAGGTCATTTCGAGAATTGGAGGTTCCTTATTCTGAATTTTATCGATTTCATTTAACGTTGCAATTGAAAACAAAGATCGTAAAGTGAAATCGAATCTGCCTCAAGGACATCGATAACACATACCGAATCTAAAGATACTGTTCATAGATTTATTCTTTTGTTATTTGTTATGTTTGTTTGCTCAATTATGCTTACTATTTTTCTAACAATCTTAAGACCAAGTCGCAACAGTTTCAGGAAAAACGAAAAAAAATAAATTAAATTTTCAAACTAAAATGTAAATTTTTAGACTGGCTTTTTCCAAGACTTAGTTACAATTTTTGGGACCTAAATTAAACATTTTGAATGATTGGATCTCTAGCCCATGTCAGGACGAAGAGATTGACACCTATCCGAACCGGTGGCCGAATTGCGACAAGCACCTGGGGCCGAAATCGAGCTCGAATTCCAGAAAAATGGGTCACTTAGCCAGTTGTACAGGCTGCGCGTCGTCTAGTCCGGGCATGGGCTACGATTAAGCCAAGTGGCTTGTGCATGTGGGCTGGGCTGAGGCATGCAGCCATGGCCTAATCAAGCATGTCACTGAGCACACTGATGCGGCGCTGACATGGCTTGATGACGTGGCATGCGTGCTAACGTAATCAGGGGAAAAATATATATATACTTCCCTCCTTGCTTCAAATATTATTTGTTGCAATTTTTAAAGCAATAAATTAATATTTTCTTGTTTAGCAACAGGAAAATGGCTAATGTGGAGGCAACGACCATCCCTGCAACACAAGTGCCTATCCCAAATGTGACTATTGCGACACGAGTGCTTACTCCCGATCAGAATTCATTCTACGAACCATACGGAGACCGAAAAAATCTGGGCGTTGGTTGAATTTCAAGAGGTTGCAAATAAAAGATAATGTTCTATTCACTACCTCAACCTTGCGAGGTTCTTTGATCGAGGATCCACCGAAATAAATGAAGATGGGACAAGATTCTCTACGGCGCGGACGGAAAAGTTCTCGATTATTGTGTTCGACCATGTTGAATAGTTTAACTCGATCCACAGACAATGTATAGCATGAAGAAATCAGCTATGAACCGGGTGGGAGTCTCTAGATAAGAAATATAAAACCGAGGATGTCGGTACTAATGAAATTCAGGTAGGCTTGCCTTGATTATAAAATGGTGGACTCAAAAATTTTGGTGAGTCAAGTTCAAGAGATCCAAGATCCGCATGAAATTCATTCGAAGGATGATTGTGAGTGACGCCTTCAAGTAGCCGCTATCGAGAAGCTACCACCACATTAAGCGACTTTAAGAAATAACATAAGAAAGAAGATGAACGTTGAAGAACTAATTGTTAGGACTTCTCGAATTGAAGAAGACACAAAGGTTCGAGAAGAGGGTTTCATCCAAGATGAAATGAAGCACATAGTGGAGCATGGTCAAAGCTCCAAGTTTAAAAAGAAGACACGCAAAGTGTTCAATTTAGGACCAAAATAAGGAATATCAAAGAAGCAAAAATTCCAAGGAAAAGGCTTCAATTGTGACAAGATGGGTCACAAGGCGGCGGATTATAGACTGCCAAAGAAGAATAAGAACAAAGAGTCATATGTGATGGAAGAAATCCCACAAGAGATTGATGACTTGAACCTCAAATTGTCTCAAGTGAACTGACTGGTCTAAACCCTGCAGAACGGTGGATCACACTGTGCAACCCGCCATGTTTGCTCCTGGACAAAAATATGTCTGTACTTCCCTTCGAACTCTGGGCTGATAGTGTGGGAGAAGTTGTTCATGGTACCACAACGTCCGAGATCCAAGGGCTACGAAAGGTGATCTTGAAGATGACATCTAGAAGACTTGACACTAAACAATGTGTTATATGTGCTTGAAATCCGAAAGAATCTCATTTCTGGTTCACTGTTGAACAAGCATGGATTCAAGATGGTGTTCGAGGCCGATGTTGTTGTGTCAAAGTCATGATGTTTGTAAAGGGATATGCAGTCAATGGGCTTTTCAAATTAAATGTATGACTATAAAGCCGAAAATTATGAATAAAACAAATGCTTCTTTTGTTTATGTGCTTGAGTCTTCCAATTTATGGCATGGTAGACTAGTGTTAATTATGGTTCTCTAAAGAGACTAATTAACTTAAATCATATCCCCACATTCCATATTCATATCAAACATAAGTGTGAGACTTGTGTTGAGGTAAAAATGACAAGGTTATCTTTTCAAACGATTGAAAGGAATACAGAACCTTTGGATATGATCCATAGTGATATTTGTGATTTAAAGTTTTCACCAACGAGGGGTGGCAATAAGTATTTTTTTACTTTTGTCGACGATAGCACAAAATACTACTATGTGTATTTTCTTAAGAGAAAAGATGAAGCTTTAGAGAAATTTATACTCTATAAAACTGAAGTTGAAAATTAGCTTAGTGGGAAAATTAAGTTGATAAGGAGTGATCGTGGTGGTGAGTATGTAACACTGTCAGGATTACTATGCACAACATGGAATTAGATATAAGTCACTCCACCATATTCACCTCAATCAATGGTGAAGAAAGGAAAATCATACCTTGAAAGAAATGATGAATGCAATATTAATAAGTTCCTGGGTTGCTCTTTAACATGAGGAGTATAATTTTATCTAAGAAATTACCTTAAATAAGGTACCTGAAGAATGAACAAAGACATCAGACAGCTATGGAAAGGAAGACAACCTTCTTATAAAGACCTACGAATGTGGGGGTGTCTTGCCAAAGTGGCAGTACCTACACCTAAGAAGGTGAAAATCGGTCCAAAAATTGTTGATTGCATTTTCATAGGCTATGCACAAAATAGTAGTGCTTATCGATTTCTAGTGTATAAGTCTGAAATCCTTGATATACACAAAAATACGATAATGGAATCAAGGAATGCGTCGTTCTTTGAACATATTTTTCCATGTAAGTCCGACGAGGGACGAAATTTGTCTAAGAGAACGTATGAGACTATGAATGAAGATAATCAAGACCAAAACTAAGAACAAAAGGTTGAAGATGAACCAAGACGCAGCAAGAAAATAAGGATAGAAAAATCTTTTGGTCCATATTTCCTTACTTATTTGCTATAAAATGAACCTCAAAGCTTCCAAGAAGCTATGAACTCTTCAGAAGGCCCTTTATGGAAAGAAGCCATCAAAAGTGAAATTGATTCCATCTTACATAATCATACTTGGGAACTAGTGGATCTTCTCCGGGTAGTAAACCTATAGAACCCCTTTCCGGTCTGACCCGATTGGCGAGTCCGAACCGGATCCAGGATGCTCGTTTAATTCTTTTTATTTACCTTTTTATTTATCTGTTTGTTTGTCTCTTTTTCTTTTCTTTTTTTAAATGTCACGACTCGAATCATCTACCGACCAATGGCGAATCCAACCGCCCGCTTACTCCGACTATTTTCATTTATCTTGTCAAAAACATTTTATTTATGTCATTTCATTTTTGTGTTTTCAATTACGCGGAAGCATTTCAAATAGTAGGCCCATAAACATTTACTTTTATAGCCAACACGCTACAAAATGGCGGTCATGCCTTTTACAAATGATATACAAAACACTATTTCAGATATTAACTCTTTGTTCACAAAATATCACATGTTCAAAAGAAATGATATGCATATGGCGGGGTATATACTTATACGCCACAACTTTCTCTATGACTCTACGCTTCTTGTTCTTGGCCTTCTTTCTTGCTTACTCGATACATGCGCATTGATAAAACAATAAGCTAAGCATTTTCATGCTTAGTGGTTCTATACAGTTCTCTATCTAACACAACATGCTTTTATCCAATCATGCTTGTTACTCTATTTTAATGGTCAATGCATAAACAATACATATGCTTATACATTTGTACATACTTTCATTTACAAACATGCATTTTCAATGCAACAATTCTTTCACAATTCAAAAAATGAGATTTAAGCATATACTCATAAAGATGTATTTGGTTTACAATCTCATTTTCACTCGTCAAGTTTGTTATGTCACCTTGACTATTCAATTTACTTTCACGACGGATTCTTGCTTGGTGAATCCTGTCTTGTGTTTCATTTGGTAATGTGCTTACACATTTAGCAATTTCAGTTCATCATCATGACGGATGCCGATTGGTGCATCCCTCCAAGTGGGTCATTAATAATTCACTTCGATTTGTTATGTCACAATATGACAATATCATTTGCAATTCAAATAAATGCACACAAGCAAATATTTGACAATTCATCACAATTTCTCTATTTTAAAACATTATGCGATTTCATATTACCATTCAATTGACGTATGCATATTCTATACAATCTTTTCACGTTTACATAGTAAACTATCAATACACTTGTAGTAAGGATAAAGGTTTAGTGAACAAACCAATTATCAATCCCTTGTCTCTTTCGATACCAATCCTAGGTCAAAGTTGTCGCCCTACCCGCATCTAGTCAAATACAAATTCCCACTCTTAGTGGTTAAAAATCAAATAATCATACTAAACGACATCACCGAGGCGGCTTCACCTCCACTCTGGTTAAACAAATAACTCAGCCAACTAATATCACCTTCGCTCGGGCCAGGCAAATGAGGTACGGTACGTTTTTCACTTAGTTTCATTTTTACTTGAACCCCCATTAGTCATTTATTAGGGTCCCTAAACAATCGGTGTACGAATATGGGACTTAATGATGCAAAGTATGCAAAACTAGGGTTGCTAAGAGCATCGGTATCAGTACCACTTGGACCGGTACCGGTACTAGTCCTCTTATGTCAATGGGTACTGGTACCACTTTGAGTGGTACCGATACCACTTCTCCTCTGCATAATGGGTACCGGTACCAACTTTTGGTACCGGTACCACTTGCAGGGTTTGCCTAGAAAATGGCAGATTTCGCCATTCTCACCCATTTTTCTTCAATAAACCTCCTCAAATTCATCATATATAAAAAATCCACCATGGAATCCACCCAAAACAACTCCAAAAGTGGTTTAGCATCAATAAAACCCATTTTTCTTGAGCTAGGGCTTTTCCCCCAAAAATCAAAATCATAAAAGATGAAGTTAGGGTTTTGTTTTCTTAACTTAGCCTCTTCAAATCTTCTCCTTCTAAGTCAGCTTGATTCAAAGCGAGAGAAAATGGAAGAGACCCAACCAAAACTTGATCCTTCTCTTGCCCTGGCTCTCTTCTCCCTTTTCTCCTCTCTCCTTCTCCAAAAACAAGATTTTGTCAAATGAGCACCCCTAGACCACTTTTGGTCTTTAAATCCCATGTAAGTGTAAGGTCATGTTTAGCCTACACACTTATTCTCATTTCTCATTTTCTCCTTTTTGGTCTTTAGTCACTTATTCTTCATAAGGCCTTGTTTGGCCACAAAAATGCATTCTTTTGACTTAAGTTTCTCCTAATTTACTATATGGCCCACATTTCATTTTATTTGCACTTGAACTCTCATATTTACACTTAGACATATAAACTTATTTACAATTGACCCTTAGGTCCTCATTTTACAAAATTCCAAATTTGCCCTTTACACTTGGGTAAATTTTCGGATCCAATCAATTCTCAACTCTCATATTTACACTTAGACATATAAGTTTATTTATAATTGACCCTTAGGTCCTCATTTTACAAATTTCCAAATTTGCCCTTTACACTTAAGTAAATTTTCAGGTCCAATCAATTCTCATTTAGCATATAATATTTGCATTTGGCTCTTAGCCATATAATCATTAAATCAATATTCATTTAACAATTCTAAAATACCTAAGCTGCCTAATTTATACTGAATATATAATAATTTTTTATTATGTACCCTAGGTATTTTTAGGGTGTTACAAAACCACTAAGATATAAGTGGATTTTCAAAAAGAAAATGAAATCAGATGGAACAATTGATAAGTTCAAGGCAAGACTTGTAATTAAAGGTTAGAAACAAAATGAAGGTCTGATTACTTTGATACTTATCTCGGACGAACAAATACATAAGAATGGTACTTGCAATTAATGCATTGCGGAATTTGGAAGTTCATCAAATGTATGTAAAAACTGCATTTCTTAATGGGGATCTAGATGAAGAGATCTACATGTGATTCGTGGCACGGAGGGTATCCAGAATCAACTAAATTTATACCTATTTCCTCCTACTATCGTAGCATGGCTACTGCAATATAGTGGCTTTAGGGTCGAACACAAGGATGGGCTTTCTTAGCACAAATGGCTTGCAATGAAGTTCAAACTGGTGAATTTGTTTTAGATTTTGGGATTTGGTAAAAACAGTAGGTTGAATTGTTTGGAAACTGAAAGTAAAATAAGTAAAAATATAAAAGAGTATTCCTTGAAGCATAAGGCTACTGGGTTTGGGTTCTAATAATAACTGAGGGGTTCTCAGGCCCTTTTCCTCGCGTTGGGGAGGATGACCTATAGTCATCTCCCGAATCGGTTCTTCTTTTGGCTATAAAACCTGACCCTTAATAGTTATCCTTTGAAAAATGGCATTCACTGAGAATTGATGGTCTCAATAGTAAAAACGCATCTCCTTGACCCACCTTACAATGATTAATAGATGGTAACTAATGAGCCTCAGTGGATCTAGCAATAAGCATCCACTAAACCCTAAAAGATTATCAAATACAGGTCATTCAAGGTGCATTGAAGGGATTTAAACCTAAAGTTGAAAGGAGACGCATGAATATCAGTGAATACCTGCGTTGAAGACTTGAGAACCCTCAGTTTACCACAGATCCATTGCCAAACAACCCCCTACTTCAAGGATGAAGGGGTTTTAGTCGTTCATCCTCTGAGTTGTCATCCTCAAAGGGTGTTTGGCTAGTGAGAAAAGGAGAGAAAGTGAGGGAAAATGAGAGAAGCGGGAAAAGTACTGAAAGCTTCCTGCCCAAGCTTTATTAATGATCTGCAAAAAGTCCTCCTACAATGTCTTCTTTGAGGGACATTTATAGCCAAATCCCAATACAAATTACCAAAATAACAAAACAAACACTATTACAATGGGGGCAACCTGAAGACAATCAAAAGGACAAAAAGTCAAAAGGCAAAAGTCAGAGGACAAGTGAACACTGGCAAAAACTTCTAGGCGTACTTGAAGGGTCGCGACTGCAATTTTCGCAGGGGCTACTTAAAATTCACAAACTCGCTAATTTTAGATTTTCGCGTTCTCACTAAATCTTGTGGGTTGCGAAATTGCGAATTCGTAAGGTCGCTATTTTCCGCATGTACCTTCCATTTGCCGTCTTTCTTCCGGGCTCGTGCTTCGTGACGCGAACCGACTCCTTCTATGCTTGACTTGAATCCCTATCCTCAAGATATATAGCCCCTAAAACAACCAAACTTGCCACAAAATTTGATTAGTAGCCTTGCTAGGTCCTTAACATGCTAATTAGGTTAATTAGGGCGATTACAACACAAAAAGTGCTCAAAACCTATATTAATAAGGGTGTAAAATAGCACTATTTTGGTAGTAATCAACATGGAGCAACCTAGGGGTTTTATATCTCCAAGACAAGAAAAGAAAGTCTGCAGATTGGTGAAGTCCCTGTTTGGCCTAAAAGCAAGCACCAAAACAATGGCATCAAAAGTTGATAGTGTTATGTTGGCCAATGATTTTAAAATCAATGAGTGCGATAAGTGTGTATATGTCAAAAACACATAAAATGGCTACGTTATACTGTGTCTATACGTTGATGACTTGCTCATTATTGGTAGTGATGATAATCTACCAAGGCTATGTTAAGCACAAGGTTTGACATGAAAGATATGAGACTTGCTAAAGTGATTTTAGGGGTTAAAATCTTAAGCACCTCTGATGGACTAGTTCTTAGTCAAACACATTATGTGGATAAAATACTGAATAAGTTCAGTAAAGATGATTCTTGTGTGGCAAGGACTCCTTTCGATGTAAATCTTCACATGTCTAAAAATAAAGGTGAGAGTGTATTCAATTGAGTATTCTAGGGTAATTGGAAGTCTGATGTACTTAATGAGTTGCATAAGACTAGATATAGCCTACACAATTAGTAAACTGAGTAGATACACGAGTAATCCAAATGATGATCATTGGAAAGGAATTATAAGAGTATTAAGATACTTGAGATATACTCGTGACTATGGACTGCACTATACAAGATATCTAGCAATACCAGAAGGATATTGTGATGCGAACTGGATATCTGATGCTAAAAACTCGAAGTCAACTAATGGATATATGTTCACGCTAGCAGGTATAGTAGTATCATGGAAGTCCTCCAAACAAACTGTTATAGCCCAATCCACAATGGAATTTGAGTTTATTGATTTAGATAAAAGTGGTGAAGAGGCTGGCTACGCCATTTCTTAGAGGACATTCCGAGGTGGCCAAAACCTATGCCAACTATAAGCATTCATCGGTGGATAGCTTGACCGCTATGCAGTGTGGCACAAAATATAATGTATAACGGTAAGTCTCGACACATACGCCAGATACACATCAAGTAGGACACCAATCTCAACTGGAGTTATTTTTGTTGACTATGTAAAGTCAAAGGATAACATTGCGGATCCGCTAACCAAAGGGTTGAATAGACAATTAGTTGAGAAGTCATCTAGAGGAATGAGACTAAAGCCCATCAAATGAGAAGTCAATACAAAGGAAACCTAACCTAGTTGATCGGAGATCCCAAGATCTAGGTTCAAAGGGACAACCTATCAAAGACTCCGGTTTGATCACTATAGTTTAACCTCCTGACTATTCCTATGATGAAACAAAGGATACCGTCGAGGTGAAGAAGTGTTTGCGTTTTAATGATTCTAATGTGTCGGAAATTCGAAGGAGTATTGAAGATACTCATAGTTAAAGAATCACCTATGTGAGAGAAGAAAATACTTCAGCGAGAATTGTATTGGGCACACTGCTAGGAAAATCTGTAGAACCGTGAAGATGTCCATGGCCAAAACGGATATAACAGTGAGAACTAAAGAATGCCAGGGAGGAGTCCTGTGTGAGATATATCATCATTTACATAAACGACAGAGAGGTTCAAGGACATCGTGTATACCTTTATTTTGTAAAGTAAATATATTCTTATAAGGGAAGGTTCAAAAGATAAAACGTACCTATCCTATGCATGTTCCAACCGCAGAGCTTTATCACCAAGGTTGAGTCTTGTGGTTTTCACGATTCATTCATGTGAGGGATTGTTGGATTTTTAAAACGTTTTGTAACGGTTTTTAAATCAATTATAATAAGTGTGAATGAATTGTATATTCAATTTTCAAATTTTGTTTTTGAATTTTAAATGGCCTTTAAATTGTTATTAAATGGGTTTTAATTTTTATTTTGTAACATTTGTTTTCGGATCCTATATACAGCTGTGTGTTTTCATTTGTGAAAATAGCTTTTTCAGTTGTGTTTTACGTATAATATTACAAATAAACTTGTTAGTGTGGGTGATAGAGTATAGGTGTTTCTAAAGTTTGTTGGAGGAATTTTGGAGGTGCCTTATTCGGAATTCTTATTGATTCGTTGTATCTTGGGAGACGAATGTTGCAATTGAAACAAACACCATGTGTGGAGCGAATTCGTCTTACGGACACTATGGAACACAAGCCTCAAATCTAAAGATACTGTGTTTGTTTAGCAACATGTTTATTATTATGTTCATAATTTTATTCTTTTGTTATTTGTTATATCTGTTTGTTCAATTATGCTTACTGTTTTTCTAACAAGTTTGACCTCCGATTCGTTTGGTTTGATACCGAGTCGAAGTCAAACAATTTTTTGCATTGAACTAGATCAGATTTCTTACTGATCAACGATTGAACCAGTCTGATTTTTAAAACATTGCAAAAATTTGTTAATTTTAGTAAAATATCAATCGTTTATCCTTATTTTTAGTTACATATTTTTCCACACTCCATATTTATCATCACTTATTCACAACGAAATTTTAAAAGTCACTCCAGTTTTATGTTTTTTAATATTAAGAGGTGTATTATATTAGGATTTTTAATGACATTTATTGACTTTTTTAAGATGGTGACTTTTATAATTCGATGTATTTTTGTTAATTTCTATAGATTTTGTGTAGTTTGTAAATATATTGATGACTTTCATAGACTTTTATTTTAAAAGACTTTTATAGACTTTGAAAGAATTTTGTAGATATTGATAGATTTTTATAAAGTTTGTAAATATATGGATGACTTTCATATACTTTTATAGGCTTTGATAAAATTTTGTAGATATTGATAGATTTTTACAAACTTTTACGGACATTGATAAACTTTTATAAACTTTAAATAACTAGAATAAATTCATATTTTTAATATAAATAAATAAAATTAAAATATCATAATTAAATAATTTTGTCCAAAAAAAGTACCAACGCTACTTAAAATAGGTTTGAATAAATAAACTTTCATTACTTCTTTCAAAATTTCATAAATTTTCATATAGACATTTAAAATTAAATTTTTATTTATCTATCTCAAATTTTCTAATTCCACTCATCACTTCTAAGAGTTTTTTTTTTTTTTTTAATTTCCAAGAATTACACATTCCTCATTTTTTTTCCCTTACCTAAATAATCAAAATTCCTAATTTATTAAATTTCAAAAATTCCTAATTTTCAAAATTTATCAATTTATGAAATACAACAAATATGTATTTGATGTGATTTAACATTAACATTAACAAAGTAAAAAAATTCTTTTTATTCACATACTTATATGAAACGATTCAAAAAAAAAAAAACAATACATATGTGATTTTATGGACAATCAAGAACAACAATTCGAATAAAAAAAATCATATTTTATTTCACCAATTGCAATAAGAATACATGATTTTAAAAATTACAACAAATTTTAAAAATCAGACTAATCAAATTACTACAATATAAATAGATATCGGGTTAAACCCTTACCTCATAAAAAATTATATTATATACAAATAACTTTGTCCTCGATAATAATAGATATCTAAGTTATAATGAATGAATCTCTGCACAATTAATCAAGAAGGAAACAATAAAAAACAAAACATGATAATGAATCGCTAAGAATAGTCTTGGTATGGACGGGATAAAATGGAATGATCGTAGTCGATATAACTTTGTCTTCTTCCTCTACCGTTCTTCCTTTAGGGATGGTGAATGAAAATCATGGAAAACCATATATTTATATACATTTGGGCATAAGTGTGTCATTATAATTTTGATTTTGATTTCTATTTTGAATGAGACAAGAATGTGTATTTTAATAAAATTATGATTATGAAAAAATATATGTGAAACCTCTAAAAATCCAAATTTTCGGATAAAGGGTAAAACGGTAATTTCGGTCAAAAATCTAAAATTTTTCTAGATCTCGGATGACAAAACGGACTTCACCGTTGGAATCGTCTCGCGGAATCTAATTACCACTTCGAAATTCGTCAAATTGCGATATAGTCGGAATTTCACGTTTTTCGAAGCACCGGGAGTGGGACACTTGGCACGGGGTGAGTAGCTCAAGAGGTGCCACGTGTCATGTGCAGAATGAGTCAAATATGAGCTCTAATGGGGCCCATAAGAGACATGCAGAACATGGAAAGGTGAAAATCCATGGTGTATGGATAAAATGGATAGTGCCACAGAATCCAAAGAAATACTTGGCGGACATGTGGCAAGGAGAGACATCTCACTGACTCTATCTTCTCCAAACCAAGCCAGGAAAGAGGGGAAAGGAAAGAGAGAAAGGCAAACCAAATTTGAGAGGAAGAGTTAGAGAGAGAGAGAGACTCTACCTTCTCTCTAGATTTTTCGACGATCGGACCATAGGTTTCCGGCGAAGCAAGGGGGAAGAGTTCATCCTCATGACAAGGGTTTCGCATAGAGACCGGAGTTGGGGAGTTTCGACAAACTCCGAGAGGTAGGGGTTTTCTCCTACTTGTTTTAATCCTTGTCTAAGGGTCATTCAAATGGCATATTGTGCGAGGCCAAAGGAGGTCGGTAGGAACTCCCAAGACCTGGGACAATGGCCGAGATTTCGAGATTGCTTTCGGGACAAAATTCACGACCGACTTTGACTAAGTAATTGTCCTCGTACTCATTTTATGTGTTGTTTAAATGAATACCGATGTTGGTTATCTTGCCCTAAGTGGGAATGTTTTATCGGTTTTCAACTATGGAAAGCCGCCATATTGTAGTACACATTAACTGACTTTAGAACCGGTTTTCGGGTAGGAAATAAAGGTAATCTGTAGTGAGTCCTTTAGGTAACTTGTATCCACTTCGAACTGATGAGCCAAGCTAATTTCTAATCGGGACCTCTCAGAGCCCAAGTTAAGATCCGTTTACTCCCGAATAGTCTAGTGGAAGGGTTGTCCGGTCGGGTCATCTCAAGGTCCGCCTACCGGGTCCGCCTTGGCCGGGTCAGCCCAATGGGGCTACGGTCCCTGATGGGGCCACCCGACTCTGATGGGTAAGCCACGGCTTAGGCTGGCCGGTCGCTGACTATTCATTTGAGGCCTCCAACTTCGAAAGGCCATAACTTCTTCGTCCGAACTACATTCGAGTGTTCTTGTACTCTATGGAAATCCCATTGAGTCAAGATTCCAGCCGTATGTCTGTAAAGGGCAGTGGGTACTAGAACTTGCTGGAAAGGGGTTGTCGTGCCTGCATGCCGTAGGGCTTCCTATTCATGTGACCTAAATTGAAAGGTCATAACTTCTTTGTCCGAACCCGATTCAGGTGTTTCAGACTTATGGCAGTTTTTCCACGAAGTCAAGATTCCAGCTGTATTCTCTTGCGGAGGGCAAAGGTATATCAAGCCGGGCGGAAGGGGTTGCTCTGGCAGTGTCTGCAGGCCGGCCGGGTAGGTCGGCTCATTCCATGTGTGACCTCCAACTTCGGAAGGTCATAACTTCTTCCTCTGAACTCCGTTTCGGGTGTTCTTGGACTCTATGGAAAGCCCATTGAGTTAAGATTCTAGTTGTATTACTGTGAGGCAGTGGTAATCGGAGCCGCCCTGATAGTGGCTATCGACAGTTCCAGGCCAGCCGAGCAGGGCTGCCTGTCCATGTGTGCATCTCCAACTTCTAAGGTCATAACTTTCGTCCGAACTCAAGTTTCGGTGTTATCGACTCTACGGAAAGCCCATTGAGCTCAAGATTGCATCCATGTTCCTGTGGGAGGACATTGGGCAATCGTGGGAGCCGCTAGTGTCAAGCCGCTAGGGTTGTGTGTTATGGCTTGTATGAATAACATGAAGTGTGAATTTTGTTAATATATATATATATATATACTTGATATATCAACATGAATTATTGTGAAATGGCATATTGCATTTAATATGCATTAGGGCAACCTAGAATAGTAGGTATGAGTGCATGACATTAAAAATATGGTTGTCAAATGAATTTCATCGGAATATTTTCCGAAGAATTGCCTAGAGAGTCAGCCCAACGCTTCCTTTCATCTCTGGCACGACCCATGATCGCTTTCGTAGAGTTATCCACACCCGTCTTGAGGGCTGGGTCCAATGAATCTTATCGAGAATTGGTGTTATAAGCCAAGAACAAAACCTTTAATGAAATATTGTTTCAAGCACTTGAATAGGCATGCTTGAGGAGTCAATGAGGGCTTGAGACTTTGATGGGGGGATGGGTGTATCATTTCATCCATAACATGTAGACATTTAGTAGGGACTTGTATGTTTTGCCAGATGTTTGGTGTGTCGTTATGACATAAGTGGGATGTAACCTTGTAGGAGATTATCACTCTTTGGTTGCTCACCTGATGGTAGGATCCCCTTCGGTACGAGGCGGATGGTGCTCCTTAGGCGGGTATGACGAAATTTGGAATTTGTCAACCTTGATTCTTGTTTTGTGTATATATTAGAACGAACTAGTTTTAATATATGTTTTTGTATTAAGAGTGATGCAATAACTCTTGAATCTCTAGAAATGTATGTTTTTGTAACTGCATGAACAAGTATGGATGATGGGCCCTATTGGGTCATCTTACTCATGTAGGAGTTTCATGAAATGAGACACACGGGTTTTTCGCAGGTTGACGGTGGTCAATGGGACCCCGGTCGAGGCGTCACAATGTATATCAGATTTTTAGTTCTTATAATATCATATTTGTATATGATTCTAATTATGATTTTTTTTTGAAAACGATTATAATATTTTTTGTTTTTAAAAAACCATATTTGTATGTAAAATTAACGATTAAAAAAAATAATTCGTATTTAATTTTAGGAATAATAAGATTTTTTAACTTTTTAGTTCTTAAAATATGAATAACTAAATAGGAATCGTATGAGTTTTTATGAATAATTGATTCTTTTATTAGGATCTAACTCATAGGGTTAAACCCTTACCTTTAAAAAATCTTATTTAATTAACTCATTTGATGAAAAAGTCATTTCAAATCTTTCCAAAAAGCGTATGAGAATTTTAAAGGTGAGTATGTATGCTCCTATTATAAAAGTTATTAAAAGTAATTAAAAGTCTAATGTTTATGAAAGTCAATGACTTTTTCAATACCGGTATACTTTTAGAGAATCTACAAAATTTGTAATTGAATACACATTAACTTTTATAAATTTTTAAGTCTTATCCCAATACGCATGAAACATAGACTTTTTTTGTGGCGCTGATTCACGGGGGTTGAATTTTTTTTTTTTTTTTTTAACAGTGCCCATGAACAGTGTTCGTAAACAGTGCCTCATGAACAATGTTCGTGAACAGTTCCCATGAACAGTAACTCAAAATAGTGCATGAGACGGTGCATGGCAGAATACATTGCGTGCACAAGCGTCGCGCTGCGCTAACGCGATAGTCATATTTATCTCACCGTTAATTTCCTTGATTTGCGCACTCACATCGCGCGTCCCTAGGCACTTTGTGGCCGTCGCGCCTCATTTGCGATCCCGAGCAATCGCTATCACGAGGCCTCACATTTCCTATTATGACGGGTTCTCTTTGTCACGACCAGAGACGAGAAGTGCATTTGCGATACA
Source organism: Tetrastigma voinierianum (assembly GCA_016808115.1). NCBI lineage: Eukaryota > Viridiplantae > Streptophyta > Magnoliopsida > Vitales > Vitaceae > Tetrastigma > Tetrastigma voinierianum. The sequence continues at coordinate 75,169 of JAEQBH010000125.1, forward strand.
AAAATCTCTATCGCGATAGAAAACTATAAGAAGTTTGTTGCAACGAGAATTCACGTGTGTGAGAGGGAAACTCGTATGTCGGCGCCACCGTAAATGACACTACTGATCGACCCTTTACGCTTTGTCGCGACATGAAAGTTACATCGCGACATGGGTAGAAAGTCTCTATTGCGTGGCGCGCGGCTGTCTTGCGTATGTTCTAGCGCGCGCAGCGTAGGCCTGCTCCGCGGCGCACCGGGCCCGGGTCGGTGTGCGGCGTGGCCCTAGCTCCGCGACCGCGAGCATGTGGTGACACGAGGGCACTGGAGGAATTGTATGGGTGAGCTTCCTGCGCCGCGACCAGGAGGGACTAAAAATCAGGCGATAGCCACTCTGGTCCTCCTACGACTCCAGTTTCCCCTTTTTCCTTTCCTTTCCAAAACACTCTAAAATTTAATATAAACTAGCCTTTTTATTACAAAGACCTGGAAAACCCAAAAAACTTGCCAAAATGTATTTATCATGTAAAACGAGTTTAATTACAACTCTTTGTTATTTACACAATACAGAAAGTGGGTTTTTACCCAGATTTTACAAAATACAAAACAAAGCCAAATTTGGCCTTTTTCTTCACAATTGAGGTCTTGGATGCGTTCCATCCCCTGGAGTACCTTCAGTGCTTAAAATTATTTTCCCACGATGGGGTGAGCAATGCCCAGTAGTTGAATTTTCCTACTAGGGCTACTCCTCACTGCACCCTAAAGTACTCATGCAATGAAAACAAAACACACGTTCAAACCAGTATACATTCCTACTCGAATGTCTACATGTCATACCCTATGCCTCGAGTTCTCACCGACTCCCTCACACATGCTTTTGCCATGTATGAAAAACTATTTTCAAAACAAAATATTTTTGTTTTTGAAAGCTCATTGGACAATCTCCGATTTCAAAATTTGTTGGTCAACCCTTCGATATAATTTAGTGGATATACTTCGATAAATATTTTTGTGGACAACCCTTGATATAAAATAGTGGACATACTTCGATAAATATTTGTGGACAACCATCCAATATAATTTCTCCAAAAACCATGTCATGCACTCACACCTAATACTCTACAGTGTCCCCGTGCATATGAAATGCGAAATGCCATTTTCATACAAATTCATGTTAATATCTCATGTACGCATATAATAATTGAATTTACACACAATCAACATGTTATTCAACTACTAAGCAATAACACACAACAAAACCCGAGAACATCGATTCTGAGACCAAAATCCATCTTCTCCTCGATCCGGTGTCGAAAAAAAAAGTCGGGAATTTCCGACATTTAATCAGTTGTTTTTGGGGACTAACCACGGCCACTCACGGCCCCAAAACAACCATGCCATTAAATGGCTCTTAAGAAATAAATAAGTATGTGCCCAATTTTAGGTCTTTTTTTTTTTCTAGTAATTAGTGCACTTAGTGCAATGATAAATTTTCAGAAATTATACCTGAGCACCAAATGCCATCTCAAAGGCATGTGGTTAGATTCTAGACTCAGAGATCTTATACCCAGAGTCCAGAGCAGCGCAAAACGGACTTTGGACGAGGAAGTTATGGTCATCCGAAGTTGGCATACATATGGCGAAACTTGACGTCTTGAGAACTTATTGGAGTACCTACTGTCTTTTTTGTCTTTTTCGAACAAAATATGAGTTCAGATTATAATGAGCCACATAGATAGATTCTAGGCTTCGAGGGCTTCGGTAAGAATCATGGTACATAAGCAGGACTTCGGACGAGAAGGTATGATCGTCCGAGGATTGACCTGTCGAGCTCATTCCTAGACGAGGTCAGCTCCATGCGGCTCTATCACCGAAGAGCTCATCTGGATCATCTTGGGAGAGCTCATGCGGAAGAGCTCATGCAGCTCATGCGGGCTCATTACAAGCTTATGCAGCGAGAAGAGCTCATGAGCTCATGCAGAAGGAAGCTCATGCGGAGGAGCTCATACAACTCATGCGGGGAGGCTCATGCGGCTCATCTGGAGGCTCATGCGGAAGGGGCTCGTGGGAGGCTCATGCGAGTCATGCGGGAGGCTCATGCCCGGGAAGAGCTCATGCGGGAAGGGGGCTCATGCGGGAGGCTCATGCGGAGGCTCATGCGGAGAGAGGCTCATGCACGGCTCGTGCGGGAAAGGCTCTGTACGGCTCATGCGGAAGAGCTCATGCGGCTTGTGCGGGCTCATGCGACTCATGCGAGAAGAGCTCATGCGGAGGGCTCATACGGCTCTGTGCGGGAGGCTCATGCATTTCATCTGGAGAGCTCATGCGGAAAGGCTCTGCGGGAGGCTCGTGCGAGGAAGAGGCTCATGCGGGGGCTCATGCGGGGGAGGCTCATGCGGGGAAGGGCTCATCACCCCGAGGAAGGGCTCCTACATGCGGGGAGGCTCATGCGGAAGAGCTCATGCGGAAGGCTCATGCGGGAGAGCTCATGTAGAAGGCTCGTGCGAAGGCTCGTGCGCGGGAGGCTCATGCAGAAGGCTCATGCAGGGAGGCTCATGCGGAGGGCTCATGCGGGAGGCTCATGCGGAAGGGCTCATGCAGGAGAGCTCAGTTCGGCTAGATGACTCGTCCTGACTCATCCTCGGTTCCTCCCGAGTAAAAGGCCATAACTTGGGCTGTAGAGTCGATTGGAGTGATTCGAAAGCTGCACATAAACTACTGATGGGGCTACAATTTACATCAACGATGCTAGTCAAATTCTCACTTTTCCTTAACCGAAATTCAATCTCCAAAGCTAGAAGTCTCATAGGCTCCAAACAGAATGCTACTTCCACCGCGACTCGTCATAAGTGAGCTCGGCCACACACGCAGCTCATCCCAGCTGAGCTTGGCCTGTAGGAATCATCTCATCCTAGGAGAGCTCAGCCAAGAAGAGGTCAGCTCATCTAAGAGAGCTCAGCCAAAAGAGCTCGGCCACCACGGCTCATTCTCTCTTGGTTGAGCTCAGCCACCTGGCTTCGCACTCTTAGACCTTTCAAGTAAAAATGTCATAACCTGAGAAATTTGTAAATTAGATTTTGAGTGATTCAGCCCACATCAAGCTCAGCCCGAGGAGCTACGATATGGTAGAGAATATAGGGCCAAATTCTCTACTGCCCAATGAAAAATCAGTCTTAACATATGACTAGAATTAACAAGGTAGAAAACATTTACCGAATTGTATTAAACATATGAAATGAGTTTAATTACATTTATCCTCCAATATATCTGAAAAACTGGATAATAGTCCAAGAACATATAACAAAATCGGGTTTTTATTGCAGACTTTTACAAAACACATAATAAGCCATGCTTGACCTTCTTCTCAACTAAGCCTCATGAAGTCTTGTACTTTCTTGGTGCACCTCCAGTACGAAATGTTTTTCCCACGACGGGGTGAGCTATGCCCAGTAGAGGAAGTCTCCTACAAGGGCTACTCCCCACCTAAGTGCACATGCAATGACATAATCCACAAAAATCATTCACACACATTCATATAAAATATGCATATCTATATATGAATGTCTGTAATATGTCCGTTTCCAGTCTCGGAGCTCCTCACACCTGGTATTTTCATGCATGAGCCCATTTCAAAACAAAAAAAGCTTTTGTTTTAAATCACTGGACCACCTCCGAGTATCAAACCATTGGACCATCTCCGAGAACTCTTTTACTGGACAACCCTCCGATAGAGTTCATTTGGACAAACCTCCGATATTATTTATTGGACAACCCTCCGATATAATTTATTGGACAATCCTCCGATATAATTTATTGGACAACCCTCGATATAATTTATTGGACAACCACTCAGATAAAATTTATTGGACAACCCTTCGATAAAATTTATTTCATTCATGCTCTCACACCCGATTTACGCGATGTCCCGTGCACATGCGATGATAATTTCAGTGCGTAATATCTCATGTTACATGCATGTCGAAAACTACATGCAACAATTATATTCATGCTTCATCTCAAGCATCATGTTAATATATCAAGCATGAGTATATCAACATTAATATTCACTAATCTGCATGTTATTCAAACAAGCAATAACACACAGCAAGAACATCAATATCGATTCGCATATCGGAAGCAAAAATCAGTTTCGAAATTGTAGTTCTGGAAACTACACATACGGACCCGAAACCAATCCCCATCAACACTTGGTTATGACTGTTCTTTGAACCAGCCCATCACAGGCTACACCTCCGTAACCATGTCATGGCTCACGAAATGAAAAGATTAAGCAGGAGTGGAGAACCCACACCCTCTCGAAGTGCGAGATCCTTCCTTTGCTTGAAACTGTCTGTTTGTTAAATCTAGAACTCCACATTTCTCTTTTCCTTCTTCCACTTTTGTTCTCTTCCATTCCACTTACCGATTATCTTGGGTGGAGAAGACTTCCTGAGTGTAGGACACCTCATGCTTCTCTCCTCATGACACATAGCATCCCATGTCGTCATGCCCTTTTCTTCCCACTAAATCTCTCATGCAAGCCTATCAGAGACACCCAGCATCCACTAACATTTATCCTCATACAAGACCGCTTTCTTTCCATGTATGGGTTAAGCGACCCTTAGCACTTGGCCTCGCTAATGTGCCAGTGTCACCGCCAGTTCCACACGACATGCAATCCTCAGCCCACGTGTCGTTTTTCTCGTTGATCCATTTACCTGAAATCATTGCAAAAACCCGATTGTGCCACGGTCGACGAAATTGACATAATGCTAGATTTGTGAACGAACTCAACGATATGTCAGCGCCGTCATCAGAGTTCTAGAAAAAATTTCGGATTTTGGTAAAAATTACCATTTTATCCATTTTCGAAGTCGGATTTTCGGGGGTTCACATTCTTCCCACTTAAAAATTTAGATCGAAGTGCACATATCACATCCTGACCACATGCATTATGATCATTACCATTCGTGACTTCAAATAATCCGCGTACCTTAGATCTGAAGAGGAAAAGGATATGCAGTCATATCGTGTGCCTCATATTTATGTTGCCTCTTCATCTCGGTGCTTCCGACACCTTTACTAGCCACCTCCGCAGTTTGCGTCATAAAACTTTGCTCTCGACATCCATAATACGCACGAGTCCCTCTTAGTCCAATGCGCATGATAATTTCTAAGCTATGATCCACTATATGAAATTTGGATGGGTGTACTTAGAACATAGAGACATGGAATACCTCATGGACACTTTGATAAACTCGGCGGTAGTGCTAATCGATATGCAAGCTGCCAGCCTCTCATTCTCGAAGGGCCCTGATAAACCTCGTGATAGCTTCCCTTGTTTGCCGAATGAGCCACTCCTCTTTTAGGCATCACCTTTAGGAAGACATGATCACGCCTCAAACTCTAGGGTGGTGGCAGCTTATCGGCGCAACTTCTTACGTAGAAGCTCACGGGCGTGAAAGCGTTAAAATATTAGACTACTTTCTCGGTGGTGTCTCGAATCATGTCGGGACGTGGTGGAGCTCTCCCGCCTCCGTCGACAAATCGGTGATCGACATGGCCTCCCATATAAAGGCCATAGGGTGCCGTCACGTATCTTGCGATAGCTGACCTTAGGCAAATTCTACCAGAAGCGAATGCTCTTCCCAACTACCCTTGAAATCTAGGACACATGCTCGCAGCATGTCCTCTACGCTAATATGGTCCTCTCATTGACCATCGTCTGTGGATGGCAGTTGCCATCATTAAATTGTATCCCCATGACCTTACAGGAAACTTTTCCAAAGAAAGTGTGTAGTGAACGCCGGGATCTACATCGAATCCCGATGGATCTAGGCACTCCATGTAACCCCTAACGATCTCTACATTATCTATCTGACTGTGAATTCCTCACAGTGTAAGGTCATCGTAGCTGACTAGGAAATGTCTTGAGCTTAGTGGTACGGCCTTGTATTACCGCATCATGTCTCTGGCCGGTGGGCATGGTAAGTGAGTCACAAAGTCCATCGTGACATGCTCCACTTCCACTCAGCTACCTCCGATGCATTTGGGGTAGCCCGGTGAAGCTTACGGTGCTCGGCGCTACTTGGCGACATGTGAGACAGTCGAACAAAATCTGACGTGTCTCTTCGTCCCGGCTCGATATCTGTGGCGAAGATCTCGATCATCTTACGTGCCGCAGATACCTTCTTGAACGAGCAATGGAACTCCACGAGGATCTCTCTCGACTTCCGTCAAGCGGGGAACCCTTACCCGTCCTACATACCGAAGACTACCACACTTGTGGAGACGATTAGGCCTCATCACCTATACGGTATGCGGTCCACGATGGACACTATCTCAGCGTCTGCCCTTGGGACTCCAATCACTCTTTCTTTCGATAGGAAAGGCGCAGCCACTAAAACTTCCATAACACTGAGCTGGCTGTGTCGCACGTAACGGCTTGTCCCCCATGATCTCGGCGTCACTTGTTTCCGAGCTATTACTAGCTTGATGCTCCCAGTGGTTTCAGTGGAGTGCATCGGCCACCACATTGCCTTACGGGATGGTAATCTGAAGTGAAGTCATAATCCTACCCCAGGAACTCCATCCATCTGCGTTGCCTGCGTGTTGAGGTCATTTGTGTGAAAATATACTTCAGACTTTTATGGTGCGAGTACACCTCGGACTTCGCGCATTATAAGTAGTGGCGCCAAATCTTCAAGCGAACAATGGCTGCCAACTCCATGTCATGTGTAGGAGTAGTGCAGCTCATGATTCTTCAATGTCGAACCATAAGCCACTACCACTCCCCGGTTGCATCAAACACATCAGTCAGTCCTTTGAAAGGCTTATCGCGATGCAGTACTCACTGTGCCCTTCCGGGACTGCAGGAATAGGAGGTGAAGTAAGCCTCAGTTTCAATTCTGGAATGCCCTCTCTGCAGTCATTCCACTCAAATGACCTCTTCGAGATTACGACTTAGTCATAGATGTTTGCTGGCCCAGAAGGGAATTCTCGATGAACCTCTGTAATATCGGTGATCAGTTGCATTATCTCGAAGGCCGACTTGGCCTCTCCCGACTCATAACAGCCTCGACTTTCGGGGTCTGCGACACACCTGAGCCGTCTGGCGTGTCCCGGAAATCTCACCTCGATGGCTTGAAATTCGCACTTCTTGGAATTTTGGCATACAAGGCGATGGTCTCTCGGGGTTTGGAGAGCGACCCACTCAGTGATCCTCCTTGATCCTCCTGTCTGGAGTAGATCGAAATATCGATCCTGAAAACTACCACAAACCGATCTAAGTAGGGGTGGAAGATCGCCATGAGATCCGCGCGAATCTTCTTTGGTGCGTCGTCGTCCAGAAGGGCGCGTTCTGCGTGAACTTCGAAATGCCCGTGCAGCGTCTGGCTTATTTGTCTTAGGATATTTGTCTCCTAACTCTCAGCGATGGTGCGATGCAGGAGATCTATCTTAGAGTACACACCGTCCCTCTCAAGCGATCAAACAAATCATCAATCCTCGTGAGATGCAGATTCTTGATCGTCACCCTATTCAGCTAATCATTGGTGTGCACGATCGAAGGTCTTATCCTTTTCTTAACCAAACATGAGGCGGAGCGTGAGTGAAGTGCTCGGTCTAATGAAACCCTTGTCAGGCAACCCTTGTATATAGACCTTGAGTTCCGCAACTCAGCGGCGCCATCTGTCTTTTGAGTCATAGAAATGGGCGGCGATACGGGGTGTAGCTGATGATGAGTCTACATCCTTTGAATCCGGTAACTCGATGCGGAAAAACATCCTCGAACTCACATACCACCACGAGGTAGACACAAACCTGCCTGCCTCGTCTTCCAAGGTAAGACTTACTAGCCGACCTATTAACATCTGATGCCATCTTGATCGTACACACGGCCGGTAAAGCATCATGCTTATCCCCTGAAATGTATCAGAATATTACCATCCTGGCATTAGCTGGCGATAACTCTCCTACGATCCGCGATTCGATGACGACCCGGTGTGTAGTCAACGATCATGCGAAAATGACATCAAGAGTCGGAATATGTCCACGCTAACTTCGAAGATCCACCATGGTAGAATCCACGGGATCTCACAACTCTGGTCGAAACATATCTAATCAATCATACCTAACACCCTGGGGAGAACTCACATGTAGCGGCTTTTCGAGGATTCGACGCACGACCCGAAAACATTCACCGCAGATGCAGCAAAGAATGAGGATGCACCAGAATCAAGCGATATCTTGCCCATAGGCGAGTAGAAGCATATGCAGCGTATGGCCGGCGGATCGTGGGCTCAGGTACGTGGTGTGCAGGTGTAAACACGCCCGCGGGTCCGGTCTGGAGCTTGTGGTCCTGCTTGCCCTCGACCTCGACCCATACTCTGACCTCTCTGGCCCATCTGTGAAGCTCTTGGTGCCGTCTTCGCACCACAGGGCGATATCTGTTCTGGCCCATGCTAGGGTAAGGCCCATCTGTATCGAGTGTGTTAGCAGCCGGGCGGGGTGAGGTGTCCAGTGACCTGGGATCCTTGCATACGTGGGCAATTAGTCTCCACATGTCGGTGATGCTTAGTGATAACATGTCCGGTCTGTTGTTAGGAGCCTGATCTGGCTTTGGCCACGAAGCGTGACCTTGTCCTGAAAACCCTCGTGGAGCAGAGAAGTCCTTTTCTTCTTTCAGAGCTCGAAGAAGAAATTGCGACCCTCCACTTGGCTTATCACCGGCTTTGAAGTATCTCTCGGATGCTCTGGCATCATCTATCTCTCTATGGCTGGCGGTCCGACCATAGAATCCATGTCTTGGAGTGCCGCGTCTTGCCCGGATAGATAACGAGCCATCCTCGAACTTCGCCTTGGCCGTATGCGGGGGCGTAATCATCGAAAGCAGCTCACGTAAGCTTAGCCACGTACTCCGTCTTGTCATTGTCCCTTTGTTTCAACTTCCGGAACTCAGGGCTTTTGCATGTCTAGCGGATCTTGGGAAAAACCCCCACCATGAAGAGCTCTCTCTAAACTCCTCCACGTTATTGCCTCAGAATTTCGAGGCTTTAACCCGATCCACCATACACCGAGACTCACCCTCTAGGCGAAATGTAGCTAGCACGATCTTTGTAACGTTGGAAGTAATCTCCATAGCCTCCAAAACTCTCTCGACTGTGAACCAATAGTCGCCACCATCGATCCTCCTCCGCCGTCTTTGGGGATAGTATTACTTTATAAACCTCTGGAGGTTATTCGGTCCTCCCTGTCCCCCAATTGCACCAGCTTGTGCAATGGCAGCAGCTGCAGCACCCATGGCCTCTATAAAGGCCTGCTGATCAAAAACAGGTGGTGTGCCTCGTGGGCGACCCCTGCGTCCCCTTCCTTGACTTGCCATCTACATATATCAATAGCAATTTATTTATTTTTCCGAACTCCTAAGGTTAAATTCTCACCCTAGTGTTCTATACTTCCCTTTATGTGTTATTCACAAGCATACAATCCACATAATATATAGCATAATATCATGTGAATTCATTGAGGAAATACATGATGGATATGATAAACCCATGCCATTTGTAGTGTCGTGTACCTAATTTTCACGATACCTAAGCATTACTGTTAGTATCAAGTGTTCAACATAGGTATTTATAAACCTAGGCTCGATACCAGGCTGTGGCGCCCCCGAATTCAGGGTCTTTTTTTTCCTAGTAATTAGTGCACTTAGTGCAATGATAAATTTTAAGAAATTATGTCTTGAGCACCAAATGCCATCCTCAGGCATGTGGTTAGATTCTAGACTTCGGAGATCTTTCCGTAGAGTCGAGCAGCGTAAGCGGACTTGGACGAGGAAGTTATAGTCATCAAGTTGGCACTTCATGAGCAGGCAGGAAACTGACGTCGCGGAACTGACAGGTACCACTGTCTTTTGTCTTTTTCGAACAAAATATGAGTTCAGATTATAATGAGCCATACATAGATAGATTGGAGCTCAAGGGGCTTTCCGTGCAGGAGTCTTGAGGCGTAAAGCCGGATCGGACGAGGGTTATGATGTCGTCCGAAGTTGACTGATCGAGCTCATTCCTAGACGAGGTCGGCTCATGCGGCTCATCAGGAAGGCTCATCGCAGTCATGCAGGAGAGCTCATGCAGAAGAGCTCATGCAGCTCATGCAGAAGAGCTCATGCAGCTTATGCAGAAGAGCTCATGCAGCTCATGCAGAAGAGCTCATGCAGAGAGCTTTCATCACCGGCTCATGCGAGGGAGGCTCGTGCAGCTCGCATACGGGAGAGCTCATGCGGAGAAAGGGGCTCATGCGGGGGAGAGCTCATGCGGAAAGGCTCATGCGGAAGGGCCATGCGGGAGGCTCATACGGAAATGTGGGAAGGCTCATCGCGGGTCATGCGGGAGGCTCATGCGGAAGGCTCTGTGCGGCTCATGCGGAGAAGGCTCATGCGGCTTATGCGAGGAAGGCTCCGCCGGCTCATGCGGAGGCTGTACGGGAGAGCTCATCGGCTCATGCGAGGAGAGCTCATGCGGGGAAAGGCTCATGCGGGAGGCTCATGCGGAAGAGCTCTGCGGAAGGGCTCATGCAGGGGAGAGCTCATGTAAGAAGAGAGCTCATGCAGAAGGGACTCATGGAGGCTCATCTGAAGGAGCTCATGCGAGAAGGGCTCATGCGAGGGAGGCTCATGCGAAGAGCTCATGCGAAGAGCTCGTGCGGAGGCTCATGCGGGAGGCTCTCTTTTCAGGAAGGCTCATGCGGGAGGCTCATGCGAAGGCTCATCTTGAGAGGAAGCTCATGCGAGAAGAGCTCATGCGAGCTCATGCGAAGAGCTCATGCGAGAAGAGCTCGGTTCGCCAGATGAGCTCGTCCTGGCTCATCCTCCGGGCAGCCATAGCAGTAAAAAGGCGTAACTTGGGCTGTAGAGTCGATTTGGGTGATTCGAAGCCCACATGAAGCTTACTGATGGGGCTGATTTCTATCAACAATGTAGTCAAATTCTCACTTTTCCTTAACAGAAATTCAATCTCAAAAGACTAGACGTCTCACGGCTCCAAAACAGAATGCTACTTCCACACGGCTCGTCATAAAGTGAGCTCGGCCACACACACAGCTCATCCCAGTGAGGCTTGGCCTGTAGAGGTCATCTCTCATCCTAGGAGAGCTCAGCCAGAAGGGTCAGCTCATCCTAAGAGAGGCTCAGCCAGAAGAGGTCAGCTCATCCTAAGAGGCTCAGCCAAAAGAGCTCGGCCACACGGCTCATTCTCTTGGTTGAGCTCGGCCACCTTCACTTTTCTTAGACCTTTCCAAGTAAAAATGTCATAACCTGAGCTGTAGAGTCCGATTTTGGTGATTCGAAAGCTGCATCAAGCTCACACGGGCTACGATATGGTAGAGGACCATAGGGCCAAATTCCTCTACTGCCCGTAGAAAATCAGTCTTAACATATGACTAGAATTAACAAGGTAGAGAAAACATTTACCGAATTGTAATTAAACATATGAAATGAGTTTAATTACAATTTATCTCCAATATATCTACAAAAAAACTGGATAATAGTCCAGGAACATAACAAATCGGGTTTTAACGGTTTTACAAAACACATAATAAGCCATGCTTGACCATGTACCACCGACTAAAGCCTCATGAAGTGCCTTCTCTTGGTACCTCCGTGCACGAAATGTTTTCCGCATTGAGGTGAGCTATGCCCGAGTGAGAAAGTCTCTACGAGACTCTCGTGCAAGTCTTGCTTGTCTGATGGCATGTCCTTAAAAATCATTCACACACATTCATATAAAAAATATGCATATCTATATATGAATGTCTATGTCTATCCGTTTCAGTCCTCATAGACTCCCTCACACCGCGGTATTTTCATGCATAGCTTGTTTTCAAAACAAAAGCTTTTTGTTTTAAATCCTTCAGACCACCTCCAGAAGTATCAAACCATTGGACCATCTCCGAGAACTCTTTTCTTTGGACAACCCTCAGATAGAGTTCATTTGAATGGAGCTTCCTCGATATTATTTGTTAGACTGACCCTCAGATATAATTTATTTGGACAATCCTCAGATCTCATTTATTGGACAACCCTCAGATATAATTTATTAGACTGACCCTCAGGTAAAATTTATTTGGACAGCCTCAAATAAAATTTATTTCATTCATCACTCTCACACCCAGATTTGCGCGATGTCTAGTGCACATGCGATGATAATTTGGAGTCGCGTAATATCTCATGTTATGCATGTTAGAAACTACATGCAACGATTATATTCATGCTTCATCTCGAAGCATCATGTTAATATATCAAGCATGAGTATATCAACATTAATATTCACACAATGCATGTTATTCAAACAAGCAATAACACACAACAAGATCATCAATATGATTCATATCGAAGCGGAAATCGGTTCGAATTGTGATTACGGAAACTACTGACACGGACCAGTAGATCCCCATCGACAATAGTTTTTGTCGATGTTCTTTAGACAGCCCATCACCGGGCTACACCTGTAGCCATGTCGCGGCTCTTGAAGTAGAGAGATTAACCGGAGTAGGAGAGAACCCCACCTCTCGAGTCACAGATCCTTCTCTTGCGAAACTGTGTTTGTTAAATCCACAGAACTCCTGTTCTCTTTTCCACTTAACTCCCTTTTTATTCTCTTCATTCCACCACCGATTTATCTTAGGTGGAAGACTTCCCTAGGTGTAGGACACCTCATGCTTCTCTCCTCATGACACGCCCAACATCCCACATGTCGTAGTTGCCAGCTTCTTCCCCTTAAATCTCATCTGGCTTTATCCAGACACTAGCATCCATAACATTTATCCTCATACAGAACCACTTTCTTTCAGCCTTGTGGGTTAAGCTTGACGCTGCTTGCCAGCCTCCACTAATGTGCCAAGTGTCACGCCCTCAAGTTCCACACGACATGCAATCCTCATGCCGTGTCATTTTCTCGTTCGTCCATTTACCTCGAAATACGTCTGGCTTGATTATCTAGAATTCGACGAAATTCGACTATGTTGTAGATTTGAAAGCAACGAACTCAGCAGTATGTCCCACAGCGCCGTCATCCGAGTTCTAGAAAAATTTCGGATTTTGACCGAAATTACCATTTTATCCATTTTCAGAAATTCAGATTTTCCGGGGTTTCACATAAACTAAGTAGGAGAAAGACCCCTACCTCTTGGAGTTTTTGTTGAAACTCCTTTGTTCAGTCTCTGCCTTACTGACTCTTGTTGCGAGAAAGGACTTTTCTCTTGCTGCGGGAAGCCCAGAATATCCGTCGTCGGAAAATCACAGAAAGAAGGTAGAGCCTCTCTCTGCCTTGCTTAGATTTCGCTTCTCTTTCTTTCTCCTTTTCTCCCCTCTCCCCATCCCACGTTGGACGGTCGAGATGGGTCAGTGAGAGTGTCCTCCTTGCCACGTGTCATGCACTATTAGCTCTTTGGATTCTGCGATAGTTTATCAATCTCTTTTGGATTTCCATCCAGTAAATGGTGATATATGTCTCATATGTTTTTTGTGAGCTCTTGTTTATTCGTTCTCCACTTGACATGTGGCTCGTGAGCCACTCAACATGGCGCCTCGATGTGCTCAGCGTGTGCCCGAGTAATCGCTCGTTACTCTCGATGTCTCGAAAAGCGTAAAATTTATTTGTCTCCAAGTTCGATGGGGTAATTAGATTTGTAACGATTTAATGATGAAGTCCGTTTCGTCATCAAGATCTAGAAAATTTTCAGAGCCACCTGCAAATCAATTTACCGTTTTACCCTTATTCAGAAAAATTGAATTTTCTCGGGTTTTACATTTTTAAAGTCTTAAAAAGTCTTAATTGAATACACCATGACTTTTATAGACTTTTTTTAAAAGTCTTAATCGAATACATTATAACTTTTATAGAGTATTTAAAAGTCATAATCCAATACACTATGATATTTATAGACTTTGTAATTTCATAAAAGTCATTAAAAATTATAATCCAATACTCCCCCTAATTTGACAAAGTTTTCCATATTATTCTTTGATTTTCATATAAAACAAATATTATGTGTTTTATGTTTTAAATTATTCTTTAAGTTAACAATAAAAATTAAGCTTAGGGCCAACTAGATCTAAACCTGTATGAGAAATTTATGACCGGTCGAAATTTGTAATTGATCGACCAACAATTTTCTTATATCTAAACACTTTGAGTTATAAATGTAGTAAATTATTCTACATTAATGTAACAACCCGTACCAAATAATACAAGTTTTTAAAACGTTTGACCAAGTTTGACGACTGTTATTATGTGGGCCCCGATTGACTTTTCAAGAATGAAAGAATTTTGGGTTGACTAAGACACCATTTCGTGCTCCTCGATACGAGTTCATAGACTGGCTGATAACTAAAATCCGACCTTACGATAAAAAGTTATGACCCTCGGGAGTTCAAATAAGAAGGTTTTAGCAAAAGGTCTAAATCGGGCCTAGGTTTTTAATTCGAAACGACCCTAGGCTCTATATAAACCTAGTTTTGCGTGCCAAATAGAACCCTAGCCCCAACACACTCATTTTGAGCTCCAAAACCCTAGACAAATCCTCCAAAACCTGTGGACCCAGAACTGGGTCGTTTTGAACCATTTTTTGGCCAAACGAGTTTTGGCCGTGGGAGGCGATTCCGGCCACCCCCCTTGCACACGCCGGTCAGGGAGGAGGAGGAGGGCGAGGTGACCTCGCCGGTGAAATTTCCCGACCAACCGCCGCCGGACGCACCAGATCAAAGTCAAGGAACCGCGGCGGGTACCGCCATCGTGGGTCACCGGATTTTCCATTTTCCACCCATTCCGCGACCCATACCTCCCTCCCCCACTTTTGGACCTCGAACTCATTCCGTGGTCCTTTCGCAGATTCTCACCGTTGAAAGATACGACGAAACAAGTTTGGCCGAAGGTTGATCTAGTTTTCCTACCACCATAAAGAATCGTTGACCAAGGCAATGGTACCGCCGCGGTTCCCGGTCTCGGCTTTCCGCTGATAAAAAGTTTGTAAATTTTGGACGCCGCTTAAGTTAGTTTTCATTTTTGGGTCATTTCGGCATCATCAGCCATTCACCGAACGTGCACCACTAGCCAAATTAGGCAAAATTGAAGATGGATTAGTGAAATTGGATATTTTTATGATTTATCTGGAGGGTTCACTTAAAATTATCGTAAAACCAGAATTTGGGTGGTAATATCTTGTATACATCGTATACTGGATCTACGGTCCAGAGATGGTCATATTCATTATTCTATATTTATGCCCACACGCGGCTTAGTTAATGGAGTCAAATGGGTATTTTATTATATTACAAAGGCCACGCTGATCCCGAGACAATCCTACAGAGGAGCAGGTGACTCCGAGCATCTCTAGAAGCCGTGAGTGGTTTACATGTTTTAAATGCTTGGGGTATTATTATGATATATAATTGTATAATTATTATTATTATTATTATTATTATTATATATATATATATATATATATATATATATATATATATATATATATATATATATATATAGTATATAGAGATATATATATATATATATATATATATATATATATATATATATATATATATATATATATATATATAACTTATTTGGATTGAACGGTTGATTATGCGTAAATATACTATCTCTGCTTTTATATAACAAGTTATCATTTCATGTGGATTTTGTCAACATTTTAAATATTTGGAAATTTTACTGAGTTCGTGGATAAATTGGTGGTATTCAAACATTTTGGTACATGGATTGGGATTTAAAATCATTTTGAAAAGTTATTGATTTAAGAAATGGATTTTGAAGACTTGTGAAATGATTATAATGCTATCGTTGGAAAGGTTTATTAATGCCACGGATGCCGGGTTTACCCAAGGTTATTAGTTGCTGCCATGTGATGTCTGCCATTCGGCGTTTATTAATCGCTACTCTGTCGGGTGTTAGGTTTACCAACATTTCCGCTTACTATGAAGATATGGTACGTGTACATTGTTGGTTTCTGAGTAAGATAACCATTTCAATATTTATGGTTATTGTATTTTTCATGATTATTTTTACGACATGATGGTTATATATATCTTATGCTCAATTTTTATGTTGTGAATAAATCCAGGTTATAAGGTTCTTGATAAAGATGTCGGTTAAATTTTTGAGCATGAATTTCATATTGTCACTGGGTATAAGTTTGGGTTTTGTGAAATGATTTCTAAACTGTAACCTTGCAAAAGAAGGGTGTTGAGGTCTGAGAGAAGGAATGTTCAAAATAAAAACATTATTTTCCTTATAAATTATGCCACTCACCGAGATTTATTATCTCACGTTTATTGCCTTAAACTGCTCCCAGTCCGTGGCAGTCAGGGACCCACCTCGCACCACCCTACATCACTCTTCTCTAAATGGCAGATTCAACCTTATCTATCCGTTCTATTTTATTGGATCATGTATTTTCCTTTGTACCTCAAATTTAAGAAAAACACTCTTAGGAATGCCTTCGATCTTAGTATTGAACTCATATGAGTCTTTATTACGTGTTTGTTATGACCTATAGTAAATAGGCCTGCCAGGATTTGAGTCGTCAGGATCTTTTATATATTTCCGAGGTATTATATTAATGCATGTGTTTACTTTCTTTTCTTAAAGCTGGGTTCCATTTGATTGCTCTTGTGGTCAGATAAAGGACTTCACTAAAGTGACCCCGAATCCCGGAGGGTATCCTGCCTGGTCTGTCGCCTCGTACGTAGCTTTAGGTTTCTAAATTCCTTGGGTTGTACATTGTTGTGCAACTCATCCATGTTTTGTATACCTTCCTAACCTTATCCTTGAAACTAATTATGTTTCATTTATTCTGAAAATTTTTTCTTCCCGATATAACCCGCAGACGTAGGGCCCAAAGAAATCTTCTATGGAAAGTCTCAGATGCACCTACTTATGAGGAGAATCTTGTCGAGTCATTCGACCACCGAGAGATAAGCCACTGCGTTACTTACTGGGACGACTCGTAGACTTGGAGCAAGGCTTCATGGCTCCACTGATCCCATGGTGGCTTTATCCCGGCCAGATGACACGTAGAAGATTTTGGACGAGGGTACGCAAGGTCCCGGATGAGGATGAAATGTGGGATAGCTGGTTTCGGCTAGTAGTGCAAGGAAGTGGTGGGCGATGAGAGGACTAGGAACGTCAGCACTCAAGTACGCCCAAGACTACTTTTCACTCGAGTTTCGCCCGCACTTTGTCGAGACTAGAGGCTAGAGAGTTTGAGACGCCTCACTGCAGGCATGACAGCTTATGAGAATGAGCGCAGTTTAGAGAGCTATCGATTTATGTCCCAATTTGTCATGATGAGGTCACAGAAAGAGGAGGTTTCGATGGATTGGAGTGAGCCGATAGCTTTGAGCCTCTCGCACCCGATCATCTCATACGACGGGCCAAGAGAGACGCTGCTCTAGAGGTGGAGAGACAGACCCTGATACTCCAGACTAAGCGTCGATCATACGATGGATTGTCTTTGGGAAGTCCCAGTCAGGGATCATCTAAGAGGGGTAGGTTTCAAATTCTCCGATCTTCGGCAAAGAAGGATCCAAGTAGGACGTACGTGGTGCCGCCAGAAAGGTGTTTCGTGAGGGGTGGACATGTCATAGGTTCTAGATTTCAATCAGTGAGCAAGGCAAGAGCCACTTTAAGAGGTTTGCGTAATCGAGACAGCTCGTCTACTTGTGGCGTTTGCAAAATAGGATCTCATGATGGACTATGCCAAAAAGGATAACGATGCTTTCAAGTGGCAAACACAGATATTTTCAAGAGGGATCGCCTTTATCGAATCCAAATGATCAGAGTCTCAAAGCCCGATATTTGGGCTCCAAAGCAGCTAGTGGGTACTGAGGGTCGGATACACAGTAAAGGCGCACTGCGGTGTCCCTTTAGCACGGATGCCAGCCCGCACCCGGGCCGGCCGTGGGCGGGACAGAGAGGACGCACTCACCCGCTTAGAGGCAAGAGTTTATGCTATGACTGTGCAGGAGGCACAGCCACCCCCAATGTCGCGGACAGTACATTATCTGCTTTCATGACGATGCACGTGTACTATCGACCTGGGCCACACTCCTTTATTTCACGTGAGTGTCAGACGAGCTCCAGATGACTCTACCTTCTGGGATGTGGTTCGAGATTGCCACGCCCACTCGAGAGTCTCTATGGCCTACGATGCTTAAGGGTACTGCTTTCTATCGAGGGCCAATTTATGGAAGCAGATTTGATATTAATAAATCTCAAGGGGTCAGATGTGACTCTTAGGATGGATCGCTTCGTCATAAACTATGTCTTCCAAATGGATCGCTTCCATAAGAGGATATTTAGACTCATCGACCGCCGTAGTAGTCTTCTATGAAGAGCCGAGGCGAGCACCTTCAGTTTACTTCAAATATCGCCAGATGGGGCTTACCAAAAAGGTCAGAAGATATCTTAAATTTATGTAATACACTCGCAAGAGCTTAAGCAGATTAGAGGACGTGCACTCGATGCACTCTTCCTGGGCGATTGCGACCGCCAAGAACCTACAAGAATCCCCAAACAAGCTCGCCGACCGCGATGGTTACCACGGCGAAGCTGCCGCTAAATCGGCCGAACTATATTCGGAAAACGGGTTATAAAATTTTTCTTACTTTTTCTATCAAAACTCCACACCTTTAGATTTAATACGAACCGGCAAAGATAACTAATTGGCCACTCAAGTGGTCAAGCCCAAATACAAAATCACCTCGTGATAAACAAAATACACTCCCAATGTTTTCCAAATGTCCAACTACAATAATAAAGCACCCTCCGGGTCCTCATCAAAATATAAGATAAGGATCAATCAAATATAATTTTTGTCGCAACCTGTTTTTCTCAAAACCATGCATGCATATTTTACAAAAGATATTTACATATACAAAATGTCACATTTTAACTTTTACTATTTTTAATTTACACATTATCTTATATATAATCGTTTTCACACAATGCCTAGACTGAGGATCCTAGAAAGATCTTTCTAGCCAAAGACTCGCACTAAAAAAAAAAAAAAAAAAATTATTTATGCAAAAAAAAAAAAACAAAACGTAAAACCGTGAGCCAAACTGCTCGCTGAGTACTGGCAAGTTCTAAATGTCAGTTGCCTCACGTTTACTCTCCCAATATGAAAATCAGACATAAATGGTTGTAAAATCATGAGTAAGAAAATCCCGCTTGCGAAACTATTTCAAAACCGTCTAAAATCAAGCCGGGCTGTTGAAAATCGCTCAAAACTATTTCTACCGGGCCGAAATCGCTTCAAAACTATTTATGCCACAAAACTGGCTTTCGCTGGTGGTTAATATCTCGAAGTGCTATAATCAGAATCAAGTACCAACCATCATGGGCCCATTTCTCAACACCCTAAACGTGATGCCACTTCTGAATCTCCTAACCTAGCACTCCAGAGGAACCCTGAATACTTGACCACTGGGCATTAAACCAGCCACACTGCTGGATCTATATAAAGATAATGGAACCCTGAACTAAAATGCCCTGAGGGAACCCTCTAACCAACACCTCATCGCATGTACTCAAGTCACACAACTATATACCTCGACGTGAGGGCGACTCACTATATAAATATATACTGATCTAACCCCCAATCAAGCCGAATTGCACAAATATGGGCTTAGTCATAATATCCCATAACTTAGCCATGCACAATCCGAAATACATCCGACCGAAACTCGAGCCGTACATCTAGGTTTTGCTAAACCAGCTAAAATCGTTTAAATATCGAAATCGAACTTTTCGCCGAGTATAACAATCGAGTAGTAATAAAAATGCTTTATAAATCTATATTTTCAAAGCACTTTACAAACTTGTAATTTAAACACTTTCATTTTAGAAAAATGATTTGGTACTCACCTTTTCTCTCTACTAATTTCTTTCAAATCTGTCAAGCACTCTAGATTCTCGTCTGATGTTCAAAATTGCCTACACAATTCATTCAAATCATAAAATGCCCTCACCAACGTTTCTTTAACCATAAACATACAATGTGGCTTCTTCAAAGTGACTATATCGAATCTAACTTCGATTCTAACAAAACTTTACGTTGCTAGTCCCATTCGATAGCGGAACATCGATAATATTATGTGAAATTGACCAAAATGTCCATACACATTAAACGCCTCATAAACTATCCTGCTTGAAGAACTGACTTAAGGACTTTCCAGATACTAAAATATCTAAACATTTCTGAAAATTATATCCTGACTGGTCCACTACACTTAAATTTCTCACCCAATCGGTCCCTAACAAATTCCGAATTCAGCCCCGACTGGTCCGAACACAACCTAAAATTCCTAAACCCGCCCCAAAATTGGGACCGGGAATTTACGACCTTCACGCTTTCTAAGAAAATTTCAAGCCATTACCTAACCTTTAGACTTGAAATAACACAAGTAGGGCAAATTTTTCTACCTTAAAGTTTGACAAAGCAAGATATTTGCACTCATACAGAATCTCTTCAAGGTAGTCCAACTTTGCTCTTCGTCAATAGTTTACGGTCCACTCTGTGAATCCGAGAAAGAATCAAAGAGAGAAAATAAAAAACAAAACCTCGTATCCCGCCTCTCTGACGCCACCGTCGTCTCATCCCATTTGGATTTTTATTTATTTTTTTCTTTTTTTCTAATTATTATTCTTTTCTTAATTATTATTATTATTTAGATAAATAATTTCTATTACCTCATTCAGTCCATTTTTTCCGAAAAATTTTATTTATCCTAATTGAATATTTTAACATTACATTTTTCGAGATTTTTCTAAAATCCTGAAGTTTTCTGTGTTTCCATACTTAAACCCGCGCCTAGAAATTGCAGAAAATATTCGACCATCTCTAATTCTAACGAAACTTTCCTGGTTACTCAGATTTCGCGAGACGAACTTAACTAAGACAAATCGCTTCACATCCGAGATCTGCACTTTGAAACTTCCTAAACTATTTTGGCAATTTATTATTATTATTATCCTTTAAAATTCCATACTTGGAATTTCACCCCTCCACTTTCTCCCTAATTGCAAAGTGCCACAATTCTTGAAAACTTTATAATTCTTCATCTTAAAACAAATCTTTCAAAAATTCTATTATGACACTAAAATAATTAAGGAAGCCCTTGCACATACTTGCCATACACATACCGTACACCCTATCGGGACTCGCGTTACAAATCCTCCTCCCTTAAGAACATTTCGGGTCCCTCGAAACGAACAAAACTAATATAAAGCCGATACCTTAATCAAAACAATCGAGATATTGATCACAAGATCTCGAGCCTCGACTCACGTAGCCTTTAATTCCATGATTCCCCATAAAATCTCGACTAACTAATGACCTTATTCCGCAAAATCAGCTTCCTACGATCTACTATCCGCATTGGTCGCCTCCAGAGGTCAAATTATCCTTGGGCCTAATCGGGTCGATCTCTCCGAGTACATGGAGGGATCCGAACAAATACATGCAGCATGGATACATGAAAACGCTATGAACCTTAGACAACTCCTGAGGAAGGCTCCACCCATATGCTATCGGGTCCCACTGCATTAATCTCATATGGCCCTATGTGGACCGGGGCTCAAATTTTCCGTCTTCCAAATTCGAGGACACCTTTCCAAGGGGGAAACTTTTGAGAAGACCCTATCGCCACATTAAATCAGAGATCCCTACAAAAGATTTGTCCGCATATCCTTCTCTCACCGGGTCCCCGCTATCTGAGTCCCGTCTCTGACAACTGATCTTATCTAAGGTAATTTTGTACCTAACTCGGGCCTATCGCCTCCCTCTCCTACTTCATCCCAAAGATACCCGGAGTACGACACTTCCCACCATACAATGCTTCAAATGGAGCCATGCCGATCGATTGATAACTCGCTTGTCAGAGGCAACCCATTAGAGATAAATGCGTGATCCCAGCCTTCCCTTAAACTCTATCACGCATGCTCTAAGCATATCCTCTAACGTCCTATCAGCTTTCCGGATCGACCATCACCGGTGATGAAAGTCATATAAAGTGCAACGAGTCCCCATGGCATCCCCGTGAACCGACTAAAATCTAGATGTGAACTGGGTCTCTTGGCCCGAGACTATCGATATAGGAACACCATGTAATCTAACTATCTCCTCCACATATAATCACAACTCGTCTACAACGTCATCGCTAACTCGAAAATGCGCCGGCTTTGCTAGGTCTATCCACTATCACCCATATGGCATCAGAGCCATTCAGTTCTCAAGCCCGAGCAACAAAATCCATAGTAATCTTATCCCACTTCCATACAGAATCTAAGGGTCGTGACTTTCCGGCTTCGTGTTCGCCTTTACCGCTGATGTGTTAGGTATCCGATACGCAATCGCAATTTCCTTTTCATGCCCCCCCACCCAATAATGCCCTCAAATATGATATTATCTCGGGTGCTACTAAGGTGCATGGTATACGCAAGAGCGAGGCCTCTTCCAGGATTTCCCTTTTTAGTTCACCTATTTCATGTACACACATTCGACTCTCTAACTATTACGCCCATCGCCTCCTGACCGGGAACTCGGTTCCTACCACCCCTCAATCTCGCTCAACTTTAATCATCTCCGTAAATTTGCTTCCGACCTTCCCTCGATCTAATCCACGAGAAGAGGACGAACATAAAATGATTTCTGTCCCCGTATCGGGCTTAATACTCCGTGAACTAAACTCCCAAAGATCTCAACCTATCAACAACGGAGATATACCGCTCTGGTAGGGATAAGCACAGAACCCTTCAGGCTTCAACTTAAGGCATCGCACAACATCGCCTTCCCGACGGTACTCTATCGCGCAATCATAATCCTTAATCAATCCCAACCACCGCGCCGCCTTGCTAAGCTCTTCTCGAGTGAAGATATACCGCAGTGCTCTTATGATCTAAGTGGAATATCCGATGCGGACCACCGTGATAGATAATGTCTCCGCATTCTTTGTATTTTTAAACCATCGCCGCTAGTTTAAATCATGGGCTCGGTGAAGTTCGCTTCGTGCTTCTTAATCGACGGAAGCATGTTAATACTTTACCATCCTACATCAAAACACGCCCTAACCCTTTGTCCGAGGTGGGCATCACTATATACCACATAACCGCCCTTTCCTCGACGCAGGCGCATCGGAGCCGTCGCACCGCCTCCGGGGCCTCAAAACTATGCCGACAGACCGACCACTACCCGATCCTTTTTCAATAGATCGGGTCAACTGTCGTTATCTTCAAAATCCCTTTAACAAATTCGCATTAACCCGCTAATCCAAGGAAACCGAACTTCGTAAACATTTAGGCGCCTACCACTATAGCTTCAATCTTCCGAGGATCCACACTAATACCTTCCACGAATGATACGAATTCCAAGAAAGCTTACTGCCCAACCAAACTCCACTACTAAACTTAGCGATAATCGGTCCGCTCTCTAAGAATCTGCACATCGGTCTCCGAGATGCTCGATGTTCCTCCTCAATCGCCTCCGAGTATACTGTAATGTCATCAATGAATACGTATCACAAACTTATCTATATATCGCGACCGAATAATTCGCTCATCAAATCCATGAACGCACCGCATTGGCCAACCAATGGCATCACTAGAACTCGAGTGACCGTATCTCGTCTCCGAAGGCGCCCGAAACATCATTCCTGACCTCAACCGATGGTGTACTCGACCTGGGGGTCAATCT
Organism: Tetrastigma voinierianum; assembly: GCA_016808115.1. Taxonomy (NCBI): domain Eukaryota; kingdom Viridiplantae; phylum Streptophyta; class Magnoliopsida; order Vitales; family Vitaceae; genus Tetrastigma; species Tetrastigma voinierianum. The sequence goes on from JAEQBH010000125.1 coordinate 98,916, forward strand.
TAGAATATACCCGAGATCCATGCAATTGGTCAAATAGCTCATCTATACGAGGAAGCTGATACCGGTTACGCATTGTCGCCCGATCACCGCCTATGCTTCTCTTACACAACCGTGTGTTTCCATCTTTCTTCTTACGTAAGAGAACCGAGCTCCCCACGTGAGGTACTAGGTCTGATGAAGCCCGCTAAAGAATTCCTCCAATTGTGCTCTTCAATTCCTTTCAACTCATTCGCGCCATTCCGATGAGTAGAAATGCACATCACGGCCCCTAATCCAGTTCAATAACGAACTCAATTTCTCTATCCGGTAAACTCAAATATCATCCGAAAGACATCCGGGAACTTTCGACTCATAGATGTCCAGCATCCTGGCTCCACCCACTGCAAATGCCACAACCCAGCACCAAGCATTTTCGAGGCTGGGCTATGGTATTAATGAGACTAGCGCTTCTTTTCCGATTCCCCGAAATATCACGCCGGTTCCTCCGGTCGAACCAATCTTACTTCTTTCTTATAAAGAATCTAAGGTGGCTCTATGCCTGCATAACTACCCATTCCTCAGATTATATCGAAATCACGGATACCTAACACTCATCAAGTCGGAAAACTAATATCCCCTGATCACCAATCTGGCACTTAACTATCCTTTCTGATATCATAATATCCCCATCGGGTACGGAACCACCATACGACCATCTATAAAGTCGGGACTTATCCGCGCCTCTATGAATGGTACCGAAATAAATGAATGAGTGGCTCCCAATCCACTAATGCATATGCATCATGATCGAACCGAAATCATACCAATAATCACGCCTCGTGACGATCTCCCGCCCCCATTGCGGTGGATCAGAAATATCCGAGCCGAGCACGAGTACCACTCCTCGAACTCCCACACCTCAATCGGTACTACTCCGCCTCCGCACCCCTACCACGACCTCTACCGTGTGTCAGACGCCACCTCCGCCCTAAACCATCCCTTCCAGCTGACCTGGATCGCCGGGTGCCCGTAGATGCTATCAGACCGAACTCCGCAGGTCTCGCAGCCTACTAACCGCGGGACAATTTCTGACAAAGGACCTTCCCGCCTCGCAATGGAAACATCCCTGTCATATTCATCCCGCACTCTTCGAGATGCCCCTCCGACAGCGTAAAAAGGCATGGAAAGATGATCCAAGATCTACCACTTCCTGTGTGGTCAGCCGGTGATCGAATCTGGATCCCAAGTAAGAATGCTACTCCGTCCCGAGCCTCTACTCGCGCCCATTTCTTTCCTTTCTACTAGACTGACTATCAGTCAATGACTAAGATCGGGAGTACCTCTCTAATTGTCCTACGCCCGAGCTTAGAATCGAAACTGCCCTTTTCTACCTTGGGCCAAGAAATTTAAACTTTTCATAAAATTGTCGCTATTTTACTTAAAAGTTTCAAAAACTTTCATAAAAATATTTGGTTTCGTTTTTGTCAGATTCTAGTAAACACTATGAAAGTCTTCTACCGGTGCTCTGAAAGGATCTCTTGTCCACGCTGTCTTTTCCCAGAATTATGGTGGAAAGACCCTGCGTCTACATCACCATATAATAAATCAGAACACTAACCCTATCTAACCATAAGTACCCTGCCTCCGGGTCGCCCATTCATCACATTCTTAACCCTAATTTGTAGAGCATTCTATCATGCCCCATTTTCCGGGAGGCTCCGTGACCACCTGGTACCGGCCGTATCAACTGTATAACCCTCGATCCATCGTCAAGGTACCGCCACCGGGTCTACACCCCGATGGTTCCTGGCTGGGGGTCGATCTATCACATTTTCAGATCTGGGCGGTGTGCTCACATATCTCTCTCTATGGTGCTCTCCGGTATGGTCCTGGCATCGACCACGGACTGCCTAGACATAATGTTGTGAATTTCAAGGTTAAAAGATTCAGTGACACTTTTCAATATTTGATGCATGCAAGGGTTTAGCAAAACAATGTAGGTTGCAATAGGAAAATCATTATAAAACAAAACAATTCTATAGAAAATATCAGGAAAACGCTACAAAATGTGCGAACTATCGCCTAAAATCGCTTGATACCAACTGAGCTGCACTTTCCAAGTGATGTGAAATCCGCGACAACTCCACGTGAACTCCCACCCAAGCTCGCTCGACCGACAAGTTATCATGAAGCTGCCGCTAAAACTATCGTAAACTATATTTGGAAAACGTGGGTTATAAAATTTTTCACTTTTCATCAAAATCACACCTTGGGGATTTAATGAAAATCCGGCGAAAGATAACGACTACACCTGGTCAAGCCCCAAATACAAAATCACCCGTATAAAACAAAAATTACACTCCCAATGTTTTCCAAATGTCCAACTATTAACAATAAAGGACCTTCGTCCTCATCAAAATATAAGATAAGGATCAATCAACATAATTTTTTTAATGAACTGCTTTCTTTTTCTCAAACCATGCATGCATATTTTACAAAAAGATATTTACATATACAAATGCCACATTTTAATCCTTACTATTTTTAATTTTACATAATCTATATCTTATATATATAATCACAAAGCACAAAGCTGTTTATGACTGAGGATCCTAGAAAGATCTTTCATCAAAGACTCCGCACTCGAAAATTATTTTAAAAATTAAAACCGTGAGCCAAACGGCTCAATGAGTACTATAAAGCTTCTAAATGGGCCAATGACCGGGCCGCTTCAGACTCTCCCAATATGAAAATCGCATAAATGGTTGTAAACTGCTTATAAGAAAACTCGCCATGGCGAAAACTATTTCGAAATCGTTCTAAAATCGCTTTCGCCAAAACTGCTTCGGAAACTACTGGCCATTAAACCTGCTCAAAACTATTTATGTCAAAACTGCTTCTGGTGGTTAATATCTCGAAAGTGCTATATCAGGAATCAAGTACCAACCATCGTGGCCCATTTCTCGGGAATACCCTAGATGTGATGCCACTGAACCCTGAACCTCGGCATCGACAAGGAACCCTAACACCACCCACTTAGCATGGTCCCAAGTGAACACTACGTGATCTATATAGTATAATGGAACTCCTGAACCAAATGCCCGTGAGGGAAACCTCTAACCAACACCTCATCAAGCATGTGTACTAAGTCGCGCTAACTATATACTTCGAATGCCGTAGGCTTGACTCAATTATATAAATATATACTGTATCTAACCCCCAATCACGACTGTGCAATATAGTTAGTCATAATATCCCATAACTTAGCCATGCACAATCCGAATACATCCGACCGAAACCGAGTCAGGCCATCTAGCCGCTTTGCTAAACCAGGTCAAACTGCTTAAATAATTAAATCGAACTTTTCGTCGAGTATAACAATCGAGTAGTAATAAAATGCTTTATAAATCTATATTTTCAGAAAAGACTTTACAAACTCAGAATTTAAACACTTTCATTTTGTAAAACGATTTCAGTGACTCACCTTCTCGACTTAATTTCTTTCAAATCTCACGTTGACTCAGATTCTCGTCGACGCTCAAATTGCCTACACACCATTCAATTACGAAAACGCCTCACCCAACGCTTTAACCATAAAATATACACACATGGCTTTCAGTGACTATATCGAACGAACTCGATTCTAACAAATCTTACGCGTATAATTCCATTCGATATGAACATCGATAATATTATGTGAAATTGACCAAAATGTCCATACACATTAAATGCCTCATAAAAACTATCTGTTTTAGCAAACTTTTGACTCAAGGGACTTTCCAGATAGTCTAAAAATACCCGAAACATTTCTGAAAATTATATCCGACTTGTCCGACTACACTCCTGAAATTTCTACCCAAATTGTCCGAAATGTCCGGGGGCCTCCGCCCCCCCCCCCCCCCCGACCGTCCAACACAATCCCAAAAATTCCTAAAATTCCTAAACTCGCCCCAAAATTTGGGACTAAAATTTACTTTACCTTTCACGGCTTCTAAGAGGGGCCCCCCTGCCCATTACATAACCTTTTAGACTTGAAATAACACAAGTAGGGCAAATTTTCTACCTTTTAAATTGGACAAGCGCTAAGATATTTACTCCATGCTTAACTCTTCGCGCAAATCCAACTTTGCCTTCTCACCGATGAAAGCCTACGGTCCACTCCTCGTAATCCGAGAAAGAATCAAAGAGAGAGAAAATAAAAAACAAAAACCCGCATCCCGCCTCTTCTTCCGACGCCACCGTCTGGCCTCATCCCATTTTGATTTTTATCTATTTTTATTTTCTTTTTTTTTTTTCTAATTATTATTCTTTTCTTAATTATTATTACATATTATTTAGATAAATAATTTCTATTACCTCATTCAGGTCCATTTTTTTCCCGAAAAATTTTATTTATCCTAATTGAATATTCTTTAAATATTTTCCATTTTTCGAGATTTTTCTAAAATCCCGTTTTCAGGTTTCACTCTAAAACCCGTCTCAGAAATTGTGAAATATTCGACTATCCTGGAATTTAACGAAACTTTCCCAAGCATTTAGATTTCATGAGATTTAACCCTAACTAAGACAAATTGCTTGCCATCCGAGATCTAGTAGACTTTCAAACTTCCCGAACTATTTTCACAATTTATTATTATTATTATTATCCTTTAAAATTCCATACTTGGAATTTCACCCTCCACTTCCTTCTTAATTGCAAAAGTGCCACAATTCTTGAAAACTTTATAATTTCATCCTTAAAACAACTTTCAAAAATTCTATTATGACACTAAAATAATTCAATAGTTCCCCAAGGCACATACTACATACACATACCGTACACCCTCTCGATTCGGTGTTACAAGACAAGAGCTTTGCGGACTTTCTCGATGTGTTTCGACGATCTTCCGTGTTTCCGTAACTAAATAGATTTTCCTATCGATTTACTCCCAAGATGTGCTCATTTTACCACCTTATGAATGGCACCTACTGAGTTGAAAGAGTTAAGACTCACTACAAGAGTCGGTGGATACGGATTTATTGTGCCTAGTATTTCACCTGGGAGCGCCTGTTATTCAGGAAGAAGAAGATTGATACTGAGGTTATGTATAGACTATGCATCAACAAGGTCACCATTCGTAACAAGTGTCCTTCAGCTTCTGACGATGATCTATTTGATCACCCTGTGGTGCAAGAGTGTTCTCCAAGATTGACTTGAAGTCGTGGTACCATCGCTAAGGATTGTGGAATCTGACATTCCCAAGACTAGCATTCGTGACGGCAGATATGGTCATATGAGTTTAAGATAGTCTTTCGACCACCAATGCCCCAAGAGTTTTCATGGATTCGATGAACCGGTCTTCCGGCCCATACTTAGATTCGCTTTGTCATCGCCTTCTCAACGAGCATCTCGCCAGACTGTACAAGTCAGAGTACGAGAGACATTCGTTTGGTGTTGCAGATTTTAAGACAAGACTACACGTATGCCAAGTTCAAAGAAATGAATTTTGTCAGAAATGAAAGGGATTTAAATGTGGCTTCACGATGGCATTTATGTGGATCCTCAAAAAGCAGGGCTAAAGTGGGCAAATTGGGAGCAACCAACTACGGTGACTAAGTGCTGAGTTTCCCGATTAGCTGGTATTACCGCAGTTCAAGGTAGGGTTCTCAAAGATAGCTAGACCACTTCATTGTTTGACTAGAAAGGAGTTAAATTTGAGTGGACTGACAGGTGTGAGGGAAGCTTCCAAACACTGAAGGAAAAGTTGACGTCAGCTCCTGTTTTGACATTGCCAGAGGGCAACGAGGGGTTCGAGGTTTACAACGATGCTTCACGCCAAGGTTTGGGTTGCGTGTTGATGCAACATAAGAGAGTTGTATGCTGTGCTTTCCCAGACAGTTGAAGAAACACGAGCTGAATTATCCTACTCAAGGACTTGAAACTCACAAGCAAAGAATTTTCGTGATCAAGACATGGAGGCATTACTCAGATGGAGCGACTTGTCAATATTTACTGAACTATAAGATCTTAAGTATTTGTTTACCTTAAGGAGTTAAACTTAAGGCAGAGGAGGATGGAATTACTTATGATTATGATCGAGACCATCGATCACCATCCGTAAGGCAAATGTAGTGGCTGATGCCTCGAAGTGAAGTCTATAGGCTCTTCGGGTTTATATGCGTATATGCCAACAACTTCCATTGATGGTCGTAGCTATGAGGAGTTAGGTGTCGAGTTGAAGATGCACAAGCCAGAGAGGTGCACCCTTTTTTCTAGTTTCCAACTACTTGAATCGATACTAGAGATCGTATTCTCGAGGCACAACTAGAAGATCCCTATTTGATGAGCATGAGAAAGAAAGCCAAGGAAGGAGAACAATCGTGATTTTGCCATTATGCATCACTTGTTCCGCATTGCTCTAGTCAAATCAAAGAACCTGAGTTAAAAAGGCAAATATCGAGGAAGCCCATGGGCTCGCTTATGCTATGCACCCTAGGGGTACAAGACGTGCACTGCATAATCATGAATATTTCCAAGGGTCGCGGATGAAAGAGAAGTCATCGAGTATGTATCCAAGTGCTTCATTCACAACAAGTGAAGGCGTAGAGACAAAAGCCTTCTGACTTCTCGCGTTCTTACCCAACCCAATGAAATGGGAGCGCATTACAATGGATTGTATTCAAACTCCCTCCCACAGCCTGGCGTATTATGATCAAGATTGCAGTAGTTGATCGACTCCACCAAGTCCGCGCATTTCATACCTCTATTCGTAAGCCCCGTAAGCCAATCTAACTCTTACAATCATAGCAGTGAGTTTGCATTGTGGTGCCAAAGTGTTTGATTATCTCTAATAGAGATCCACGATTCACTTCAAGGCTCGGGAAGGATCGATGGAGGAACTAGGGTGTCAAGTTGAATTTGAGTACGTCACCCTCACCAATGGACAATCCGAGAGGACTATTCGTGACCTTTAGAGGATATGTCGCAGGTCATGCGTGCCGTAATTCAAAGGACATTGAAATTGAAAATATCTACTCGCGGGAGTCTACTTATAACAACAACCATCACTCAAGCATCGAGATGTCACTTATGAGGCATCGCGGTGGGAAACAATGCCGCACTCCACTATGTTGGAATGATATCAAGTAAAGGAAATTACTAGGTCCCGAGATTGTAATAAACGACGCTGGACAATGTTAATGTTATAATGCATGCTGAAAGGAAATGTGATAGGCAAAGAGCTTATGCGACAAGCGAAAGGATCTCGAGTCTGAGGTCAAGATCGAGTATTTCAAGCTCTCTCCTTAGAAGGGCGTGGTACGCCTTGGTAAGCGAGGGAAGCTAAGTCCTCGCTACATCGAACCTTTTGAGATGGTTGAGAGGATAGCCCGTGCGGGCTTCTATAGATTTGACTGTTTGCAGGAGCTTTCTCGAGTCCATAATGTTTTCCACATCTCCATGCCACAAAGATATCCTCGATCCTCACATGTTACTGGAGAAACCAGATCGGGAAATGGCGGACACTTTATCCTATGATGGAGCAAATAGTGCAGACTGGTAGAGAAGAGAAGGAGCTTCGCAACAAGACAATATCTCAGCTGAAGGTCCTTTCGGTAAAACCACCTACCAAGGAGACGACTAGGGAGCTGAGGACCAAACATGAGCCAATACCCCATCTTTCCAGCGACAGTATGAATTTCGTGGACGAAATTTTTCTTTGCTGGGGTAGGTCAGGAACGACCTGCATCACCAATACAAGTTTTAAAACATTCACCAGCCAATTCAAGTCACCAACAATTAAGATGCCCAAGTCGACTCCTTTTTCAAGAATGAAGAATTCCTTGGGTCGACTAAGACACCATTCGTAGGCCCCATCGACACGAAGTTCATAGAAGGTCAACGTTAAACCGCCTACGGATAAAAAGCTAGCGACCCTGTGAGTTCAAACAAAGAAGAGCTTAAGAAATGGCCCAAATCGCTTAGTGGTTTTACCTAAAGCTAATTCTGGTGCTCTATATAAACCTAGTTTTATGGCCAAATAACCCTAGCCCCAACACACTCATTTCAGCTCCAAAACCCTGCATAAACTCTCCTTAAAACCCGGACCCGTAACCGGGTCGCTAACCATTTTTCGTCAAACTGGCTCGGGTCAGGAGGCGACCTGCACCCCTCGCACACGCGGGCCTGACTGTGTGGAGAGGAGGCGGCGGTGCGACCCGCCGGCAGCCGCCAACCGCTCCCGACGCACCCGACCTGCCATTAAGGCTGGGTATAAATGGCCACTTGGTCACCCGATTTTCCTATTTTCCCGCGCCATTCCAGCCACCCCATACCCTCCCTCCCCATTTTTAGACCCTATGAACTCATTCCAGTTGGTCCTTCTCGCAGATTCTCACCGTTTGAAAGATACGACTTTAAAAAACAAGTCAGTCGACCTGATCTAGTTTCCTGGCCACCACAAAGAATCATTGACCACAGAATGGTACTGCTATGTTCCTGGTCTCTTGGGCTTTCCGTTGATAAAAAGTTTGTAAATTTTGAACGTCGTTTGGTTAGTTTTCCATTTTTGGGTCATTTCAGGTAATTACCGAAAAGGTTTGACTAAATTGGGGCAACCACTGCCAAATTAGCAAAATTGAAACGGATTAGCGAAATCGATATTTTTACGATTTATCGAGGGTTCACCTCAAAATTAGCTTCTCCGAGTAAAGCTCTACCTTTGGCACGGCTCCTGGCATTAATCAGATAATTGGACATATCGGAGTCCAATAGAGATAGTTTCATCGTTCTAAAAATTATCCTTAGACATTTGGAGCGTCCCAATGTCTTTGTGAAATGATTATAATGCGGTATCGTTGGAAAGGTTTATTAGTTGCCACGTGATGTCGGGTTTACCCGAAGGTTTATTAGTTGTCATGTGATGTCGGGTTTACCCGAAGGTTTATTAGTTGCCACAAAGGTCGTGAGGTTGTGCTTAATGATTCGCTTATCATGGAGTATATGGTACTATGATATCAAGTTGGTTTCGAAGTAGCGTATAACCATTTCAATATTTATGGTTATCAGATTTTCACGATTATTTTTAATATTTATTAATTTACTGCTATATATATCTTACGCCAATTTTTACGTCATAATAAATCCAAAGTTATAAGGTTCTCGATAAAGATGTCTAAATTTTTGAGCATGAATTTCATATTGTCACTGGGTATAAGCTCGGGGTTTTGGCGAATGATTTCTCTCGATATATTAAAAATAAGCGTCGCAGTTCCCACACACCAAGCCCAAGAAAGAGGCCACCAAATAAATATGAAGCCCACTAGTTGAATTCCAAAGAGAGGTCATTTAATCGATAAGATCTGCCTTTCTCGCATCAACATCCAAGCTCAGATCACCATCGCTCCAAAGACCACCATAAAAAGCTCCCACAAAGATGCAAAAATGCACAGTCCCTAAAATATATATTATCCGTGGGCGTGGCCAAATCTCTCACCCAATAGCTTGAAGAAGACACACAGACGAAGACCAACCCATCCCCCAATATGGTGCGAAGGCTATCCTAAGTAAATCGCTCTTTCTATATCCAGCACTAAATCGAGCACGATAATAATGCAAATACCCCATCCACGAACAAATCCAAATCACCATCCAACTCATTAACATCTACTATAAATACAATACCAATTTATCTAAGGAAGGTACGCAAAACATACGCCAATACTAAGCTACTTCCAAGCATTCCCTTTTTCTCTCAAGAAGAAACCTGACTTAGTATTTGAAATACACGGCGTATTCTCGCGACCCCCTTTCATTCTTGTTTCTCAAGTAGAGCAGCCGATACCGTCAAACTGGCCTGAAATCACCCCAAAGAATATCCTAATTCCGTCCCAATCCAAAGATCCATCATTCAAACTCACCGTAAAGGAAGTGAGGTCTCGAGAGAGCGAATGCTCGAAAATAAAAACATTATTTTCCTTATAAATTACGCCACTCACCGAGATTTGACATTCACGCTTATCGCTTTTAAATCGCTCTCAGTCCGCGCAGCTCGTATGACCTACCTCGCCACTTCCTACATCGCCTTCTCGCAAAGAATGGGCAAAGATTCAACCCATCTATCCTGCCTTTATTTTATCGACTTACATTTTCCTCAGAATTCTCTAAATCTGCAAACACCTTAATGCTCCGATCTTAAAGATTTAACCCATACGAGCCCTTATTACGCAGGCTCGCGGTTACGACCGACAAGCAAAGATAGTCAGTCAGGATTCGAGTCAAGCCAGGATCTTTTATATATTTGATGATTATATTAACGTACGTTATTACTTCTTTCTTAAAGCCGTGCTCCATCTGATGTTCTGGGACAGACAAATGACTTCACTGTACGTGACCAACTGGGAACTCGGGAGGCATCCGGCTCAGCCTCATCAAATTTCTATGATCGTGTTCCTCTGGTGCTTCTAAATCTCATTGCATATCACGCGCAACTCATCCAAATAAGCTAGATACCTTCCTAACCTTATCCTTGAAACTACTTATGTTTCATTTATTCTTGAAAACAGTTTTTCTTCCTGATGGCGCCCAGAGGTAGACGTAGGGCCAGGCTTCGTATTATTCTTTGATTTTCATATAAAACAAATATTATGTGTTTTATGTTTTAAATTATTCTTTAAGTTAACAATAAAAATGAAGCTTAGGGCCAACTAGATCTAAACCTGTATAGGCTATGACCCAATTCGGGCTAAGCAAATTGATCCAAGCCATCAATTTTTCTTATAGCTAAACACTTTGAGTTATAAATGTAGTAAATTGTTCTCAATCAAACATTAATTTGAGACACATCTTCTTCTTATGGTCCACTCTTTTAAAATGTTAAGCCCTTTATTATATGAGTTAGATATGATGGATCCAACCATCAATTTTATATCTCAACCTTTAAAAAAATCAGGATAAAATAGACTATCTCATCAAATTCAACCAAAATTCCTAAAGCTTGAGATTTAAATAAAGGCCAAATACACAAAGTTTTCATTATTGATAAAATATTTCATTCTTTTTTTTTTTTAAAGAAAAAACACCTTTTCAACTACCTCCTACACTTTCTCACTTATTTTTGCTTTAGGTTTTTTAGAGTCATAAACATGATTATTTTAAGGCGAGTTAGTATATTTCTTAGTTGTAAAATTTCCAAATAATTCACCCAACATTCGGGAATAGACTTTTCTTGTAGCTTCTAGATGGATTCTAGAAACATGAATGATATGTAATTAATTTATATTCATTTATGCATCATACAATAATTGGAGAGTTATGGTGCCCAGTCTATATCAAAGTAGGTTACCTACATGCAAGCTTCCTTTTCTCGCAATTAAGACTGAAATGGAAAAAGGGGAAGAAAGTTTGAAAATTCAAAGAACGTGGGCGGAGTAGGGTAGGGTCAATAATACCAATATAAAATTTCACAACTTCGAATCTTGATTCTGGACCACGGAGAGAGAAATTAACAAATAAACACACACAAGACGGGGAAAATCTCAACAGCTAATCTTCACATGAATCGATTAAATTATAAGAACAAACAAATACCATAAACAGTAGATCGCTCATGCTCACTATCCCTTCTCGCTTGAGTGTGTGTTGGCCTACCATCCAGTCATTTTTTCTTTTTTCTTTTTTCTTTTTAAATTTTAAATTTTAATTTTAATTCCTAGGTTGAAGGGTAGTTCTGTTTTTGAGTGAAGATTTTGGAGTCGCTTCATTGCCTTATTTACCATTTTATTTGGGAGGTATATGTATATCATCTCCGCTTGTGGCGGTGAGAGCCCCTGATCCTTTTCTCTCGCTCTGGGTTTGCTATTTTCTCCTTCTTTTTTTTCTCCCCTTTTTCGTTTTTTTTTCTCTCTACCTCTATTGCCCATGGATCTGGTTCCATCAATGGGAGACCAGTTCTCGGATGGCGCTGAATCGGACGAGATCTCCCGATCCTTTATCTGCTGCATTTGTTTGTCAGTTTTCTCTCTTTTGATGCTTTCAATTTGTTTTATTTATTTGTTTTTTTAATATGTGGTTTGGGTTTTGGTTCAATCTGCGTTTTGCTTTTCTCAGCATTTTTTGATTATTTATTGTTGCAATTGTAAGGTAGTGAATTGAGCGTGGTTTGATGGAGGATGATAAAATGTATTTTGCCGGCTGATTCCGTTTTCTGGGAATTTACTCTTACCCACAATGTATAAAGAACAAATGATTTTTATCCCATTAACATGGAACATTTTTTATTTTTTATTTTTTTGTTAACCTTGTATGCCCTGGCCAGCTTGCTCTCGACTAATCCCCAGGCCCTGAAGTTAAGGGCCGGTAAACCTCTAGTGGCCTTGAGGGACTCAAACAGGTGACTATTGGGTTAAACCCCAAGGCCTTAGACCAACTGAGGTACCCCTCTGGGTTCCATTAACATGGAACTTTAAAAAAGTTATTTGCCGTTGACAGGCTCAACTGCCATTGTGGGAATTGAAAAATTTGGGATAAGACTTGAAAGTTGAGCATATTAGTGATGTAAAAAAAATTGGTGTAAGGACTCAGAAATTATCTTATATAGCCTGTGCCTCTCTGGAGTGCATTAAGAAAATGTAATGAAGCTTGTTAGATTCTCGGTTTGAATGTGTTGTTAAAATCAGATTGTTTTGCACTTTAGTTGCATTTCGTTTGTTGATTTATCCTGCTCAAAGGGACTATTTGACTTGATTAGAATATAGCCACTACACAGGGATGTGTATAAATCATACTTCAAAAAATAAAAAAAGAGTGTGGTAAAAGAAAAAATTGAAAATGGTCAAGGAAAAGGAAAAAGCATTGGAGGGTGTGGTGTTTGGTATGGTGTACCATACTGGTGTGACATAATGGAGATGTTCTGTTTCTTATTAATTTCATTTGCTTCTGTTATTAGTCATTATAAGGACTGTGTTTGAGTACCTTTATCATCAAAATGAAAATAATTATTCATCTTGTATTGAAAAGTGATATGCCTTAGTTGGAAACTTTATTATCACTTGGACAATCACACTCAAATGCAAGGAAAAGACTGAACAAAACTTGTAGCCTGATTGGGACTTGTTTGATGATTATTTAGACAAGAAAGAAAGAGATTTTATCCTGCTTATTAAATTTATGGACAACATAAATTTCAATAAACTGATAATAAGAAAAGGAAACCTTGACTTTGAAGAATCTCAATGAGCATAAACTTGGAGGGGAGGGGGCAGTATTCAAAACTGATCATCTGGTGGCATGATTTGAATTCCCATCATAGATGATGGAGGGCTGAGATGTGGCATTTCCAAATACATTTATAGATCATTTTATGAGGAAAGTGAAGCCTTTGAATTACATTTGAATTTACCTTTTACTTCTGTTGTATTTTAACTGAACTCTTAGAAAAAAGTTGATTAACTCTGGTCAAAGGAGCAGTACAAACTACATTTGAATTTACCTTCTACTTCTGTTGTATTTTAACTGAACTCTTGGCAAAAAGTTGATTAACCCTGGTCAAAATTTCTTTTAGTGATTTCCCTGGTCATTATAATTTTTGTCTAACTGCTCTTGCTCTTATGTTTGCACTCTATTGTCTATTTCTCAAACAGGCTTGTAAAAGTTTCAGATAATATAGGAGTTTATATCTTAAAGCTTTACGCCAAGTAATTTTGACACACAATCTTGGGACATTTGTCTGAGATATTACACTTTTTTGGTTAATTGGTAATTTAACATGGTACCAAAGCCTTGTTTCATGGAAGGACACCATAAGTTTAACCCTCATCAGATTTTTATATCCCCCATTTATTAAATCCATGCATGGGTTCAAAGAAGGCAGCCTGTGAGTTAAGGTGTTGGGGATTTAGCCTAAATAACCTTGAGTTACCTTGTTTGCTCATTAGCTAACAGTATGCTTTTAGGTTAATTGGTAGCTTAAAATGTCTTTTTTACTTGCATGCCAGTTTTTTTATTTTATTGGATGAGTAAACAACTTGTCATATGTAAGAAATGACAAAAACAGAGGGATATTCAGGCCCAAAGAAACACTACCAGAACTTTATACTACTATAGGAGATCAAACCATCACCATGGGTTAGAGTTCACAACAAGGTCGTAGGATCTGGCCGATCTTTTCCAAACACTCAGCTACCTGCTTGGCTGATCTCATATTCCAGCCACATGATGAGATTAGGCCACTAGAGAAAACATAAATCTTACAGATCTAATGGTTAAGCCACAAAGGGGCATCTATGCCTTGAGGAACAACAAGATATAACTGTTGAGAAGTGCTCCTCCGCAAGGCATCTTCTAATGCATGCCATCATGATATCTATACTTCACATTCTGTCATTATGTGCAAATCCTTGCAATCAGGAACATGCTTCCAATTTATTGCTCTCGAAAAACTAAAGTTGATTAACCTAAGTATTGATATCAACATAAATACTACAGACCCAATGATTAATCAGCCCGGGGCATCTGTACCATGGGGAAGCACAGGATATAACAACTGAGGAGTGCCCCTCCTAGGAGGCTTCTAATGCATGCCATTTTGATATCCATTTTTTGCTTTTTCTCTTTTCGTGTATGAATCCTTAAAACCAGAAACAGGATTCTGATTTATTGCTTCAAAAAAAGTTGTTAAACTTAAATATTGGTGTTAATATATGTATACATGTCTGAAAATCATTTAGTTTGTGATAAAAAAAAACATTTACATACATGTCAGTAAGGTCATGAAAAAACTTTTGAAGTTGCAAATATTGAGCTTGACTTCTTTCGTCACAAAATATTGGAGCCAAAGATACTTTCTGCTATGAAGCAGTAGCATGATCAATTCTGGGATGGTGGACAATTTTGTCCTAGAAAACAGGAATTTCTATTTGGTTTTTGGAAATAGTTTGATCAACAACTAAATGGGACAATACCTAACTAGCCCGAAAAGAAAGGGCCTGTTTGCTTTCAGTTTTTGAAAACTGTTTTAGAAAACAGTTTCTGAAAACACAGAGAGCACCATTTTGGTGTTCTCTGAATTTGGTGTTATCAGTGTCAATTTGATGTTCTCCGTGTTTTTTAGAACACAACAAATGGGAACCAAACAAATTTTTAGTGTTCTCTATGTTTTTCAGAACAAAAAACAGTTTTAAAAAACATGAACCAAACATGCCCTAAGTATAGCATAAAATCTCTAACACAATTAACAACTGGTTTTCTATAAGAATAGACAATTATAGGTTTTATATTTTTGGTCAGTAGCAAACACAGCTTGTGAATGGGTTTTATTGCTGAAACCTTCTAATTTTTCTTTTTGTTTTTTGGTGTAGGGATCTCCTATACAAGCCCATTGTGCTGGGTAAGATGTCTCTATTGCAAGTTTTCTACACTAAAAGTGTATTTCTTTTCTTTCTTTTTTCTTTTTTATTTTTTTAATGTTACTTCCCAATTGATTTCTATATCTTATTTTGTTGCAGGTTGTGGTCATATTTGCTGTTTCTGGTGTGTCCATATGTCCATGGATGGTGCACATGAGTCTCATTGTCCAATTTGTAGGAATCCATATAGTCACTTCCCAACGATTTGTCAGATGCTTCACTTCACGCTCTTGAAGATGTATCCTGTTGCCTACAAAATACGGGAGAAGCAAACTTTAGGTAAGGTCATATTTCATCTGAAGTGCTAAAATGGACACACACCTGCAGACATCATGTTTGCATGTGAATTGTGTTATGGAAAGGCCCAGGGATGAAACCGTTATCTTTTATTTAATATGAAACATGGAATGTTGCAGTCTAATTGTAAGCCACTGTAATGAAGGCAACTATATATGGGTTCCTCTGTTGGACCAATTTTTCTTGCCCATGCTCTTTAAAGGCGAGAAGTGGAGACAAAGTCCTCCAACAAGAGGAAGTGTAAGCCATAAGTATCATAATTGACTAAACATAATAATAAAATTGGAAAATCAATTGAAACCAATAAAGATGTTGGAAAATAATAGGTACAAAATAATGAAAAATTTATTTTCGTATAACGCCATCAAGATTTATGCAAACAGATAAGTAAGCCAGTTTTCACAATTCGTGGTCCTAGCATATTTGAAATCTAGTGTAATCCGAGCTTGTCCTCATCTCTGTGGTGATCTTCACCTAACCTCTACTTCTATATTCTCCTTAAATTTTGAAGAATTTAGTTTTCATTTAGCCATATTGTTGGGGGCTGGTGCAAATGCAAGGGGGTCCCTTTGGAGAAGGGTTATTAGCAGGAAATTTCGAGAGGGGCATAAGGGGAGGTTATAGAACTGGGTTATGGAAAGAAATTAGGAAAGAGTGGGAGACTCTTTCCCATATAAGTTATAACAGAGTATTCGATTGAGAATTGTTGTAAAAAACAGGATGATTTTTTAGAACACATTTGAAATATTTTCAGGTTCTCTTTGTAGGGTGTTTTGAAACACAATTGGAAACATAGAGAATAGGTTGGGACTTTTGCATTATGCATAAGTGCACAGTGCCCTCAAAGAGAGCTCCCAAGCAGCATTTGTGTCTGAAGATCATTGAGACTTATTTCTAAGAATTGTTCTCCATAACTTATTTTGATACTGTTTTCAAAAGATATTGTCAAACATGCCCCGGATTCAATTCATATTATATATTTATTAGAGTGTCAAATATATATTTTTTTAACTATTATTTGAGTTATAAAGTGTAATTCACATTTTGAGTTCAGATGATTGAAGCTTTGTAGAAATTTAAATCTTATGTACATGCCTTGCAATAGAAAAGCTAGATGTAAAAGTAAAAGAAATTTGCATGTTGAAGTTTGGGATGAATCAGAAAATGATGTCTGCTTCCAGTCTAGTCTTGTCTCTACTCTCCATATCTTTTATGTTGTAAATAATCAAATGGTGGGGGGAAATTGTTCCACCCATAAAGATTGAGGGATCTACTATATCATTATCCTACAGATTCTGTTGTGGAGTTAATACCATGACGTGGTTGAGTTAATACCTTGTGTTCAAGTTAGCTTGTATAGTAGTCTGCTTTCACATTTGGCTTTTCCATTGCATCTGCTTTTCATTATGCAGCATATCTTTTCTCACACATAGAATGGATAAGTGAAAGATGAGGTGGAAATAGGCTACCCTATCTTCAATGTCTTTGTTTCTTAATCAGGAATGTAATTGGGTCTTTGCATGTTCCAGAAAGAGAGGAGGAAACACGCTGCTTCTCTCCACGGTTTGATTCTCCTGGGGGTGGGTCAAATTCTAAAAAAAAAATGAAGATTGAAGCAGATCCTGCAGATTATTTCATCAAAATTCATGAGTTCAAATTGTGTCCAGACTCTTCTTCCAAGAGGGTAAAGGAACATTTTGCTAATTTAATGCGCCAACAACCTGTGTCACTACCTCAAGATTTTGTCATCCCTATTTCCAAACAAACCTCTGGTGAAATTCAAGGGGCAACACTGTGTGATGAAGAGAATAATGTGCTCGAAAATAATCCTGACCAAACTTGTGAGCAGCTTTCAGTCGCTGATGTACAGTGTGCTGCATGCAAGCAGCTGCTGTTTCGACCTGCAGTTCTTAATTGTGGCCATGGTACAATTATCTACTAAGCCCATGTACATCACACATTGATTTTTTCCTTTTAATTTTATCTGATTGATCTGTACTTACTGAGTTCCTTATTCTTTCTTATCGTGCAGTATATTGTGAAACTTGTTTCAATATACCAGTGGATGGGAGGTTTAGATGTAAGGTTTGCCAGGTTCTGCATCCAAGTGGATTTCCAAAAGTTTGTTTGGAACTTGATAACTTCTTGGAGGAACAATTTCCTGAAGAGTATGCATTGAGAAGAGAAACTGTTCAGCTCCAAGCAGTTCATCAGCATGATGCTCCTAGTACATGTATGTCATTTTATACTCTTCATTGTATTTCGCTGATTTAATTTAATGCATCTGAGTTTAGTCATTAGTTAAGACATGCGCTCTTATGGTTTTGGGAGCTATGAGCAACACATGACCATGAATGACTTTTTTCTGTATAGTTACCTTTTCTTTTTCTTTTGCATATGAGCCAACTTGGGCCTCCCCATCTACAAGCCCAGGCCCTTATCATCTGAGCCAGTCCTCAAGAGCTAGAAATCTTGTTTGACCTTGTCCAATTTGTGAAATAAATACATCTTCTTGTTTTATAAAACTTGCATATGGTCAGCCTCAGTTTTGGTGAAACGTAAGAGTAATTATTAGAATATTGTTACTTAATGAATTTTATCTTTGAAATACTCAAGAAATTGTGGATTGGGAATTTGTGCATGCAACCAGGAAGGGTGTAGAAGTGGAATGAAAATCTGCTTCTTTTGATCGGAGAAAATCTAATCCTAGAGTGGAAAAAGTCTTATGAGCAATCCACATTTACAATTCCTTGGTTGATGTTTAGACAGTTGATGGATTAGAATTAAAAGATTATTTGAATATGGCTCAAATTAGCATTTAAAAAAAGTGAATAAATTAGCCATTTGATCTTATAATAACCTGCTGGACGAAGATTGACAAATGTAATCCATACTGCCACCATTATATTTGTTTCTGATCTAGTTTTCACATGTTGATCGTGTTTCTGCCAGTGTGGTTGCATTTTATGATATGTAACAGTATTTAAAATTCTGGAAAAACTTGAATGTTTTGTGCATATCCAGATTCATGACAGAAGGTGGTTGTATCCAATTTGGACATTGCTCATTTTAGAAGTGTCCTTCCTACATGGAATAAGATATGGTACAAACCGATGACTTAAATAGTTGTCTGGTTCAAGAAAGGGAGACAACAAGAGTGGTTAAACTGTTGGAGGCTGAGCTAGAGCTGTTAGACTATCCTGAGTAGCTAAACTAAAAACAATTTGAAAAAAGCTGTCAATCAAAAGAGAAAAAACAGGAACAGAGAGTGGAGGGAAAGGGAAAATTAATAGTCATGTAACAAATCCTATTTGGAGGCAAAGAATTGTTCATTATTGAAATTGATTCTAAATATATAGAGCACATATAATAGCCCTTTAGCTTGCCTTTAGCATGTTTATGAAGTTATGCCTGAGGTAAAACACCAAAGTCTGAAACGAATTGAGTGACCAGCACCACTCCTCAACACAGCAACATTTTCCGTTTTTAATTACTGCCATATACATGTTTTAGAGCTTTCTATATTGATCTGAGGAATCCCTTTAGCTGGTGATAGATGGTGAAATTCATAAAATGCACGAGATTAGTAGCAAATACCAGATATGACTTCATTCTAGTAAAGCTGACTATAACAGACATCAGTACTCACTTTTAATATATTGAAGTATACTATGAATGGTTTCATAAACCTTGTTGCAATGGTACTTTAAAGGCCAACACTATTGCAGCACATAGTGGTACAGGCATCTGGAAGGATGCTTTCAGTTTTCACTTCACTGCTTATTGATCACCCTTTAGAAGCAGCAGAAAGTACCATTACAATGGTGGGATGTTTAGAAAAAGTATGATTCTGCTCTCTACCAAATTATTAAGATAAAATATTTGATGCTATTTTTAATGGTATCATTATCATAAGATATCGAAGGTATTTCTATGGTACCTTTCAAAATGATTCCCAGCGTAGTTCAGTTAGCTTACTGCATTCATTTCTGTTTTAATTTTGCCATGTATTAATCCTGATGTGTGCTCTAGGTTCAAAAGATTCCGGTACACAAGGTTTCAAGTGGTCCATGGTGCCTAAAGAGAATTATTTGACATGGTGGAGGGATAATGGGACAAAGATTCATCCTAAGGCTGGTTGTGATTCTTGTGGGGTAAATATCCTATTCCCATTATATCCTACATGTGTGCATTAAGCCTGTGATTGAATGTCCTGGCCGATAATTAGCATGAAATTCGTCAAAAAAATCCCATTCTGCAACAGTAAACACAGGATGGTTTGGTCCTCTCAGAAGGAAACTGTCATGATACATAATTGTCTTTGCATTCCATTATGTCAGTTCATAAAATAGCGTTTGCATGCTTATGAGGAAAAAAAAAGGCTGTTTAGCAGACATTTTTTTGCTTCCTGCGTCCTCATCACGTGATGGAAGCAAATAGTTTCTATGATCTGTTGGACAATTCTTTCTATTCAGAATGGCTGTTGAATTAAAAGCAGAAACCAAGATAACTTTTGCAACTCTTGTTTGTCTATCCAAATCAAAATCATTGTACTGTTTGGAAAGCAAATTGGTTAAGATTTTTTTATCTTTCTTGTCTGCAGTATTATACATTTCGTCTGCAGCATAGTAATGTTTCAGATTTTCTTTGCAGATGTATCCAATAGTTGGGGAGCGATACAGATGCAAAGACTGCGAGGAGAAAATGGGGTACGACCTTTGTGGAGATTGCTACAATACCAACTCCAAGTTTCCAGGCCGGTTTAATCAGCAGCATACCCCTGATCACAAATTTGAGTTGGTAAGTTGGAATTCAATACAAGATATAATGACGAGGCTGATGATGGAGCAACTAGGTGAGAATTCTCCTGCCCCCTATATCTCTGGCATGAGTTTAGACTTGGACCACCAGGGAGATCCTATTGCTGCTCTTGTCTCGTTAGATGATGATGATGAGGAGGAGGAGGAGGAGGAGACAGCAGAAAACACTGCTGCTGCTGCCATTGTTTTAAATAACAACGCTGAGGCTGAGGAGACCGCAGAAAATGATGTGAATGGCCTGGCTTCCTCCGATGCTACTTCGGAGCTATAAACCCGGAAATTTTCATGAGCGGCTTCTGCAGGGTTTTGAGGATGATACAGCCAGCCTCCTCCTCCTCCTCCTCCTCCTGCTGAGCCAAGGCTATAGTTTAAACTCCAACCTCGGTAATGCTGTATCTGTATGATATAAGATATCCAATCCTCCTCCTTCAGAACATACTTTCTAGAATAAATACACTTCTGATTGGCTCCATTTCTTGAGGAGTTTTCCCCCCATACGGCCATGGGGATTTATTATCTATTGAGTGCCTTTTCCATGAGTAGTATTATTGTCGTCCCCATCATCAGGCATTTTGCGGAAGATAGATCTTCTTCAACCCCCATGTAATAATACTTATTACTTGCTGTCTCTTCTTCCTTTATTATTACTACAACCGCTGATGATTAGGTAAGCAATTATCTTCATAGATGGTCTGCTGTTTTTGTATTAAAAATTAATCATGTGTTTTCATCATAACATATACCAAGAATAAGATCTAGCTATATCTACAAAAATCATTTCAAAATTGGGGGTTTTCTGTTTTTTGTTTTTTTGTTTCTTTTTTCTTTTCCGTCACAATTGACATTTATTAAAAAAAAAACAAACAAACAAAAAGACAAAATGGGAGCTGTACAGGATGGGGAAGCCTCCAATACATCCCATGATAAGTCAACACCAGGTTTGATTGAAAAATTTCACCTCATATTAATGTTACTAAAACTAAAATTAAATTGGCTTGGAATTGGGAATGGGATTGAATATTAGCTTAATTCCGTACAAATCAAAATACATTGTTCTTTCAAAAATCTAATAATTTGAAGGGAAAAATGAAGGGGAACTGGTGTATACTACACCCACATCGATTTGGGATTTGAGAATAATTGTAAAAATGACCTAAAGTGAGTTGGGAATAATCATAAAGATGACCTAAGGAATATATAATATATGGTTTAATACGGTTTTATAGAAAATAATTATGTTTCAGGTATAATAGTAATTACGTATCACCTTAATAAGCTATAGATACTACAAATGACCTAAATAATAAAGAATTCATGGTTAAATATGATCTCATAGAAAATAATTAGGTTTTAGGTATAGTGGTAATAAAGTATCATCTTAATAAATTATAAGTACTAACTACCTTAACAGTTGTAGGTACTATAATAATGAACAATGTCAAGTAGTACCTATAGTTTTATTAAAATAATACATAGATACTATAAAATCTAAAACATAATTATTTTCTATAAAATTACACTAAATAATTTATTTTGCTTTTTTTTATGACATCTTAATAATTATTCTCAATCAAGAAGGGGGACACAAGTTTCCCAAAAAAAGAAACTATTAATTAGGGCAGTTATATGGATTAGTTGTTAATTTTGAGGCCCACTCCGCTTTCAAAATATAATTATAAGTATGTGTTATGCTCCTAGCTTAGTTACGTATCGTTTTTTTTCCTTTGGTCTTTATGGGGTCTTAAAGTTATGTTATGTTATTATCCTTTCCTGTTGTTGTTGTATTAATAAGATTCTTTAGTTGATAAATAAGGCAAAACCTTTGGACCTATTTGTTAACTATTTTGAAAAATTGTTTCTAGAAATGGTTTCTTTGAACTTATATTTGATTTGTAGAAAAAAGTTTGTATAGAAGGCTAAACTATTTATTAAATATTTAAAATATGTTTCTAAATCTTTTTACACAATACATTATTCTTTATTTTAATAAAAAAAAAAATGATTGTTATATATGTATAATCATATATGTTAGTTAAACATAAGTTTGAGATATATATTTTAAAATATTTTAAGTGTAAGAATAATTATATTTTTTATGATCCTTTTAAGTGTAAGAAGAGTTATACTTTTAAACATCTATTGTGTAAAAGAAGTTACACATTCAATCATGAAATAAAATTGTAATATTTTATAATAAATCATGTTTAATATATGCATTAAATGAAAAATAAGATTGGCCGACGCTATATTCGGCTGCACAAACCTCACAACATTCAAGCAACCCAAACTCCAACCCACATTATTCAGCACAAAGTAGATCAACACGAATACGACTAATTTAATTGATTATTTAAAATAATAAGCACTATAATTAATCATCCATTTACGTTTAACACAAATAACCTATTAATTTAACATGTTTATTAAATTTATTATTTAAATTAATAGGAATTATAATTAATAATTCATATTTAACACAAATAACTTATTACAAAGTTAATTAATTAATATAATAATTAAACGAAATAAATTTCATATGTATGTGTCATCATTTAATACGACCCATTTATTAAATGTGGTAAAGACTATCATCACGTACGATCAAAACACGATTATACTTAACCCAAACTCAATAAAACCGTTACAGGTCAGATTTGCCAAATTTCACAAATTCAGTATTAAACATATGAATAAAATTTGAATCGTTACAAAACTTATTAGGTTGAGTTAAAGAGATTAAGGAAAACAAAGAGTCTTCTCATCTTTGTAACAATTCTTTTGACTATAAGTGTTGTATAAAGTGTGACATTTATTCTTTTGAAATCTTATGTAAAAAAGTGAAAAAATTTAATCAATCATAAGACTATTTCTATTATACTTTCCTAATGATTTCTTAAAAGAACTTGTTTGGGTTTCTTTCGTTGCTCTTCATCTTCGTAATTTTTCTATTTTCAAGAGATTTCGCAGCGCTTTTATAATTTCAAAGATCTATTATGACAGAGCAGACTTGAAAAAGTATCTTCTCAATTGTATCAATATATTTTTTCCAACAACAAAGTCTATTGAAATAAAAAACCAAAATTGTATTTTTAATATAAAGTATCATGAACACATCTTTTTAGTTGCACTATATACGGTATTAAAAAGACAAACATTACAAAAAAAAAAAAAACAAGTTGAGATTAAAAAGATGAACCTAAATTTGTTGAAATCATAAGTTTAGAATAAAATTGCATTTGTTTTCTTTTTAATACTAAGAAATGTGTGAATTCATTGATTAAAAGTATAGTATTTTTGTACTTATTATTTAATTCTTTTTTTTTTAAAGGGCATCTCCTTTTGATAGTGAGACTGATCCCAATGAACCATGTAAACCAATGTCAATTAAATTTGATAGAAAATATTTTGGAGAAGGAATATAATAAGATCACCCCACCAAAAAGGATTTCAGATGATGATATGTTTTTTAAAGAAGACTTTTGCTAATTCCATTAATATGGGTAAGTAATATGAACATCCATCAAAGTGTCAAAAACATTAATCAAATCAATTCGTAACTCCCAAGAATCTCACATATTATTTTATTTTCACAGGGAATCCTATGTTATTATTTTGGAATGCCAATTGCCAGCGAAGCCCACCAATTTCATGTTGCGTGGGAAGCCACACTCTCTCTGATTGGTCGGGCCCCCATTCAGTCTTTTTCTTGACCCTTCCTTAGCAGCCCTAAACCTGAAGAGAAGTATAATATTAATATATTAATAATACTCCAATTCCACACTCTCTAGTCTCTACATGGAAAGAGCGTACATCACGTGCGTGAAGCAACGAAATATGGCGGGAGGACGTGATAAAAGAATTGAAAAGGGTTGAGTGTTTTGTTTTTGGAGGGAAAGGGGGGTGATTGATGATTGGGGTACTGCTCACAATTGTACGGCCCTCGGAAAAGCCCATCACCAAATTTTTTGGCCCATGAAACTTGTGCCCCCCCCCCAACAACCATATAATTACCATTTTTGCCACTATAAACTAATATTATCTCAACTTAAAATTTTTCTTCTTCTCATTCTAGGGTTTAGGGTAGGGCTTGTTGGGATCCTAGGGTTTAAGGTTTCAGGAGATTCCCTCCCATAAAAAAAAAAAGAAGGAATAAAATTAAAAAAGGAGGAGCTTAGGGTGTTATTAGTGGGTGATGCCAAGAAATGGGGGTCCATGAAAAAAAAGAAAAAAGAAAAAAAAGATCCCAACTAAAATTTTTTTATTCATATTCTATAAGCTATATTATGTTTCTTGTTTCTTATTTTTATTATTTATCTACATGATATGTGATGATGGATGATGATTCAACCAAAGTGCTTAAAGGATATTAAATATAAAATTTTAGTAGATATTGAATCACTTCATACTACAAATTCATATGACTAAATTTGATGCTCCATATTTTAATAACTGGTAAAAAAAATCTCCAAAATCATGATATGGGTTTATATTTCACTTTATATTATTTTATTTTTGAGAGTTAGGAAAATTTATTTATTTATTTATCGGAGGCCCATTTTGAGTGGGTCTTCATCAATCATCATCATGTATGTGGTTGAATGGTGATGTGGGGAGGATTCGTCCACGTGGGATTGGACCGGACCGATTGAGTGACATAATTTTGGCGGGAAAATTAGGGATAGAAAGATTCCTTCTAGAGTTGTACTATTTTTTTTTCTTTGGGAAAATTAATTGACGGTGATGTAATGTCATTGATTAGTGTGCTTTTTAATTATTCTTTGTTTTATTTTCTCAACAAAAAGCCCTAAATTCGGGCAAGCCTTGGCTTTTGTTAAGCCCTCAAGGACATGCTACCTTCATTTTCATTTACCTATTTTTTTAGTATCTCAAGAAACAATTTGTGGAAAACAAGAACTAAATATTATTTTATTTTTTATTGTTCAATTTATGAATATGAATAGGAAAAAGAAAATACTCAATATATTTGTTGAAAATTTGGTGGACATATGAAAATGAGAAAAAAAAAGTTGCAAAATTTTTTTGAATATGCAAGGAAGTTACTTTCTTTCAACCCAAGGCAAGAAATTTCTTTCAGCCCAAGGCAAGAAAACTGATAATTTTTTTTTTTTGAAGGGAAAATAAATTTATCCATTCACATTATAATAGAAGGAAGAAACAATATTTAGGTTAATAATATAATTAATCGATTCAAAGTCTATGTATTTGATAATTGAGTCTACATGTTTGATATTATTATTGATGATCATTGATTTGATTTATTGTCGTTGATCGAATATATTTTACTTGCCCAAATAATTCTCACATAAATAAACGTCACACCACAATGACGACAAACAAACATCATACCAAGATGACACAACCACACGCCGCACCAAGACGACGACAATCATACGTCGTATCAAAACGATGACAACCACACGTCCCATCAAAACGATGACAACCAACACTGCACTAAGACGTCGACTAAATCATGAAAAAAAAGAAAAGGAAACCTAGCATGGAATAACCATTTTATTGATTAAGAAAATGATGGAAAGAAGTGTAAAGTTTGTTTTCATGCTATAAATGATAAAAAAAAAAATCACTCTTTCTTGTTCAATGAAAAGAGACTAACAGAGAAAAAATTGAGATAAAAAAATGGCTAGGGTTTTTTTTGACAAGAAAACAAATAAGGTAAAAGTAAATATTCATAAATTTATAGTTAGATTAATGTTAGTTTTATGAATAACCCACCATCAATGAGATGATATCTCTAGAGGTTACTTGGCCTTTTTAAAAAATAGAAAATTCATTTTGACTAGAAAAATATAATTCTATAATAAGTAAACAAAAATTAATAAATTAATAAATAATTTTAAAGCCGTAGCAATCTCATTCATGTTATTTTAACTCCTCATGAAAATATTGAATAATTTGAAATATATATATACATATAAACACACACTAAATTTTTCAATAAACACACACACAATATGGGAAAATAATTTAAATGATCTTTAAAAACAATTCCATATTATTTTTTTGAAGAGAAAAATAATTTTATTGATTCAAACTAACAATACATCGATAAAAACATAATCAAAATCGCTAAAATCTAAATGATGAAATAACATTCGCGTTATCAGTGATAATGACCTGCCTAAAGTTCTCATACATTTAATACCGAGCCAGATATTTAATATTAATATCAGAACTATAATACTTACGATAATAAATTCTACAAAGATATCGGGACGATAATTTATTTGATTTCTCAGAATATCAAATACACTTTCGTCATTCGACCGCTCACACAAATAAACAACAACCAAGTCGATTTATCGACTACATTACATCAGACAACGACAAATTTCATATTATTTTTGAAAACAAAAAAACTATTTAAAAACTTAAAATATCCTCAATTTTTTTTCTATGCCTTCAAAAATTTCCTAACATAATTTTTTTTTTTATACCTAAAATAACTTTATTCGTAATATATTTATTTTCGTTTTTTTCCTACTCTATGTTTATTTTCTAAAGTAATCTTCAAAAGTAAGTAATATCATTAAAATTGTTTCCAAAGAAAACACCCTATTTATTGGATAGGTTATCAACAATTAATAAACATGATTCACAGTATGAAAAATAGTATTTTTGGTTATTAAAAATGAAAACAAAATTAAAAAACACTTCCCAAATAATTCCTTTTAACTTTTATGTTAATTTAAGAAAGATGTTTTGTTTATTTTTTATTTTTTAATCTCAACAAGAATATCATTAGCTTTAGGTACTTACTAATTAAGAGTCTAATGAAATCATAATACTGAAGTAAATAAATTAATATAATATGATATAGACAAAATTATATCAGAATCTCAATTTTAAAATATATAGTTTTTACAATCAAAAGACTAAAATAGTGAAAACAGTCATCAAATGTTTGGAGGCAAATTTATCATTATTGATGAAGAAAATTTTCATGATCAGGTAATTCCATAATTATGTATAGAAACTAAGCAATTAAATTAAATGTATTATACAATAGGCAACATACTAAATTCAAAGAAGAAAATTGAAATAATTGCGATAGAAATATGCATGATTTAATAATAATTAATGGCTTTTATGGAAATAAGGACAGACAATTATTGGGTTGTGTAAACAGGAAAATAATAAATTTAGTCACACGCTGAGAGAATCTTTTCGGTTTTATTTGATGAGTATCATTTATGAAATTTTATTTAATTTGTCATTATGGACCCTCAATTATTGAGTTCACACTTTTGGTTGAAAATGACTCCTTTGATTATAAAAATATGTACTTGATATCTATTTTGGAATAAAAATAAAAATTTTGAAACATTTTTTCAAAATGGCTACCTAATCTCTCATGTTACATCTTTTACTTAATTTCTTTTTTTTTTCCCCTCAAAGCATTTGATCCAATTACTTAGACTTATGGTTGTGTGATACAACCAAAATTTTTTTTTTTTGATAGAATATATATGAAGTTTGTCTTATAATATATAAGTTTGATCTAATGATGTCATTTTCATGTATACTTTTAATTGTGATCGATTATCTTCAAAATGGAGCTCATTTATTCTCAATCTTATGGAACTTGATCATTTTGGTTCTTGAGTTTTTTTAGAACAAAATAAATATCTTTTATCTTAAAAGAGGTTTTATTGTACCATTTATTAGGCATGTACTTTTTATTTCTCGTGCTCTGATTAAAAAATTTAGTAATTAAATGAAGTCTCTTCAAGTTTGAAAATAATAATAAGTTTGAACTTACTAAGATTTTCAAATAAAGAGATAATAATTTTAAGATATCTTAGAAATGAGGGAAACAAAAGTAATGTGAAAAGAATTTGGATTCGATAAATATGCCAAAAAGATACACAAAGAAAGAGTTAATATGGTTGACTCAAGGCCTAATATGGAACGTGAATTGTATGAGGAAACATGCTTAGAAATCACAACATATTGAGTCATATTTAATTTGTCTCCAAAATATTTTTGTCATATTGATTAACCCCTTGAACAAGGGTATTGAAGACATCGAGCACCTAACTTAACTTAACACTACTCAAAGAAAACTTATAGGAGAACTTTATTGAAAAGATAAGCAATTCGTCTTTGAAAGGTTGTGAAAAATCATGGCAATATATAAGAACTTCAATATTTGTCTTTTCATAAATGAGGTGACAAGCCAACTCTATGTTTTTGGTGTGAGCATGAAAATTTTGAACTTTTTTTGCCTTCATCCTCATAAATATGAATATTCTGAGGATCAGTACTTTCAAATATCTATAGAATAATTCACCCAAAAGGCCAAAACTGAAAGCTTTAAAATAATTTTTTTTATTATTATTCTCCCTCAATCAAGCTCTCTAAATAGTTACAAATATCTCCTTCCCATTTGTAAATATCTTCTTCCCATGTACAGCTACATAAGATTATTATAAGTGCAATCCGTATCCTCGTACAAAGATCAATAAGAAACAACACAGTTTGCAATTCTCTCTTCCTTATAGTTTTCTGTCGTTCTTTCACATACACCCGTCACTTTGATTTTTGTAAACCATTTTTCATGGTAAAATAAGTTGGATGTTGATGTCTTGAAAGATGTAGTACATCCATACGATCGAGTTTAATGAACTACACATATTCGTATCTATATGACTTTACTTCTATAAAACTACTACTAGTTTTTTAGACAAGAAAGATATCATTTGAGTCAAGAAAAATATAGTAGCCTAACTTGCCACAGTAGATTAGAGTAGTGTGCACAACATAAACAAGAAATTCATTTTATGTATGCTTCCAACATAAAAGAAAAGAAATAAGACAGTCTATGATTGAAAGACACTTATTTTTTAAATCCCTACATTAATTGGAGTATGATATGAAAAGATCCCACATCCAAAAGTATGGTTTTATAGAACTTAATTTTTTTATTATTTTTGAATGCATATGATCACTGGCATAGCCAATAAAAGCCTAATGGGCCCTTCTGAATTTGTTTTTGAAATTTTTTTTCTTATTGCATCAAAACTCACAAAAACCAAGAACAACACTATGTCCCTTAAAAATTACAATTGCTAAGCCATTGAATTAAGGCTTTTGATTGTTGATTTTTGCAAAACTTTTTTACTTAAGCTTCATTTGGAATTTAAAGGCTCCGTTTGAAATCCGAAAAATGCCAAAAAAAGAAGAAAAATACTAAGAAAAATTATTTTCCTATGTTTGATTTTACGGTGAAAAAAAAAAACTAAATATAATCAAAATTCTTCAAAATTTTACATATTTTTAAATTTCTTAGACCCTATTTAATAGAGAGAAATAAATAAATTGAGTTTGAATAAACATATAAAATTAATTTATTAAGTTTAAACTTGTTTTTTATTTTCCTCCAAATTTATTTCCTTCCATTTTTCCTTTATATTGTCCTCTTTATTTTCTTTCCTGAATACTTTCCGGTTCCACCTTGGAAAATATAAAAGAAAATAAAATATAATCAAAATTTCTCAAAATTTTATATATTTTTAAATTTCTTTAAAAAAAAAATCAAATTTTACTAAACAAATAAACCTCTTTCAAATATTTTTTCTTTTATATATTTCCTTTTTTTTTTAAAAAAATCTAGATAATAAAGAGAAACAAATAATCAGCCAATAAACATATATAATTAATTTGTTAAATTTAAATATATTTTTTTTATTTTTCTCCAAATTTTCTTTAATTCCGCTTTTCCTCTTTGTTTTTATCTATGTTTTTCTTTATAAGGCTTCGTTCGGAACTCAAAGTACTAGGGGAAAAAAAATAATAAGCAAAATAGTTTTCTCATGTTTGGTTTTTGATGGGCTAAAAACAGACAAGCAGTCTACCGCTGTGCCTGGCTGAAGAAGGTGCTCTAATGAACACTCGTGCCCCCCGCCGCTCCAAAACTAGTGCCTCAAATTCAAGATCGCCCTGGGCCAGCCGATAACATAGTACTTGTGGGAAGGCCTACATTCTCGCAAATCGATCGACCGCTAATACAGTGTTACGATAATTCCCAATAACCTCTTATCCTGTAAATCCAACTAAATCTCACCAGCAAGGAAAATAAGATAATTCACGATAAACAGTTTATCCTGCAGATCAAACCGAATCTCACCAATAAGGGAGAAGGATAATTCTCAATAAAATGCTCCTTCCATATCCCTTATTAAATCCGATATCAATAAAAACAGAAAATATCCCATCCAATGGGAAAGAATCCTTATTACCATTAATTTGGGAAAACATACGCTATATATATATTAGGCCACCCCTCAGAAAGTGTACGCAGAAAAACATTCGCCTTTCTAAGCCAGTTTTTTGCAGTATAATCGATTTAGATTTGAATGCCAACGGCAGTTTCTACGACCCTTCTTCTGCCTTCAAGTTACAGAGAGAGCGACGCTAGAACCCGCACACTGTTCAAAGCAAAGAGCCCAATTATGGCCCAAACGACCCTAACACGCTCCAAATTCCTGCACTCGCCGAAAAAGCACGCTTTATTGTGAAAATAAAATATAATCAAAATTCCTTAAAATTTTACATATTTTAAAAATTCTCGATCCTTGTATAATAGAGAGAAACAAAAAAAATGTGTTTGAATAATTAAACATATAAATTAATTTATTAAGTTTAAACTACTTTTTATTTTCCTCTAATTCTTTTTTCTTCATTTTTCTCTCTACTTTCTTTTTCTTTGTTTAGTACTTTTCAGATAACAAAAATGGAGTCTCAAAGTTTTTCCCTGACTTCTAATCTAAGTGCTGTTAGAATAGTTAGTAATGTAAGATAGTATTGTAAGGTATCTCGTTGATGTAATTAAAGAATATATGCCAAATTTATGACGTTGCCAATAAAGCCGACTATTATCTAATCCTAAGAATCCGCGCCATAAAACTTGTTGGCATTATACTGTATAAACCAAATATCTCCTAGAGTAAATCATTTCAAAGTCGGGTTTGGTCCGACATTCTCGCAGAAGTGCACAGCTCTAATAGCAATAAATGGATTTAAGTCCGTATATCGATCCCAATAAAGACCCCAAGAATTTTAAATCAACTACCCCGACTACTCAAGCTCCATACTATTCGAACTATAACATGATATGATGTTTCAAATAATAGTCAGAAATATACTATTATATAAAAATGAACAATCAAATAAACTTTAATCCAGAGAACAATGAATAAAGAATAGTTAAGAAAATAAATGGACGCTGAATAATTATCGTCTAGAGAACACATTAAGATCAATGCTATTGTGAAGTATCAATTCCTGTTGTCAACTTGTAAATTTTGCTTGTATATTTCAGATTTCAAAATCGTCTAAGGCAAGCATAGTTCAGTCGATCTTCCACACTTCACATTTCATTATCTATCTCGACCGATTCTCTAATGCGTGAATTAGATAACTACTTTTACCAGGACTTCCTAATTCCTCAGTATTTTTCTTTGCAATACTTCATACCCATTTTAAGGAACAGCATAATCTTAGCCCCAAGTTATCTGGCCACAAGGATATACAACTTCCAGGTTAATTTTCCTCCAAATTAGAATGTATCACCCTCTCCTTGATTAGATCTCACTAACACTGATCAATGTAACTATTCGAACACTGAGTAAACTTCGCTTGTTTAAACTGATAACTCAATCGACTCATTCTTGATTTCAAGTGAGAAGAGGATTTAATATCATAAAATCACCTAGCTCATTAGATCTCTAATAAAGAAAGTTAAAATACCTTCAAAGAAATATTCATAACTCCCAGATTGTCATCTCGTGTCACCGAGATCTTCCTTGAAATCAGAGCAATGAAACAATTTAAAACTCGGTATAAGAAATCGATATTCAGATCAAAACATTAAACCCATAACCTAAAGTAAATTCATAAACCGGGAATTGCAATTTGGCCGAAACAACTACAGAAAGATAATTTCGACAATAACATTCACTTAATGGAACCGGGTTCCCCACCATCAATTACACACTACAGCATTCCTCTGATCATAAGAATAACTGCATTATGAAACTGGTGCCGAATTCCAGAAATTTTGTCTGAACTTCAAACATTCCAGGTAGTAATTTGAAAAGAATTACCTCGCATTCAAATTTCGCTTCGAAAAGATAACATCCAAGCCCAAAATAAAACGAAAACGAAACTAATAATTCACCTAAGCTCTAACTATCAACTTTGAAGAAAAGAAAAGAAAAGAAAAGAAAAGAAAACTAAAAGAAAAAATAAAGAAAATGAGCCTTCGCCTATCCGCATCTCTCGCTCCGCGGGGTCGCCAAGCTAACTTCCCCGCTTTCCGGATAGCCGCGCATTATAGGTTTTCACCGCCCTAATCCCAATGTACTGTGGATTTTAGAGTATCCAGCCCAAGTCACCGTCTCAAGCCTGACCACTTGTCGCGACATCATCCATGTCGCGACCGATCTCACGCCGCAACCTTAGCTTTCGCTCATACAGCCTTAATCGGACACAAGGATGTCGCGACATCATTCTCTGTCACAACATCAGCTTACTTTTGTAGGTTTCATGAGGGCGAGCTCCCATGTCATGACGCCATTCTTTTCTACGGACATCAACTAAATAAAATGCATCTTTCAATCGACGTCTCGCGGTCGCTACTTGATTCCATGGTCGACATCAACTACTTGGGGCTGCGCCTTCACTTGATTGCTTCGTGTCGCGGATTTCAAATTCTCTTGTTCAGGGGATATCAACAAATAAAACTCACCGCCAATGGAATTCCGATGTCATGATATCTATCTCTCGTCGCGACGCCAGCTCATTTCTTTTCAGCCATCCGGATTTGCCTCGATGTCGTGATATCATCTTCGTTTACATCGAATTTAGTTCTCTGTGGCCTTCACCGTCATGTTTCGTGCTCTGTTAACAATCTCGTCGCGGACATCTAGTCACGCCTTTGTATATTTCAATCGGTCGCTTCGACGCTGCGGACCTCGACCCACGCCGCGACTCGCCTTCCGCTCTCGCGTAAAGATTCAATTGCTCTTCTCGTATGTCGCGATATCAATCTCTCGTCGCGGACATCAACTAAAGGATCAGAGGTTTCCAAATGTTTCTCATGATGTTTAATATCAACTGATTATCGCATGCTTCAATCTTCGTCGCCACTTGTATCTTTCCTTTGATCGCTTTTGTCGCCGCGACATCAACTTTGTCGCGACATCACTTCATGCATCCACAAGTCTCAATCGCTTCGTTTCCCCGATGCCGCTGACATCAAGATCTTGTCGCCGATCGTATCTACGACCGTAGCCGGATCGTGGTTCTTGATGTCACGCACTGATCTCACGCCCTGAAGGTTTCGCGACGCCAGATGTCAATGACATCATGGCCTGTCGACATCCATTCTAGCCCTTGCGCTTTCAATTGCCGTTCTCGATGTCACGACATCGTGATGTCAGCCGCTGGCTACTCGCTCAAGCCCTCGCAGACTCTTCCATCAGGTTGTCATGATACGCGACTCGCCGTCACACATCATACCTTAAATTTGCTCCTTCTTCGCCGCCTAGAATTTGTTCTGCTGCTACAAACACTTCAAATTCTTCAATTTCATGTCACGACTTCAGAATCGACTGTGCGGTATCTAATAACTACATCAATGACTCAAATGCGCTTCTTTCATTTCGCTTCCATAATCAATCGCACTTTCTTTTTATTCCACTATTTCCGCATTTTTCCAATCGCTTTTTCTTCTTTCTTTCCATTCTACCCGCTAATAACAAACGGGTGATTTTCTTCATATTTCCGCAAGAAGTAATTTGGCTCTTTGATATGAAAATTGCGTAAAAATGGACTAAAAAATGATGACTTTAAGTTCATCAAAGATCCCACATTGAAAAAAAAATTCAGCGATGTAAGAGCGTTTAATGCGTAAACACACCAAGAGTATAAAATTTGATGGTGGGAAGATTTTGAGGGAATGATTAATTATTTCAGATACCTTAATGTCTCGTCAAGAGTCAGGTTCCTTTTTGCATCTCTCAGCCATGAGAGTCGCATCTCCTATTCACATCTCTTCGACTCCAAGAGTTGTGTCTTTCCCCTTTGCCTCTAAGGTATTACAAATACCTGTACAGATCCTTCAATTTTAATAAAATTAAAACCGTTTCTCTATTATGTTTTGGGAGAATTTTAGAGTTTGCTATTTAAATTTATGTCTGGTTTTGTTAATCCTAGAGGAATGGATAAACTCGGCAACATAGTGGGGTATAATTTCCTAAGGAAAGTGATTATACGAACAAAGTTTTCCAATTTAATATGTTAAAAGGTTATTATATACAATAAATCTTAAGGAAATTATTTTAACAACGGAGGCCATCGTTCAATTCGCTTTCACGCTCAACTCGGCGCCGCTGGATTGTTTCGATGGAACGAACTTCACCCGGCTGAAGGATAAAATTATTTTTCTTGCTTACTGAATTGGGTGTTGCGTATTTTCTAAGTAGAAATATGTCAACTATTCTTGAACCATCAGACAAAGACGATGAAGAAACTATAGCAACTCGCAAGAAATCGAAAGGAGGATGAAGTTTGCTGCAGAGGCTATATTTTGAATTCACTATCTGATCGATTGTACGATCTGTTTCATACAATCAACACCCCACAAGAAATTTGGAGTGCCCTAGAGAAAAAAATACATATGTTAAGTAAGGTACGAACATATTTCTTGGTATGAAATTTTTTGAATTCAAAATGTTTTAATACAATCGCTTCATGAATACAGATGAATTGTTTGTCCTCCTAATCTAGACTCAAGGATTTTAAAATAGAAGTGTCTGAACAACTTCAATTGGCTGCGGTAATTGTAAAATTGCCTACTACTACTTGGAACGATTATCGAAAGAAATTGTTACACACTTTTGAAGATTTTTCCATAGACCAACTCATGAAGATATCCAATAAGAAAATCGCAAATGGAGAATAAAAAATGCTTCAAAGTTTGGATCTAAAGTAAATAATATTGAGTCTAATACAAAGAATCAACAAAGACTGGCAATACTTCTAGAAATAAAAGGAAGTATGCTGAATCTTCAAGTAATAATTCTGCCAACTTTAAGAAGAACAAGACATGTTTTTTCTGGGTGGGCAAGAACACCATTTCCAAGAGAAAGAGGTGTTCTATAAGAGACGTACATTGCAGGCAAACGCCGACAAAAGTTAGTCCAATATTGTTGAACGTCCTCCACGTCCTGAAATTATAGCCATGATTGCTGAACTAAAAATTAGCATGATTATAGAAT
The DNA here is from genome assembly GCA_016808115.1 of Tetrastigma voinierianum. NCBI lineage: Eukaryota > Viridiplantae > Streptophyta > Magnoliopsida > Vitales > Vitaceae > Tetrastigma > Tetrastigma voinierianum. Next base: position 134,716 of record JAEQBH010000125.1, read on the forward strand.
GCAACATGGCAACAACTGACAAGATTGCATATTGGCAAGATGATTCTGCAGATAAAGGCATGCTCAGAATGACAAAATCTATTCACAAACTATAAAGTTGCATCGAAGGATGAAAATGTTTTGATAGGGAATCATGATACTGCCAAGGTGCATGGAAAAGGGATTGTTGAACTACAGTTTACCTTTGGAAAGAAACTGATTTTAATGAATGTATTCCATGTTCATGATGTGAGAAAGAATCTGATATCTACAAGTTTGTTATGCAAGAAGGGCTTGAAGGATGTCTTAGAGGTAGGAAAAATTATATTTTCTAAGAATGGTGTCTTTGTTGGACAGGGATATTCATGATGGCATGTTTGCTGAGACACAGTTGATGTTTCGCTATATTCTTGAGTCTCCTTTAAATTACATGCTCGCTTATCACATGTTACCTATGGATCGACAAGAGTATATGTCTAGGCATGGTTTAATTCCATACAATCGAAGTTTTGGAAAAATGTGAAATATGCATATAAGTGCAAATGACTAAGAAAACCTTTTTCCAAAAGAATGAAAGAACAACCAAAACATTCTTGAAATCTTGTGCATTCGATATATGTGAATTAAAATGGTCATTTAACTAAAGGAGGAAATAGATATTTCATTACTTTCTATCACATGATCATTCAAGGGTTTACCTAAGGTTTATTTAATGAGAACTAAAGATCAAGCATTTGATGTTTAAATGTTATAAAACCTTGCTGAAAATCAATTGGAAAAGTGAAAATTAAAATCCTACAAAGTTTATCGAGGTGGTGAATATTTTCCAATTGAATTTACTGGTTTTTGTGAAGAAATGGCTCGATTCAATGTAAACAAGTGCACCTTATACTCCACAACAAAATGGTTTGGCTGAAAGAAAGAATAGAACATTGGTAGATATGATTAATGCCATGATCGAAGGGAATCATGCATGCATTTCAATACAATTTCTATGTGTTTTTATAGCTCAAATTGCATGATTCACATTCATATTCACTAATATTGCACTACTATAATGTTTTATAGGACATGGCGATATTGGAATAAAAAAGGAAGCTAAACAATAGAAGAAAGAAACTAAAGTGTGAGAAGATTACAAAGAAGTGCAAAGAGGAGCCTCGGCACGCAACGACGAGGACTCCACGCACGGCGAGCGCTCACGCAGTGTGAGGCCTTACGCCACAAATGTAACTAGTGAGCTAAATTTCAATAGCCTCGAGGTATGTCGTACAGAAGGCCCTGCCAGAACGGAGCATTAAAAACTTCTATTTTCTTCTCGGGGCCATTGACGGGCCCTGATTCGAGATATAAAAGGTAAGAAATTTCGAGGCAAGAGGGGGATTCGAAGGTAGATCACCACCGTGAGGAGATCGATAGAGAGAGATTTCAAGCAGACGGGATTCCGAGAGATCACGTAAGATGGCTTTTCTCAGATTTCTTTCCCATTTGTTTGATGTTGAAATCTTTCAATCAGAATAATGAAAATCACTATGAACTAACTTTCTCTAGGGTTTTGGTCAACACTAACTCACACTATTATGGACACACTTAATTACACACTGATATGAATATCTATGGCTGCTTTACTCTTGAATCTCAATCACATGCTATTATTCGCCACCAGCATTAATGCTAGAGTCTGACATCGCAGAGAAGATGACTCATGTGATCGCAGGAAGCAACACTCAGTCAATCAAAAAGGGAATGTAGATATCCCGTATCTCAAGTGTAGCACTAGGTTTGCACATGCATCTTGTCAAGTGGGTCGGCGTAAATGCAATACACCCCACTGGGCCGAGATATGCAAATATATCTCAGAGAGAATAACTTGTAGGCATGATCAAACTCCGCAACATAAATCATAAGGAATATTAAATAAATACGTTATCTGTGTTAAATCCATCGTGTGTGGTGGTAGGCGAAGGCAAAACCCTAGTTTTCTCATAATTACCTTAAATCGAATTTTTAATATTAAGTTTTCTTTAAATCAGTTAATTTAGTCATAATTCACTATAGGAATTGATCCAAATATTGTCTAGATCATTAAGCCAGTATTCAACACGTTTCTCTTCGTGGGAATGACACTTGACTAGCCACTACACTATGTGAACTCGACGCGTATACTGCGGCGCATCTGTCCGGATTTTACCAACTCGTACACCCACTTTTAAATTTCCTTCAAGCTTCGCAATCACAAGCCGTGAGAGTTTAGTGTCATATCGATAAATGCTGCCATAGATCAGATTGGATCAATTTTATTTTATTTAGTTCTTTTATTTATTAATCATTTTTGTTTTCTTATTATTCTTTGTTTTAGTTATTTCTGGGCTTTTATTTCATCTGGTACTGCGGACTGTCTCGACTTCATACTTGTGATTTAGGGGAAAGCAATTAGGTGTGTGATGTGCAAAGACAAGATCGCAGGAATTACCTATTCGACCTGAACTTAACGACATTACATCAATTACGCAGAGAAGCACACATAACTCAATTTAAAATCATGCAGAATCAAGAGGATAAAGGACAATTCCAAGAAAGGAATGAACCACAAGTGATCGAATGACAAATTATAGAGATCAAAGCACCGTGATCATTTTGTGGCAAATTTCGATAATCCGCATATGCTACTTCGAGGAGTTTTTATTTTATCACTCACGCTTGTTCGGGCCAACTTACGACGACCACCCATTCAAGCAAACAATTCTGAGTCAAAGGAGTAACTCGCAAATGCTTACACATACGCTACGGGTTGCCTAGTGAGAATCCAAATGCACATCCGACGAGCCTTTATCAGTCCGCAACACAAATCAAGCATAACTGAAAGGATGTAATAGCTCTTTATCAAGGCCTCTTCCCACTCACTTAGTGATCGAGCTGCTGTTACTGGTCGACTAGCCAACCACCGGTTCCATTACCTCGCGGGAATGACTTAGTGCGTAAATCTAACCAAAATTTTCCCACTAAGTAAAGATCGACAACTGGTGTGAGATTAATACATTTAGACAATTTGAGGGGGAGAACTTGGCTAAGGCCTAGGAGAGATTTCATGAACTACTGAGGAGGTGCCCACATCACAGGTTAACTAGGTGGATGCAGATGCACAATTTTATAATGGTTTATGAAGGATCCCGACCCGGATTAACCTCATGAACCTGAGGGGACCTCCCGGCACTCCAACGGATATAGAAACTTTTCCTCAAAACAATCAATTAAAATCCATGGAGCGAACCCATTTACAATCCTTACCATATTTTTAGAAAATAATGCTATGAAGGGTAAATTTTTTTTTTTCCAAACACTTAGATTTTTCAGAAAATCGGTAGTTTCCTCTATTTTTCGGACTTTCCCAAATTTACAAAAACTTGCGAAAACATTTCAAAACACTTCTAATCTTTCAATTATCACTTCCATTTTAGGACTCATCGTCCACAACCCAATTAAGCACACAACTCAATCAAGCAAAATATATACACATATACATTTATTTACTTCAATCATCAAAACATTCAAAACTTCTTCAATTCCATGCATAGTTTTATAAAAAGGATTAGGCTTGAGCCGGACTTAAGTCGACCGTCTACGTACGTCATCCACTTAGGATCAAAGCCCACGTAGTTCCTTTTCAAAATATATACATATATACATTTATACATGACAAAATATTCAACATATACAATATGCAAAATATATATACAATGCGCCGCCATATGCCGCCTCCGATGGCTCGACTAATGCGCAGGGGATGCCGACGGCACACTTGTCTCGTCCTCAAAACGCTTTTGAAACATACAAGAATGAGCCAAAGGAGCCCAAAGGAGCGTACATTTTCATTGGGCGATAACATTTTCAAGATATATCAAAGTAATAAATACCCATACATTAAAAACCATTTTATGCCTTAACCTTTCTTTCGGAGGAACCTAAGGGATAAAAACACACCGAATCGCTTTCCGGTACCGACGGTGAGGGACACATTCCGCCATAACCATCACGTTGGTAGAAACTCAATGCTTTCAGATAGGGTTCCGCTTATAGCACCTATCCGTGTAAGGATATTACACTAAAAATCTATTTCCCTCCCTCTGTTAGTAACCTAATTGTGTTTCCTCTAAATCCTTACACGCCTTAAGGTACTACCGATACGCTATAACAAATCATATGGGGTTAGGGTAACCATCGTTAAAACATTTCTCTTCAAAATACATTTATAAATCTTATTTTAAATCCTTTTACTTTATCATTAAACACATATGCATTCTCATTACTTTTTAAACTTTCATAATACCTTAACATATGCATACATATTTACTATACATATATATACATTTACATTAAACTTTTCATTTTAACATTTAAAATCTTTCACTTTTAAAAACTCAATTTTCAAAATCAGTTTTACACTCACCCTTTGTTTCGAAACTGAAAGCACAACTCTACTACTTTTCGCTTTGCTTAGCCTACACACTCAACAAAATGAGTGGTTAATCGCTCGCAGATAACAAAACTTAATGTACTTACATGCAAGTCACTTTAGGTCACACAACATTCATATAAAGCCAAATTAACAATTACCCTGGAGCACTAAAAAAAACCCCAACAAAAACCACCATTTTGGCAACCTTTTTCCAACAATACCTATACTTTACGACCCAAAATTATTTAAACGGTCTTCAAAATTATGAACCTATCCGATCAGTCCTTTATATATCCACGACATTCTTTAAATTTTCAATTTAAAATTCCTTCCCTAAGGCCCTCAACAACATAACACAAGCTACAGCATGTTTTTTGGATGCCAATTTGGTTAACTCACTGAATCACCTATCATATCCTTGGATTTCTGGGGTCTTAACTCCATAAATTGGAAATTGTTTCTTCACTAATTTGAAGCTATGGTTATAAGGTTTCTTCTCCAATTGGAATCACCTGAATTTGGATCACCAAAACCTGCTATTGTATTTTTACATCTAGATGACTCAATTTGGCAGAACAGAATCTGCACATAGCTCTACTTTGACAAATTTTTTGGGTACTTTGGGGTTACAATTTGCATGCACTTCCTTCAGATAAATTTTTTCCCTAGAAGTATATTTTACCCAGAATTTTGAATCACTCAATTTGGATGACTGAAACTCCACTTATGGCCAAAACACTACAACCATACCCAAAACAGAGCATAATCAGTGAGCTACACGAGCTCACCTTTCAGTCCGTATTTGGGAGCCTTAGAGATACAATTTGCTCTGGTTCCCTTCTATAAATTTGTATCCCTATCTCTTATGGTTCTTTACCAATTGGAATCAATTCATTTGGATAATTATAACTTAATCTATAGCCAAAACAAAAACAGGGGTTTTTACAAAAATTTTGACAGCATTCCCTTTAAAAACCCAACATTCTCCTTTTTACAACTATTCCATAATACCTCAAAAACCACATGAAATCTAACTCAAAACAACTCCACAACACTTGAATTGGTGGATTTGGTACTACAAAACCAAACCCTAGGTGAAATCCAAGAATTCAACCTACATCCAACGGTTCCTACAAAACCATAAACTATGATATTCCATGTTTAATTTACACCAATTGGGTTTTACCTCATAACTCAAGAATTCTAGGTTAATGTGATTTCTCCACAAAACCCTAGACCAAAGGAGCACTAATCTCCATACCAAACCTTAGGAAATCCAAATACACTTGATTTAAAATAAAAACATACATTTTTCTCTCCTTCTCCTTCCTCTTCTTCCTCTTCTTCCTCCTCTTCCTTCTTTTCTTCTTTACCTTCTCCTCCTCTCCTACGGGTTACCTTATAAATTTTGAGACCAAAATATGAGTTTTGGCTTTTGTCTCCCTCTTTTATAATATTAACTTTCCCCTAATTGCAACTAAATCCTCATCTCTTTAATATTTTAAAATCACCTTATTTTATTTCTATTTTGGCATCTCATCTTCTCAAAATGTCACATCAACTCTTAAATTTTTATTATACCCATCTCTACTATTTAATGATTTTCACATTCTTGAGACAATTACACTTTTACCTCTCGTTTAGTACCAAATACCGAGTTCCATAAATTTATCATTTCATATTTTCTCATCCTTATTAATAACTCCCAAAATATTACAAGTTCACTTAGTGTTCTTATATCGCCTTGATGGGGCTAAACAAAATCGTGACACCTATCTCGATCTGGACGTTACGCTTGCGATTCAATTGACAATCATTGATGCCTCAACAGAGGTGCCCCGATGAAAAAGACCACAAATCGCTTTGGGCGAGATATTAGGAAGATACAACCACTACTACTAATCACAAATTTCAGATAGATTAACACCTAGGAAGTCCCAATGGAGCATACGGTTTTCGTGAACCCGTAAACCATGTCGCACGCTTAACCAAATGTACTACGTATAAAGAAGGTACAGCGAATGATTCGACAATCCCCGGATATCTACTAATCTTACGGAGGATAACACAAAGACTATGGATTGTCATCAGCAATGACGTGAGCAAGCAATGCGATGTGAATTAGAAGAATCAACAATGAGGGACAAGATTTAAAGCAATACATATCGTAACGTACTAGAATTAGAATCTAATCAAGGCCGTGGTCGAGAGGTAACTCGAATAATCGCAGCAAACTTAACTATGGCTGAGGAACAACCGCACAAGATGACACCACTTCAAGCGAGCAAGCCGCCACCTAAGAAGAGAGTGGATTTTGAAGAAGCCTAGCTTGCTATGATGATCTCCCCATACATTACTTATGAATGAGACAAAGGCCACATTCCAAAATCAAGCTCAGCAGCTACAAAACCAATCCACCCAGCTATAGAATCAAGGCCCAATCAAAACCCGGGAAGTGCAACAGCCAAATGGCCACATTGTTGATCGATAGAAAATGCATCATTACCTAACACCAGAGGTGAACCCAGATGAGAAGGTAATGGAACATGTCAAAGTCACATTGAGAAGCAGAGAATTAGCAAAGATCGTGGCACACCAAATAATGTAGGAGAGGTAAATCGAGGAAGTAACTGCATAGTCGCATCGACAAGATAGAAAGGAGCAACCCTAGAGGTGTTTGTGGAAGAAGAAACTAAGGCGAAAGACCGACCGACCACAATTGAACCACTATCCTAATTCCGTACCCTCAACTCCTGAAGAAGAATAAATTGGACAAGCAATTCACTAAGTTTATGGAAGTGTTTAAGAACCGCATAAACATTCCATTCGGCCGATGTTGTAACGCATGCCCGCTATGTAAAAATTCACAAGATATACCGTCGAAGAAAAGAAGATTTCGCTGATTTCGAGATAAGAATTCATCAGAGAACGTAGTACATCCTTGTGAGGAAACGCCACAAAGCCAAAGACCTGCATGCTTTATTATTCCTCGTACCATCAGAACCCATCTCGATGTGGCCTCAGGTGACTCGGGGGAGCCAGTATAAACCTCATGTCGTTATTCATATTCACGACGCAGATTGTAGTCACCCAACACAAATACACTCCAATTAGCGCATGTGTCACTAAACATCAAAAAGTGGTTGATGGCAGGACAGAAGACGTCTGCATAGGTAGACAAGCTTATCTTTCCTCGACATGGAAGAAGATAAAGAAATACCCATAATATCAGACCATTTCACTTACTGGTAGGGCAAATGGGATTGATGTACAGAGGGAGTTGAAATCGAGACAGGATAATCCAGGTTAAGTTCAATGTGTTCGAGGTCAGAGACACTCACAGAGTGATACATGCTTCATGATAGAGACCGAGGTTATAATGTCTAGCCAGCAGCCCCACCGACTTTCAAGACCGGCCTGCAGTAAATCGAAGAATTGGGAGAAGAGGCCAAAGAGTATGTGAACATGGACTGCCTACCTCATCAAGGAAATACTACGAACCCCTAGGCGAAATTGCTCAAACGTCAATGCCATCCTTCGAACAACCACCCAAGATGGAGCAAAAGCCACTACCTCAGCCATTTGAGGTATGCCTATCTTAGGGACGCCTCCACCTTACTAGTGATTATTTCAGATTCCCGCCAAATGTGAAGAAGATAGTTATCGAGTACTGTGGATCACAAGGATGCGCCGTCAACTTCCCCGCAGATTTAAAGGATTTGTCCTTCATGTGCATGCATCGACTTGCTAAAAGATGGTCATAAGCCTTCATGGAAGCACAAAGGAGACTCGAATCCAACCATGAAAGAAGTAGTCATATGAAGTAATCATGGCTAGGATGCCTGGTTATATCCTATTTCGATAAAGTGAATGAGTGAGTCCGATACGTGCTGTTCTAAAAGGAGGAAATAACAATGATAAAGATAGAGAATAATATATCAAGGCCTCTAGAACAATCACAAGTTGAGAATCTCAGATCGAATTAACGGAACAAGGCTACTCGAAGACCATTTTCCACTACCATTTTGACAAGATGTTAGATGTCGGGCAGGCATGAATATTAATGTTTTGATGGTATTCTCGCTATAATCGCATCACTATAAATTTGCAGGATCAAGAGAAGACAAAATTCACTGTCTACTGGGTGACATTCGCAAGATTAGCAGATGCCCTCGGGCCGCAATGCACCGCACATTTCAAATACTGCATGATGGCCATATTCTCTGATATGGTTGAAAAGACAATTGAGGTGTTCATGGATGACTTTTCAGTATTGGGGAACTCCTTTGAAAATTGTCTAGAAAACCTGAGGTCAGTGCTTGTTAGATGTGAAGAAACCAATCTTATGTTGATTGGGAGAAGTGCCACTCTATGGTACAGGAAGGCATGGTACTGGGCACCTGATTACAAAGAGGAATAGAGCGACAAAGCAAAGATTTATGCAATAGAGAAACTACCTCCACCACATCAAAGAAGGGCATAAGAAGCTTCTAGACACGCAGGTTCTATAGGCGCTCATAAAAGATTTCTCGTATCGCAGCCCTTGTCCAGCCATAGTTCAAGGGACACCATTTGATTTTGATGAGCAAGCAGTAAAAGTGCTTTCTCAATCCTCAAAGATAGATTAGTGCTACCTCATAGTCGTAGCACTGCATCGGGACTCGCCGAGCTAACGTAAGACGCCATGACTATGATCGTGAGCAAGGATGGGGCGTAAAAGAGAAAGGATATTCCAAAGACCACGAAAAGAATGAACTTTGAATGAGCGTTTTACACCGAACTATGCCACCACCTAAAAGAGCTATCGAATTACGTTTTCGCCTTGATAAATTTAGCCCTGGTACTTGATCGCAATAAGGTAATAGTGCACACTGATCACTCGGCCATTAAACACCTCATGACTAAAAAGGATGCAAAACCGAGACTAATACTGTGGGTGTTCCTATTGCAAGAATTTGACCTAGAAATCAAGGATAAGAAGGAAACAGAGAACCTAGTCGCAGACCATCTATCACGATTGGAAGGGCCTAGAGACGAGGTACAAGTTAATGATGATTTCAGACGAAAATTTCCAAGAATTGAAAACACAAAGCCCATCTCCATGGCTCACGACTATGTGAATTACTTAGTGGCCAAGGTTATCCCTCCCGATTTTAGTGCCAATGTTAAGAAGAGGTTCTTGCACATTTAGCTTAATTACCATCGGAAGAACCTATTTTATACAAACATTGTGCAGTTCAAGTGATAAGGCGATGTGTACCAGAAGATGAAATGGGTAGTATTCTAAATCATTGCCACACCTTGTCATGTGGGGGACACTTTGGAGGCCAAATGACAGTAGCAAAGGTACTTCAATCAGGTTTCTATTGGCCTAGCTTGTTCAAGGATGCGCACCAGTTTGTATCTACTTGTGATAAGTGCTAAAGAATGGGCGTATTTCCAAATGGGATGAACCACCCATGCCTACAATTCTAGAGGCTGAGCTTATTTGACTTGCGGGGGATGCACTCATGGCCCATTTCATTCAAGAATTTGTATAATTTCCTTACCGTGACTACGCCTCCAAATGGGTAGAAGCAATAACGACACGCACTAATGATGCTAGTGTGGCAATCAGTTCCTCTCGCAACCACATATTTACACCTGCCCCAAGACTCAATTTGTTACTGGGATCATGACTGGGTGGTACTCATTTATGCAACAAGTTGATTGATAAGGTCTTTCAAAAATATGGTGTGAGGCATCGCACTTCACTCACTTACCACCCGCAGGCAAATGAACAGACCGAGGTGTCAAATCGGGAGATAAAGTCCATTATGGAGAAAATAGTCAATAGTTCAAGGAAAGACTGGTCAAAGAAGATTGATGATGCACTTTGGGCATATAGGACAGCATTTAAAACCCATTGGGTATGTCGCCATTCAGGCTAGTCTATGGAAAACGTGTAGCTGGGTGGAATTAAAACATAGAGCATCTTGGTATTCGGCACGAATATGGATTGGTAAGGTGGCGGAGAGAGCGGATGTATAATTGAGTGAATTAGATGAATTCATAATGGGGGCTTATGAATGCTTTCGAATCTATAAAGGAAAGGCGAAAGCTTGGCATGTGACATATTGTAAGAAGAGTTTGGCTAGAATTGATAAGTCTTGTTGTTCAATTCTAGGCTGAAACTCTTCCCTGGAAAATTGAAGTCAAAGTGGTCAGGTTCTTTCACAATAGTTCAAGTATTTCCTTATAGAGGGGTTGAGATAATGCATCTAGAGAAGGGACAGTTCAAAGTCAATGCCCAGAGATTGAACCGTATTTTGGGGGAGAATTCCATGTAGGAAGACAGGACACCATTCTAAGCACACCTGGCATAGGACAGTAAGGGTGTGGAAAGTCACCAATAGTTCAATTATTTTTCCGGTCTCAATGCTGTAAGTTGCACGAATGACGAGCTAACGACGTTAAACATATCTTTTCTTGGGAGGTAACCCAAGTATTGTGAGATCCCCTTCTCCTTTGAACTTGCATTATTTTCGGTCTTTTTAATTGCTCTTCGGTACATTTGTTTTTGGACTTTCTGCTTTTATGTTTTTAATGTGTTCGTGAGTTTTTCAGGGCTACTAAAGGGTTTAAGCACAGTCACTAAGGGATTTACATGTTCATTATAGTGTGAGAGGGCCAAATTTGTGTTTTAAAAAAAGAATAACCTTATTCCACACTTTCTGGTATGTCGCGGCGTAGATCTTTACACCGTTGTGTAGCAAACAAATCGTTATCTAAATTTCGGGTACGCAGCAGCGTGGAACCCTACGCCGCTGCGTACCTTATCATACTTTCGGGTACGTAGTAGCGTAGAGATCTACCCCGCTGCGTAGCAAAGCTTCGCCATTGTGTAGAATGCTACACCGCGGTGTAGCGGGCACAGATTCTTAATCTATAAATACTTGAATGGCTTTTCATTCCCCCCCACACACACACACGATTTGGCTGCCCTTTCCTCTCCCTCTCTCGTTTCCTCTCCCTCTCTCGTTTTTCTTACTGTGTTTGCAGATCTCTACCCCTTGATCGACCTCCATGGCTCCTAGGAAGTTGACCCCAGCCAAAAGACAACGATCCGACTCTACCTCGCGGGTAGCACCACCCCCTCCGGATGATCCACACATGTTCATTTCTCGAGAGGATGAGCGGATCTATCACGAGTCGTTGTTCAGCTGCTCATTCGTCCCAGAACGAGGTTTTCCAACCTCTAATGCATTCTTTAACTTTACTATCTAGAACCGCGACTGGTAAATGATCTATGCCCCCCTGTCCTCGGAGTGGCCTTAGTCGTGAGAGAGTTCCACTCCAATCTGCCTTTCAAGGTCGGCAACACTGTCTTTGTTCGAGGCAAGTGGGTCGAGTTTGGTGTTAATTCGTGCCACAGTAGGTGTACTTGGAATCAACAATATTTGTAACCTAAATTCCTCCCTCTTTATCGTAGCTAACTTTCTTTGCTTGATATATAGCGGTTCTAGGGTCGAACTCGGGGATGGGTTTTCTTTGCACAAATGATTCTGATGAAGCTCGAGGTGAATTCGGTTTGGATTTTAAGGTTTAGTAAGCAGTGGGGATTGATTGTTTGCAGGCTGAAAATAAAATAAGTAAAAATGTAAAATAGAAGGCTCCTTAAAGCGTTGGGTCACCGGGGTTAAGTCTCTAGGGTAAATGAGGATTTCCAGGGTTCTTTCCTCGCGTTGGGGAGGGTGACCTATAGTCATCTCCCGAACCGGATCTTCATGTAGCTATAAAAACTAACCCTTATTAAATTTCTCTGAAAATGGCATTCACTGGCCATTAATGTTCTCAGTCAGTGCAAACGAGTCTCCTTAACTCACATTACAATGGGTAATAAATGGTAACTAATGAACATCGCAAGATACAGTAATATATCAAGTGAGCCTTTAATAGATTGCAATCTTGACCATTGACATGAATCGAGGGGATCTAAACCTAGAGTAAAGGAGAACCGCAGGATAATGATAGTGCGAAAAATGGGAACTCCTACTCATTTGCTCTAGATCCTGTGCCTAGTGACCCTGCTTCGAATGAGAGGTTACAGCGGCTCATCCTAGAGTTGTCATCCTTGGAGGTGTTTAGCTACCTAGAAAATGAGAAAATGAGAGAAAGGAAAGGCGAGAGCCACTGAAGCTTCCGCCAAAGAAAATTTTATTAATCTGGAATCCTTTAACAATGTCTAGTCTTGGGGCTTTTATAGCCAGAGCCCTTTACAAAATTACAAAATAACATAGCAAATCTGATTCTGATTGGGCAAAAAGGAAGAAAAGGCAAAGTCAAGCGAACGGGGAGTAGGAAGTCAAGGATGAACAGTGGCAAAACTGGTGAACAGTGGCAGCAGAGGCATGAACAGTGGCAATTAGGAAGCAAATTTTGCAACCTGGGAAACCTACGAAAATTCGTAGGTTGCGAAATTTCACAGGTTGCGAATTTTTGCAAGTTGCGAAAATTTCGCAACCCTGCAAAATTTTTGTTGTGGCATTTTTCTTCTGTTTTATGCTTCTCTTTCCTTTTGGCTTCTGATCTGCAATGCTGAGTTCAACTCGAATTCTTCGTGCTTGGATCGACTTAACAATTTTGGCATAAATAGCTTGCAAAAACTACAAAATTAGCCACAAAATGCAATCGGTAGAATAGCAGGGACCTTAATGTGCAAATTGGGTTAATTATGCTGATTAGTACGCAAAAAGTGCTCAAAACACAGAAATCAACGAGGACTCGAAATAAGAACTTTTTGAGCACCCCAATCACATCCCCCAACCTACACATTTGCTTTAGTCCCTTAGCAATGAATAAGAAGAAAAGAAAAGAAGAAAGAGCATGCAAAACAATATCAAAATCATGTTTACAAAAATGAGTATTTTAAAAGGGTGTGAATGAGTAATGCAACCCTCGATACAGAATCACGAAACCCTTGCTTGATAAGCGTCTCGAGAGAATGAATGCCATACAGAATTGAGTATCAAAAGAGCCTCCATCTCGGTGAATCAACCAGAAACTTCCACCAAAACCTAAGTGTTTGTTTGATCAGTTCTCAACAATAAACTGCTAAATTACAATCTCCCCAAGCCAATTTGTACTTACCACTGGAACCTTTAACCAACCTAAATAGATCATGACCAGCTCTTATTCCACTCTGTTTGTGTTGTAGGGTGCAATGTTGAGAATCGACCTCACCAAAGTCAATGCGAGGATCTACCGATGACTCCCAACCAATTAAGGCTTAGGGCACCAAGTCATAAGGATATTTCGACCACAAACTCTTCAGGTTTTACCCTGGACTTCGAATGATTTAGAGACTCCAACACCTACAACTTGCTCAACTCCACCCATCCACCCATGTAACGAGCAACTAAGTCGGTGACTCCCAACTAGTTGGCTTAGGGCACCGGTAGACACGCCCTCTTCCGTACCTATCTTCTCCATTGTCCCTGCCCTAACACACTTCGACGACCCTGTTCTTAGCTTTTCGCGCCACGCGAGGAGAGACATCTTTGGAACCTCCCACCATAACTGGATAGCAAAACAAGATGAACCCATCACCACTTGAAGCAGCCTGGGAAGATCTTCTCTCTCAGTTTTAACCAGAATTCTTGCCCACTGTAACTGTGTGAAATTTTCTGTTTCTAAATCCACAGCCAGAAAACCCCACTTATGAGTCCTTATTCTTTTAAACATTCTTTGATTCAGGCTGAAGAAATGAGCACACCACAGACGAAACCCACTTTCCTTGCAAGAGATCCCACCCTAGAAGCAACCCAAATTTGGCTTCCATTTCTCTATCATCAGCATCTTATTTTCAAAACATCTGGCGCCTCTCTTCAAAACTCTCAGCCTCTTTACCCTTGCTCTCAATTCTAGCAGCTTCCTGGCCATGACTTCTTTATACTTGTTTCTCCTTGTAGTTTCATGGTGCTTTCCCATCTTCTCGGAGAGTCCATATAAAGTTGATTATTCTCATTTCCCATTTCCCAACTAGGCATACGTTTAGTTGTTCCTCTCTAGAACGACCGACCCCCCCGATTCCATCCATAATGCATCTCCCACTAGCTCGTTCTTTTGCGATCTTCACAAGTCCTCATATACGACTTCAGACCTTTCTTTTCTACGTCACACAACCCTTCAAAGTGGAATTTTTTTCTTCTGAAGAAAGGGTTACTCCCAAAACTCTCAACTTTTTTGCTAGCAGAAACCACCCCCTTTTCAACCCTCGGCCTTCAGGGAACACCAGACAGAACTTTTTTTGCCTCCAAATCCAAAACCGGGCATAGAATGTAATTTCTTACCCCATTTGTCTTTTTCTCCAAACAGAACCTTCTTCCATTTTCCTCCCATCTTTTGACAAACTTTTCTTCTACCTTACACTTTGCCTGTGATTCTACCCCGCTAATAAAAGCTAAGTACAGCTTGGCAGAGGCCTAATCGAGAGGAGTAGCCTGCAGCCTTTCGGGATAACTCCTTGGAGTCTACTACCAACCACCTCCACTGAACATTCAAAAATCTTCGAATCCACTGCAAACCAACACCTTTGTGACCCCGAAACCAGCACCTTCAAATCCATGGCATGACTTAATCAATGGCCAAAAATACATCCTTCATTTCCCCCTCCTAGCCATATATATATATATATAAAAGATTATTATTATTATTATTATTTACGAGCACTCTTTATTCTTTATTTGTCTTTTGTTTGCTCTCGGAAATGCGTCCGGCTATAGAGCGATTACGAAAATTTACATAGCCAGTGCGGAATTTTCTTGCCGTTACGAAAATTTTTTGGTGTTCTTGAGAAATTTCCGCAGGTTGAAATTTATGATCGTTCTGTGAAATTTTACGGCTTTTACGGACCTCCCACAACGACAAAAAATTTGACAAGCTGCAAAAAATAAACACAGAAAATTAAGAAAAATTGCAAAAAAATTCAGAAATTAAGCTAAAAATCTATATTAACTAAAAATTAAAGAAAATATAAAGGGAAAATTAAAGAAATCAAAATAAAATGAAATAAAATAACATAAAATAAGAAAAATAGAAAACAAAGTTAGGAGCGTGCTCCCTAAACCGATCAGGCAGCACGGAAATTGTTGGGCGGTAGACTTGTGTAAATCACGAGGTCAAAGTGCTCCATGTCGAATGTTTTAGAACCATCCGCTATGCCATGTCTTGTGGCGGCTTGCGGTGTTTTTGATGTAGTGGCAAAGGCTTGAGATAAGAGCCACTAACTTCTTTAGGTTTTTGTAGTATAGAGGCGTGGACATGGGATGACTGTAGCTTTGCAACATGAGTTTGGGTTGGGATGGCGTCACGGGTGAAGGCGGTATATAGTAAGTGGGTGGAGACGGAGTAAGTGTGCTCTTGGTGTTCTTCCACTGCTTCCTCAGTCAGCAAAGGGGAGATTGCTTCCTTCTTCTCCCATGGATAGACAACGACCACCAGTAATAGAGGGGATTCAAAATTTTCTACCGAGGCCTTCTTGTGGCTCTTGTGAACTACTTTGCTCCTCCACCATGGTGTCACTCGGGCACTCCTCGGATTTTCTTATACGGATGAACATGTTCTTTGACGAAACCTTGAAATTGATTTCTGCAGGTTGTCAAATTTATGATCAATTCCACTTTGCAGGTTGTCAAATTGTTGATCAATTCCACTTTGCAGCCCATCTAATTTTTGGCTCAGAGAGTTCTCCACAGTATGAATTCTTTGCCTTAGTTAGGCATTGAATGTCTTTTGCTCTTCCACAACGTCACCCACCAGCTTGGTAATGTTCAGTATTGCTTGCTCAATTGAAGAGATTGACTGTGGTGGTTGAGGTGGTTGAGGAGTTGAAGCCTAATATGGAGAACCAGGAGGTGCATAAGTTGGGGGAACACTGCAGATGGGTGCACTCTTCCATTGGTTTCTATAGTCCCTCATAGACCTATTTGGGTTTGGATTTCTCTCCACAGGTTGTTGATTCTGCCATGGAAGGTTTCTGTAATCCCTCGTAAACATATATGCTCTAACGTTTCTCTCCACAGGGTACTGACTGTATTGCTCTCCCTCTAGGTGTTCCATTTGATCACAATTCAAGCCTTCGGAACATGAATTCTATGCTGACAAAAAACGAGGGCAACACAAAGGCTATCTGAAAACAATCCTGCATGAATTTTTATTTTTTTATTTTATTTTTTTATTTTCACAGGTGAAATGAAACTAAAAAATATGATAATATGATAAAGAAAATTCACCCAAAACTTGTGATGGGATGCAAGTGTTCAACGACTCATCAAATACTAAGGCACCATCAAACAACGCGCCATTTGTTGGTCGTGCCGGTAGGTGTACTCGAGAATCCATGATATTTGTACTTTGAATTCCTCTGTCGCCGTAGCTAGGCTATTCTCAGTGTAAGCGGAGTTCTAGGGTCAAACTCATGGATGAGTTTTCTTTGCATAAATGATTTACAGTGAGCTCAAAAAGGTGAATTTCAGTTTGGATTTTAAGGTTTGGTAAAAACAGTAAGAGTTGATTGTTTGCAAGCTGAAAATAAAATAAGTAAAAATGTAAAATAGAAGGCTCCTTAAAGCGTTGGGTCACTAGGGTTAAATCTCTAGGGTAAATGAGGATTTCCAGGGTTCTTTCCTTGCTTTGGGGAGGGTGACCTATAGTCATCTCAGCCCAGGATCTTCATGTAGCTATAAAACCCAACCCTTATTTAAATTTCTCACGAAAATGGAATTCACGGCGTTAATGTTCTACGGTCGGTGCGAGTCTCCTTGACTCACATTACAATGGGTAATAAATGGTAACTAATGAACATCGTGAGATCTAGTAATAAGCATCAAGTGAGGCACTAAAGATTGCAAATCTTGACCATTCAACATGAATCAAAGGGATCTAAACCTAGAGTAAAAGGAGAACACAGATGACAGTGAGTACCTACGTGAAAAATAGGGAACTCCTCATTTTTCTCTAGATCTTGTGCCCAGTGACCCTCTACTTCAAGGAGCAAGAGGTTCTAGCCGCTCATCCTCCGAGTTGTCATCCTTGGAGGGTGTTTGACTACCTAGAAAATGAGAGAAAAGGAGAGAAAATGAGAGAAAAGGAAAAGAGGCGGGAGCGCTGAAAGCTTCCTACCAAAAAGAAATTTTATTAATGGGAGAGATCCTTTAACAGTGTCTAGTCTTGGGGCTTTTATAGCCAAACCCCTTTACTAAGTTACAAAAATAACATAGCAAATACAATTACAGCTGGGCAAAAGGAAGAAAACGAAAGAGTCAAAAGCGCGGGCGGCGGGAAGTCGAGGATGAACGAGTGCTTAAATGGTGAAACGATGGCGAAGGCATGAAACGATAGCAAGTAGGAAGAAAATTTACTTAGCCGTGCGAAATTTAAATCAGGTTCGCAATTTTGCAACTGCGAAATTTTGTAATTTAGAAATTTTAGCAACCCGCAAATTTTTATTTGTGGCCTTTTCTACATTTTACGCTTCTCTTTTCCTTACGGCTACAATGCGCAATGCTAAGTTCAACTCGAATTCTTCGTGCTTGGATTGACTCAACAATTTTGGCATAAATAGCTTGCAAAAACTACAAAATTAGTCACAAAATGCAATCGGTAGAATAGCAGGCACCTTAATGTGCAGTGAGTTAGTACGATTAGTACACAAAAAGTGCTCAAAACTGTATCGCAAGGACTGAAAATAGCACTTTTGAGCACTAGTGGTGCCCGAGCCATCAATGGGATTTTATTGCTCTTTGGATGTGATAATTCGCAGTATAGAGCCACATTTGCTAACACGAGTTATAGGTGCTTGATGTAGGAGCTTACTTAGGGCCAGGGCATGTGGAAATGCCAACCATCGACGGGTGATTTCACCAATTTTCAGATGCACTCCCTCACATCCGTGGCTAAGGTTTGGTATAGTTTTTTCATTTGTAAAACTGACACATCCTATAATATCTTAGCATAGTTACGAAGACGAGACTGATCCTCTATCTTGCCCGTGACGAGGGGTTGGTTTGACGCCGAGTTTGTCATCGAGTGGGGGTTGATTGAGTTGACCCAAGGGAGATGCACAGGGGCCTTAATCCACCCCTCCACGATTCTTTCGGTTATCTTGCCCCGGCGTGATACCATTGCCCGGCGAAGTTCGGGGCCGGGCGGTCGAGGATGAGGAGATTAGCCCGATCTGCTCTTCTTGTAGCCACCTAGTGCCGGGCGACCACGGGCGGCGACCACAGGCCCCATCAATTCGACTCGATCCACAGCCGGGCCGATTCATGCCGCCACCCGCGTGGTTTGACGCGCATATTGGATGAGTCTTAAGAGCATCGTGTTACCCTGAGTTAGGACTTGGACACCATCAGGGCCGAGATGGCTATCATTCGCTCCAACCAGGACTAGATCACGCGCCAGTTGGCTCAACTCCTCTCTTTTCACACATCGCCACCGCTACCATCACCGCAGTGACTCTCTGGGACGTATCTCGTTGCCCTTATATTCTTTCTGTCATTGAGGAAACTGTCAATTTTAAGTTTGGGGGTGTATGTGTGGGTATACGGGTTGGCTTAGTGTTATTTTTTATTTTTATTTTTTATCTTTGCATGTTTTAGGCTTGTTTTAGGTTTACTTTTCGTCCGTTTTAGGTTGTTTTGTTTTTTTTAGCATGTTTAAAGACCAAGCCTTGTTCACTATGTACTAGCATGTTTGCATTTGGCAATATTATGATATGGTAGTTCCAGAGTTGGTATTGATGGTTCTCAGCCTTAGTTTTGACCATGTTCGCAAAAAAGGGAATCATAGTAATTGCAGAAAGCCTGTGTTTCGAAGAAATAGGGAACTCCAAGGTTGTTTGACAAATCGGGCTGCATTGTATAAAGTTGCAAATAACCATGTCTGGTCGCCCCCTTTAGATCTTAAGAAATCATTTCTGAAGTAAGCTATCACACATACGCACGTGATCTTCGAGGTATGCCTTGACTCCAGACTCACCATGCAAGAGTTCTACGAACCTTGGAAAGTTTAAACACCTAAGTGATGGGACACCTTAGAAAAAAGAGGATCGCCTTTGAGCTCCAATTATATATAAATATTGAAAAAAAAAACATGGTTTATTATAAATTGGATCTTCGACGGAATCTGGGAGACGCAGTCCGAGGGGGATTTTCAAGCCTATTTTCACGAGCCAAGCGAATTACAGGAGCCATTATTAACTTCAGCGCCATACATGGGATAGAGGATGGATGATTTCCATAGTTTAAGGCCTCGAGGTTTGGTTGAGTGTTCAGGGTGAAGTTCTAGGAGAACTGAATACCCAGTGCCCTTAATCAACTGGTGGGGAGTCACCAATGGATCCTCGCTATAGGAACCCTCAACTAAAACTTCATGGTACTAGTACTCTTCCAAGTTTGTCTTAGAGTTAATCCCCTTAGGATTAGTTGAAGTGAATAAATTGGTGCGTTCTTGTCCTTTCGTGTTAAGCTATTCCAAATAGGTAAGTTAAATTCAAGTTTAAGGGTACTGAAGTCAAGCTATACATTGGAGATCACACTCCAATCGCACTATAGACTCCTTGGGAAAGGTTATTGAGCACTAAAAAGGGGGTTGTTTGCTTGAGGTCAACGAGAGTGACTTTCAGTCTTGATTCTTGAAGTTGAACAAACCTAGGTAGTCCACTGGATCTATTGAGCGAAGTTCATGTTGATCCCTTCTTCTTTGGTATCATATATCTTGAACTCATATCGATTAGTGTTAGTTGCGCTTTATTCTTGCGTGCCTGGTTAGAAATCTGTTCTTGTAGGGACAAGCAAGAAGCTAAGACCCAGAGTGTTGATTGGAGTGAATCATGCATGCATTTCAGTACAATTTCTATGTGTTTTAGCTCAAATTGCATGATGCACATTCCTATTCACTAATATTGCGCTAATCCCCCATACTATAATGTTTTAAAGGACATGGCGATATTGGAATAAAAAAGGAAGCTAAACAATTAAAAGAAAAGAACCAAAGCAGAGAAGACACAAAGAAGTGTAGTAGGAGCTTAGTGCGGCAAGGGACTCCCATATTTGTGGCGTAGTGCTTAATGACAGCGTGGAGGCCTACGCTACGAACCGTGAGCGATTTCAATAGCCTCGAATTTGCCACGGCGCAGCCCCTTCGTTGCGACGTAGTGAGGTCTCCTTTTCCAGAACGGGAGCATTAAAAACTCTTATTTTTTGGGTCATTGATGGGCTCGGATCTCGGGATATAAAAGGGAAGCAATTTTGAGGTAAGAGGGGGGATTCGGAGGCAGACTGAACATAAGGAGAGACAAATAGAGAGAGATTTGGCGGAGATGGATTCCGAGAGATCGCGACGGCTTTACGTATTTCTTGTCACGGTCGTTTGATGTTGAAAATCTTTAGTCTATAATGAAAATCACTATAGACAACTTTTTCTCTCGAGGGTTTTGTCAACCCTAACCGCACTATTATGGATTAATACTTTAATTGTGGTTTATTTAATATTGATATGAATATCTATGGTTGCTTTACTCCTTAATTTAATCACATGCTATTATTTGGCCAATTGTGGCACGTTAATGCTAGGAGTCTGATATCGAGAGAAGATGACTCGTGGGGACGTGGGTAAAGCAACACTTGATCAATCAGGGAATAGAGATATCCCGCATTCCAAGTGTAGCACTAGGGTTTGCACATTCATGCATCTCGAGTCAGGGTCGGCAGGGTATGATACACCCCACGCTAGCGAGATAGCGGCTATATCTCGAGAGAGAGAATAACTTATAGGCACGATCAACCCGCTAACATAAATCATATGGAATATTAAATAAATGCACTATCTAGGTTAAAATCCATCAGGTGTGGTAGGCGAAGGCAAAACCCTAGTTTTCTCATCATTACCTTAAATAGAATTTTTAATATTAGGTTTTCTTTAAATTAGTTAATTTAGTCATAATTCGCTATAGGACTAGATCCAAATTTTGTCTAGATCATCAAGCCAGTATTCAACACCCTTCTCTTTGTGGGATCGACACTTGACTAGCCACTACACTACGTGAACTCGACGCGTATACTTGTGCTCACGGGTCTGCATTTTTACCAACTTTTACACACTCACTTTCAGCCCATCAGCTATGCTTATGCATGATAAACCACCAACAAATTTATGGGGAGAATCTCTATTAAAAGCTTGTCATGTGCACAATAGAATACCTTCAAAGAAAATAAAAACTTCTCCATATGAAATATGGAAAGGAAGAAAGCCAAACCTAAGTTATTTAAGAGTATGGGGTTGTATAGCCTATTATAGAGTTCCAAATCCTAAAAGAACCAAATTAGGACCTAGAGCTCTTAAGAGTGTTTTTGTGGGTTATGCTGAAAATTCTAAAGCATATAGATTGTTGGATAAAGACTTGAATGTTATCGTAGAGTCTAGAGATGTTGAATTTTTAGAAACAAATTTTCTTTGAAATTCGAATGTAAATCAACAATTGAATAGAGGAAATGTTGAACCTCTAATTACACAAGACATTAACAAGGATCAGAGTTCTTCTTTTTATAATAAACGGAAACAAGTTGAACCTCCTAGTGACTCTAGGAGAAGTCAAAGGGTAAGAAAAGAGAAGAACTTGGATTCTGATTTTATTTCTTCACAAGCAATAGTCTTCTTGGTTGAAGGAAGTAGAGATGAGATTTTTCGTCAGATACCCATTGTTATGCGTTTGGAAGAAGATCCACAAACTTATAGTAATCTTGATGACATCAAAAGATTCTATTTTTTGGAAGGAAGCAATAAATGATGAAATGGATTCACTTTTGTCAAATGGAACATGGGTATTGGTTGACTTACCACCTAGTTGCAAACCAATTGGATGTAAATGGGTGTTTAGGAGAAAATATAATACAGATGGTTCTTTACAAAACTTCAAGGCAAGACTATTAGCAAAAGGTTTTAGACAAAAAGGAGTTGATTATTTTGACACATATGCTCCGGTGGCAAGAATTACTTCAATAAGAGTGTTGTTTTCTTTAGCATTAATACATTATTTATACATTCATCAAATGGATGTAAAAACAACATTCTTAAATGGTGATCTTGATGAGGAAGTATATATGGAACAACCTGAAGGATTTGTACTTCCTGGTAATGAAAAGAAGGTTTGCAAACTGGTGAAATCCTTGTATGGATTAAAACAAGCTCCTAAAATGAAAAATCTGATAGTGTCATATTATCTCATGGTTTTAATCATAATGGAGTAGATAGATGCCTTTACTCTAAGTTTACTAAAGACTATGGTGTAATAGTTTGTCTCTACATTGATGATATGTTAATCATAGGAACAAATTTGCAAGGAATAAATGATACTAAGAGATACTTAACTTCTCAATTTAAAATGAAAGATTTAGGAGAGGTTGATACTATCTTAGGGATTAAAGTTAAGAAACATAGTGGGGGTTTTTCTTTGTGCCAATCTCATTACATTGATAAGATTATCTCGAGTTTAACCACTTGAGATTAAAGCTAATACCCGTTTGATGTTTCCACGAGTTAGCGAGAAAAATTCGAGTAGATTCATTAGTCAATTAGACTATGCAAGTGCAATTGGTAGTTTAATGTATGCTATGCATTGCACTAGACCTGATATTGCATTTTTTGTATGCAAACTTTCAAGATATACAAGTAATCCTAGTACCGAACATTAGAGGGCTATTGGAAGAGTTCTCGGTTATCTTAAAAGGATAAAATCATTTGCCTTGTTTTATAACAAATTCCCTTTGGTACTAGAAGGCTACACTGATGCTAGTTGGATAACTAGTATAAATGATAACAAATCAATGTCTGGTTGGATTTTCACTTTAGGTGGAGGAGCTATATCATGGGCTAAGCGAGGGCGTGTATTACTCATTCTACAATGGAATATGAGATTTATTCGTTGGCGGCCCGACGAGTAAAGAAGTAAGAATGGTGAGAAATTTATTGTTAGATATAAAGTTGTGGCCTGACAGTGCACCAACAGTCTCTTTGCCTTTGTGATAGTTAAGCAAATATGTCTAGGGCTTTTAGCAAGATTTATAATGGTAAATCAAGACATATTGCTTTAAGACATGAATTTATTAGACAACTACTTTTTGATGGTATAATCACAGTTGTCTATGTTAGGTCTAAAATGGGAACACGGATTTGGAGATTCGTCACTTAAGGACTCTCGAGAGATATGATTAAAAGCACTATGAGTGCAATGGGTCTTATGATGATTCTAAATTTATTACTAATAATGGAAACCCTACCTTTCTTGTTCCTTGTATTTTAAAGGTTTAAGTGGCAATAACAGTTATTAGTGATTGTTAGCAAGCACCAAGGTGTTATACATCTTTGCCTTATGGAGGTTGAATATTAATTATTCTTAATGAAGAATATAATATTTGGTTTTATGAACAAGAAAGTTCAAGATTTGAGAAACTTTGCTGACTCTTCACCTATGTGAACACAAGAGTGGTGCGCTTCTATCAAGAATTTGAAAATAAAACTTTTGTAAGTGTTCATGAAACGAGGAGGTAGCACAAGGCCATAATATGGTGCTAAAGCTCACGGTGAACACATTTAGAGAAGCTTGTAAGTTTGTGTATGATATTTCCGATCTTGTTGTATAAATCAAGGTTTAATAAATTTAAATAACCATTGATTTTGACAAGGTTTTAAGGAAATATTTATATTAATAACGAGTTTAAATCGAAAGACACCTTCTATATGCATAAACCATAGTTGATTTTGATTACTTACATTACTATCTAAGTGGGGGATTGTTAGAATAATTAGTAATGTAAGATAGTTAGTGTTGTAAGGTATCCCACATTGAAAAAAAAAAAAATTGAAAGGGATGTAAGAGTTTAAAAGCATAAACATACCAAGTTGTATATAAAATTTGGATGGTGGGAAGATTTGGAGGGAATGATTAATTATTTTGTATTAATTAATGTCTCTTGGCCTAAGAGTTGTGTCTCCTCTTTGCATCTCTTTGGGCCATGAGTTGCATCTCCTATTCACATCTCTTTGACCCAAGAGTTGTGTCTTTCCCCTTTGCCTCTCTAAGGTATTACAAATACCTGTACAGATCCTTCAATTTTAATAAAATTAAAACCGTTTCTCTATTATGTTTTGGGAGAATTTTAGAGTTTGCTATTTAAATTTATGTCTGGTTTTGTTAATCCTAAAGGAATTTGCCATTAACCCAGCGACAATATAGTGGGGGCATAATTTCCTTAAGGAAAGTGATTACATGAACAAAACCTTCAATTCTAATATGTTAAAAGGTTATATGTTAACAAGTGCGCCTGTGCATATGCTCCCTCTTCTACTTAGATCTGGTAGCTTTAGAATTTAGCCACATCTACTTTAATAATGAATAAATATCAACATGGCTAATTGATGTAAATAAAATTATACTAATATATATATATATATATATCGAGATGCTCATCACGCCCACTGGGTCTCAAACCTGAAGCTCCTTCTTTCCCAGGATATCATATTTTTTTAAACTTTGAATGCTCTACCTAATGAGCTAGGCATGTGGACCATATAAGAGATAAATTCAAAGTTTAAGAGGTAAAAGAGATGCAAATTACAAGGTTGCTTTCAACCGTGGTAGAGAGGAGGGTTTAACACATTTAAAAGGAGTTTCAAGAATATGAAACATGATGACGGCTTCAAAAAAATTAAATAGAGCATTGCATAGCATAAGAGAGATAGAGGCCACAAGAAAACATGGAAAGAATTTTGGAGACCTTAACTTGAAGTTTAACATAAGATCGAATCAGAGTCAAAGATTTCACAATTAGCAAATCATATACCAATTCAAATTTTCGGAAGTAAAGAGTTCTAATACTTTAAATGGTGCACAAATCAAAGTAGAATTAAAAGAAGCAGATATTGCAAGAGTAGAACCTTATCTCAAAATTACAAAAACCATTTCAACCAATTTTTCAATCGAAATGAAAATTTTGATATGACAAATTCATGGCATAATGGAGGTCAAAATGGAACTATTCTTTTGGAAATTCATGTCGAAACACTGCTCCTATGTCAAAATTTCCAGCTTACAGGGTTGAAATGCATGCCAAAGTCCATTTTGATATAGGTTGCTCCACTGATAGTAATTGCAACTTCTTGACATTTGATGCATTTTGAAACACATCATCATCATTATCATCATTTTGAGAAATGGTAACATGCCACATGTAAGGTTGGTTTTTTTCCAAAACTATATAAAACATAATCTTAAGGTTTTTTTTAGCCATTCATCTTTTTAGAGAATAAGATTAGAATAGGATCTTTATTTGTTTCTTTTCTGTATTATTATTGGTAGGTGTGTGTCCAAAATCCCATATCGATCAGAAATGAAAAGACTTATGAATTTATAAGCATAAATAATATCCAATTGATATGAAATATTTTTTGGGAGAAGCTAAGAAACAAAACCATGTAAGAATGCGGTGGTTTTAACATCCATTGGTGCAAACACCTCATTATAATCTCCCTAAATTTCTGAGTAAATATCCTGGCTACTAATCTTGCCTTGATCCTGAATCCACCCTTTCCAAGAAATTATTCTTTTCTCGTAAATCCACTTACACCTCGTGAATCTCTGATTTTTAAGTCTTTCCAAAAATTCAGGTCTCATTTTTAATTGAGGAGTTCATTTCCTCCTTCATATGTGTAAGCCAATTGTCATTTTTCTTGCTTGATATGGCTTCAGTGTAACCAGTAGGCTCCTATACGTGATTCATGAATTGTCATGAGAGCATTGTTGGATTAATTTATTAATTATAGACTAAGCATAATCATATCGTAATTTTAATTATGTAATTATGCATGTTAATTATGCGTCATTTATGGGATGATTTGATATTAACTAGCTACGAGCTCATGATTCTATCTTCTTCCTTACTTTGGTAAGTCCATTGGATCAAAACTCAATTATTCTCTTATACTCTATATGTAAGAATTTCTTAATGTGGGCTATATGAATTGAAATTAACTGAATTAGTTTGGTCTAATAAAGGTGAGATATATCTTAATCAGTCTAATATGGGGCTGGCTAGTGTGGTAGAATACGGCCCGACGTCAATGGGGGGCCTGTGGTGAGGCTACATAAATAGTGCTCAAGTCCACTCCCTAATACTAATGATCACAGCGTTTTATTTCCTTTGTCAGGATCTGAGAAAACTCTTCTCTTGTGAGTGACAATCTCATTAGGTCAGTGTTTTAACAAAAGGGATAGGGGAGAAGATCTTGAGTTCGTGTTCGTGGATCGTCGCTAATTAAAACGTAAGCGTGATGGATTCGAATCGAGTGCGCGAATGCGACAATTCTCTCGTTATTGTGTTTGTTTTTCACAACTATGGTGATCCTTACCTGGGCATGCCATGTTGCGTGGCCTACACTATATATATATATATATATATGAAAATAGCAGCATATAAATAAATAGAACCCTTGAATTTAATAAGGGTTTTGTAGAACACGTTTGGGAAGAAGGAAAGAATCATTTTCAACCATAACTTTTATTTGATTTCATCCCCTGTAGATTTAGGAGACTAATGAAAACCAACAATTCTATATCCATGTCAAATATGTGTTCTTTCTATCTACCATCAATGACATGCTTAATTGTATAATAAAGTTTCGATCTTGCAATGTATTATTGATTGATTTGATAAAACAATCTAGCAATTAGTATCAAAGCGACTTTAATTAACTTTGAAGCTGTCAAATTTATTTTCTTTGTATTTTTTGATAGTTATTCGTTTTTTTTTTTGGCCGGTTTCGAAACCATAAGAAGATCAATCACGGTTTTTTTTTCTTTGCTTGTTCGATCAATATCATTGATCAATGTTTTTAAAACGGACTGGCTGATTGAATCGTCAATCGGTCAACTTTCTGATCCGATGCTCCCCTTAAAACTGTTTAGACATCAAACCAATAAAGAACCGGCCAACCTATCGATGAACCACTCGAACTAGGCGGTTTTGAGGGAATTGCAGGTTGCCAACAAAATCAACTTAGAATGGCTCATTTCTTTTCCCATTCAATTACCGATGTGGGAGTGGTATTGTGAGTAGAGCAAAAGCCAACTATTGAAAATCAAGAAGTTAACTACTTTAATAAAACTGAAAAAGCGGCCGAAGGCTTGACTCTTGTGCTAATATATTTAATTGTGAAAAATTATAACAATTAACATTATATAATATTCATTTAATATAAATCATGCCACTTGTAACAGATTAACATTATATAATATTCATTTAATATAAACCACGCCATTAAATTACCATTTTAATTGCATAAAATTTTAACACATTAAACATTACATTGATTTAATAAAGTAATTAAATTGTTTCAAAAAAGCAAGTAACTAAATTAACATTATACTTTAAAAAAACTAAATTAATATTATATTTTATATTCCTTAAAAAAACATTATATATTTATATAAATATTGATTTAATATGAATTTATGTTCATGATTTTCTTTTATTTAAATATATTTTTTATATTTAGATATTATATATATATATATATATATATATATATATATATAAATAAATTTGAAAATATAATTTTATATAAAATTAGGATAAATAATATCTTAAATATAATTAATTATATAATTTAAAATTATTTTTAATTTAAATAAAATATAAATTATATATTTATTATAACATCGATTCGATCACGATTCGATCATCGATTGAATCAATAAATCATGAATCGATAACTTTTTTAATTCATTATTTGATTCTTTTTTTAAAACAATGTGAATTATGACCTAAAGAGAAAAAAATTGTATGTCATGGCAATCATGACCGTTGTTGGCGATCATGAATGTCAGATTGCAATTCTAATATTCTCATGGCAATCATGAGAACAAATTATATGTCAACAATCCTAAATATATATATATATATATATATATATATCTATATTATTAAATTCAAATTATGAGGTCGTTGAATTATGAAACTTTTTGACTTGTTTATTAAATTCAAATCACATATCAGATCAAAATAGGAAACAAAAAAATGGTTTTTTTTTTATATCTTTTATATGATTTCTCGGCAAATCTTAGAGGAACATATTAAACTCCTTTTATTTTTTATTTATTCCTTTGTTCTATTGATTGTTGAGATATGAAATGGTGGTTTTATTTATTTTTTGATATTTTCCTGATAATTAAACAAGGTGTGAAATATAATATTATGTTTATTACTTTCATGTTTCTTTTTGGGATTTTTCATGGGGTATTTTTTGAAGCCAGATTTTATGTTTTTGCCTTTATTTTTAGTTTTCTATCCCATTAAGTAAAAAATTCATTTTTGGAAATTTTCGTTTTACCCAATTTTGCAATAATTTAACTTTTTTTTTTTCATATATTGGTTTTGCAATTTATGTTTATGGTATTTGAGATTATTTATAGCATCATGTTGTGAATAAAATTATTTTCTTGCATTTGGATGAAATTGAGAAATATTGAATACTTAAATTATTTTTCATATATTGGTTTTGCAATTTATGTTTATGGTATTTGGGATTATTTATAGCATCATGTTGTGAATAAAATAATTTTCTTGCATTTGGATAAAATTGAGAAATATCGGATGCTTAAGAACTTGCATCTCATGAGTCTTAACATGTCAGATATTTTTGAAATTGATGTTGCAATTGTAATTTCTCTTGTTTTGCACATCAATTTTGCTAAGATTCATAAGGATAGTGAAATTGTCCTATTGATGACTTTATCTTTTGATAGGATGCTTAGTTTGGTTAAGAGATTTCACTAAGTGTCATAAACTGCGCAATTTTACTACCCTATCGGTGGAAAATTGGTGCATTTGGTTGTGACGATTGGTGAAATGCTCTTACTTGTGTATGATTCTTTTTGTAGTTTATAGACTCTAACATTTGGTGACCACTTTTGTGGGTCATTTGGTAAGCCGAAGAATTGAGCAGTTTGCATGTCCTTCTTTTACATGCATTTCTGACATTGCTCTCTTGTTTATTTTCGAACTTTTGAGAACTTCTTCAGTTAACTCTTGTCACTGAAAGCTTAATGAGACGGTGATTCTGAACAATGAGTTGAATATCTCATGATGAATTTGACAATTATGAACCTGAACTTGGCCTTGAAAGTTGAAGCTCTTTCAAAACCCATTGTCAAGAGTTCCGCAAATGAGAAAAAGTTCTATGAGGACTGGGAGTATTCCAATAGTTGTTGTTTGATGATCATGGAGAATCATATGGAGGATTCCATTTATGCAAGCATTCACAAGATTGAGAATGCAAAAGAATTCTTGTATGCTATTAGCAATAAGTATACAAAGTTTTCAAAGAATGAGATTAGTGGGTAAGGGTTACAATCAACGAGAAGGTATTGATTTTAAGGAAGCCTTTTCTACACTGTTCACTAAAGACTCTCTATGCATTATTATGTCTATAGTGGCTCATTTTGATTTAGAGTTGCATCATATGGACGTGAGGACAACTTTCTTGAATGGAGACTTAGTTGAGGATGTTTACGTATACCGGCGCATTATTTAGAAGTTTGGTAGGAACCATGGTTTATAAACTCTAGAAATCCATTTATGGTTAAAGCGAACTCTGACGGTGGCATCTCAGGTTTGATGAAGTTATCACCTTGATAGTTTTAAGGAGAACATCGTCGATCAATGCATATATATGAAAGTCGGTGGGAGCAAATACATACTCTTGGTTTATATGTTGATGGTATTTTGCTCCCTGACCAATGATCTTGACACATTGAGGTTAGACAACGATTTATTCATTTATCCATTTTTGATATGAAGGATCTTAGGGAGCATCTTATGTTTTGGGCATGAATCACTTACTTAATGGGCTAGTGGCATTATGAGATTGTCTCGACAAATACATATTAATTGCATTCCCAAAATGTTCAATATCTTAGTCATGTCTTATTAAGGCACCAATTGTAAAAGGTGACAGTTTTCTAAAGTCAATAACCATGAGAATGTGATCACGAGGCAGGACAGTATTCGATGATCGCAGGTTTAGGTAAGTTAAGAAACTAGAGTTGTGTGTTAGTTTAAAGGGTATAGGGTGTAACTTTAAAGGGTAAGGGACAAGTTTGGTTCCAAAGGTTATAGGGCTTATTTGAGGTTTATTTATGATGGAATTAAGGTTTTGAATGAAGGATTTTAGGTTTAGAAAGGTTCGGGTTTGATTTGATGCAAAATTGTCTTGTTTTGAGCCAGTTTGCGGTTTTCAGGTTTTTCTAAGGTAGGCTAGGGTTATGTACGAATTTGGGGGTTCTCAAAGTTTAGGGATGATATTATTTATGGTTTTTAGGATGTCGCAAAGTATATGGAAAGGGTGTAGAAGTACGGAACAAGATTTGGAAAGTTTAGGGTTATGGTTGGAGAATAGGTTATGGAAAATTAAAAGAGAAGATGATGAGATAAGTAGATGTATAGAAGGATAGATACTTACTTCACAACTCAAGGCATCCACTAAGAGATAAGAAGCCACGAACTCGCCACTCGAGGAATCCACGAGATGAAGCAGAGATATACTTCACCATCAGGAATCCGCCCAGGGATAAAATACTTGAAGGCTGCCGCCCTCAAGGAAATCTACCCAAGAGAGAACTCTTAATAAGTGAAATCTAAAAATATTATTAAACTTGAACTGATTGTCAAAGACTACATTAGGAAATTTATATATAATACATACTTTCTAAATCAAATAAAGAAACTCCTACTTTGACTTGGAAAACAAAAACTTTTTAATTTAAATAAAGCAATTCCTAAAAAAGAAATAGAAACTTCTACTTTGACTAGGAAAACAAGCTTTCTAAATTAAATAAAGCAACTACTACTTGGACTTGGAGAACAAATCTTTCTATAATAAAACAACTCCAAATCAAAAAAGTAAAAAGACTCAAAATACTTGGATATAGAAATATATTTAGTGTCTCCAAGGTTTCAAAACCTTCAGAATATGAATTTTCCATAATGAAGATCAATTTCCCATTGTTTGTTGTAGAAGTTCCTGCATCATAATGATATTGAGAGAGATCACATGAAAGAAGTCCCATATTCTTCAGTTATGGGCAGACTGATGTATGCTCAAGTATGCACACGCCTTGATATTGCTTTTTGTTGTCGGCATTTTGGGTAGGTATTTGAGTGATCATGGTCAAAGCCATTGGAAAGCGGCTAAGAAAGTTTTGAGGTATCTTCAGGATACCAAGGATCTTATATTGACATATCAACGTACAGACACTCTTGAGGTGGTTGGTTTTAGTGATTCTGATTATGTAGGCTGAGTGGATGATAAAAAGTTCACTTCTTGTTATATCTATATGATGGCTGAAGGGGCTGTTTCATAGAAAAGTGTCTAGCAGACACTTACAGCTTCTTCTATTATGGAGGTAGAGTATGTGACGTGTTATGAGGCTACTTGTCATGCAATATGGTTGCGAAACTTCATTTAAGCTTTGGAGGTTGTTCACTTCATTTAAGATTTAGAGGTTGTTCACTCAATTTCTAGACCGTTGAATTTGGTCCTTGATAATTCCGCAGTTGTATCTTTCTTTAGGAACACTAGGAGAACTTCTTGCTCCAAGCACATTGATATGAAGTTATTTTTTGTTAAAGAGAAAGTTGTAGAGTCTCTCATTCAGTTGAGCACATGCCTATGTCTAGCATGTTGGCCGACCCACTAACCAAAGGCTTACCTATTTGTGTGTTTCAAGAACATGTCACTCGCATGGGATTGTTGGGAGCCTAGACTCTTTGTTTTAGTGGGGGTTTTGTCTTTTCATGTATTTTGTGAGGAAAGCTCACATTTTTTTCCCCCATTATTACATGCATATTTTGATGTTTGTCATTATCTTATTATTTTGTGTCATTTTGACCAGATGAATGACAAAATAATGTTTTTTCTTTCTATTGAATCAATACTCTTGTCATTGTAATGCTTCTAGATTAGTAGCGCCTGATTATGTACGATTTATGCATCCTCTCGGTGTATTAATTATATATGATTGATTATGGCTATTATGTTAGTCTCTTGTGGAAGCATTTGAGTTATAATTTTGATTAGTAGTGCCTGGTTATGTATGATTTATACATCATCTCGGTGTGTTAATTATTTATGATTAGTTATGACTAAGTAAATCTATTATTAAAACATTTGAGTTATGATTATGCCGTCTAAGTGGGAGAATATTTGATTAATTTATTAATTATGGACTAAACATAATCATATTACAATTTCAATTGTGTAATTGTGTATGTTAATTATGGGCCATTTTATGGGATGGTTTAATATTAACTAGCTGTGGGCCCATGATTCTATCTTCTCTTTTGTTTTGGTAAGCCCATTGGACCAAAGCCTAATTGATCCCTTGTGCTCTCTCTATACATATAAGTAAATAGAGCCCTAGAATTTTATAAGAGTTTTGTAGAACACATTTGGGGAGAAGGAAAAAATCATTTTCAATCCAAGCTTTTCTTTGATCTCATCTCCTATGGATTTAGGAGACTAATGACAATCAACAATTTTAGATCCATGCCAAGTGTAGCACCCCATAATTTTAAAGTAGTAGAAAAAAAAAACAATCATTTTAAAAATTAAAAGAAGGGAATAAGGGTAATTCTCCTATGAAACCCTAGGTATAAATAGAAAAAAATAATAAAAATATTTTATTATTCATTGGATCCTCCGCTTCTCTCTGCGTAGTCTCTCATGATCGTAGAACTCCATTAGGTAGGGTTTGAAGAAAAGCTTTCAAGAGGTAAGATTTTTCCTAAATCTTATTACAGTGAATAAAAAATATATATTATATTCGTTCTTCCCTAAGAAGTGGTTTTTTTGTTTGTAGAATTCCGAAAAACCTAGGATGTCAGATCTAAGATTGAAGAAGTAATTTGAAAGGTAAGATCTTTTTCTTATTTATTTTTCTAGATTTCTTTGGTATAGATTATTTAATTTTCTTTAAGTTTAGATAAACCCTGAGGAAATTAGATTTAGTTTCACTCACTTTATTTTAAAAATAAAATAAAATACTAGTTTGTGGTATCGTACTGAATTGTTTTGAGAACGAGAATGAAAAAAATAATAATAATAAAGATGGTAGGGGACCACTAAATCCTTTGAGTGTGTGACAAAAAAAATGTGATAGGGACCACCGTACTATGCGAGTATAGAAAAAAAAAAGAAAAAAAAAGAAGAAATATGATAGGGGATCACATACTTTGAGATTGTGAATCAATATAAGAAAAAAAATTGAGAATTGTAGGAATGAACCGTAGGTATATAACAATTAAGTTAAAAAGTCAAAAGGAAATCTTGTTATAATTTTTGGTTGGAGGAATTTAAAAAAACAAAACAAAAAGGGACATTTAGTAAAAAGCCAAAAGGACATATTGTTATGGTTAATATTATTTAATATTAAATGAATTAGGTCTAAAAGTCTTTCATAAAATAGGCCTAGAAATTTAAAGTCCAGAGATAATGATTGATATTGGAAAAAACAGTTTCTAGATATTCCAATTATTTTAGAAAAAAAATGAGGTAAAGATTTGATGATAAATTCTTAGAAAATAATAATAAACTTAAATACTTGTGATTTGGAAAGGCTAGATTGTATAAATATATGTATTTGATAAATGAGTGAAGATATATTTTTAGTGAAATAGATATTTGCTATGATTTGAGGAATTTATTTAGATAATATTGTGATCAAGATAAATATTGAGGGATACTATGATATAAAATATAATGATAATAATTATTTTTAGTAGAGTAGGTGAATTAATTAAAAATATAAAATAAATAAATATTTGAAATCATATTTGGAAGGAATCCGACTTTTATAAAAGTTTTGAAACGCATTAATTAAATTATTAATAGTTAAGATGTTTAAAATATTATTAGGATTACTAATATTGACATTATGACATTGTTAGAATTTTCAAACCTATAATTTTAGGTGAATAATTAATGATGATAGTTCCTTTATATTATGCTAGGGGTAAAGAATTCATTAAAAGTTCTTTTTCAATTGCTTCTTCAAGATTCTAAGAAAGAATCTTTGAGGTAACGAGATATTATCTGAAGCTTTTGAAAATATCTCTTATATTATGTTTTGCGTTTAGATTATCTATATAGTTTTAAAATATATTTGTTGTCTTTTTGTAATTTGAATGAGGAAAAGTTTGAGTTTGTTATTCATTTGATTGTCAATGGATCAAATAGGAGTTTTGCATAAGTATTTTGAGATTTATTTTATTTGTGCGCCCAAACTGGGGTTTGTATATACTTTCGGTCACCATCTTTGTGACACTCCCAATCCCAGGTCCGGTGACAGCTACGTCAACCTACAGAATATTCGGTTGCCAGCACTGCAGCCTCATTTTCCTTACAAATATCTAAAATTATAATATTTTACAAGGTTTGATGGCACCAACTCTTTCATGCCAAAGTATATTAAAACTAGATTGTTCTAATATATTTTACGAAGCCACTTCTCAAGGCCATGACAGGCCTTCTTTGTACTCCACGACCTCGAAGGAGCGCCGTCTTACTCACAATACTGCAAAAGGGTGAAATTGCGTTGGTGAGCAAAGCTGTCAGAATATCTTATCTCCTACCAAGGTTACTCCCACTTAAGTGCAACATGCAATGTCAATACATACAATCACATGCATTCAAGTATCTATACTCTGATGTACCTGAATGTCTACATGTCATGAATACGATGTGCCTCGTGACTCGAATCCACGAGGTTCTCATGACTCACTCCATGCCACATATCTTAGGGAGTGTGAAAAACCATTAAGGGCGTTCTTTGCATCCCTTTCAAAACAAAACTTTTGTTTTGTAATTTTGAAACACATTGGATACCCCCGATGTCTACTTATTTCCTTGCAATGCATGTGTTATACATTTGTGGAGCCTGATTTAAGGTTCTCCTTATCGGGGAATAGCATGCCTATTCAACATTTTTTACGGGCTTTCATCGACGGTTTCATGTCTAAACCATATACCAGGTTTTTCACCTAAGGGGGTGTCTATCTCTACTTGTTTCACCCATTTACACACGTACTTTTCATGCCATGCAACTGTAAGCCTCAATTTGGACGTTGTCCCATTTTACTAAGCTTACCATCGAACACCAAACACAATGTCGATTTACCATACCATCGAACACGAAACACAGTGTCGACCCCAACCATGCACTCACACCCAACTCGACATGATGTCCCGTGCAAAAATGTAGTGCAAATGTCATTCATGCCATTTCATGACTACATGTACGCTACGTGTCACATGCAACATATCTATTACACTACATGTCAATTATGTGGATAAATTATATTTAATACATATAATTATTTTAATTTTATCACACATATATAGCATAATTTCACATATTTAACGTATTATTCAATTCTGACAATAACACACATTAGCCATTCTGGCCATAAATCCGACCATGCTTGGCGAGAAATAATCTGGACAGTCTAGAAAGTCGACTTTTGTAAATACCACACAAAACATCAACATTCAATTCCTTGCTTTCGGGCCATCGCAACCCCAAGCTGTTCAAATACAAATAGGTTTTGAAGCAGTTTGAACCGGAAATGACCATTCCTGACATCACGTGACCAATATTCAGCCCACGTTTGGCTGAGCACTTCATTGTATAAAATTCGGAGCTCAATGAGCTTTAAGTAGTCCAGAATGCGAATCGAAGTTTGGGGCCAGAAAGTTATGGCCGTCGAGAAGTTGGCCAGCGATCGGTCGCAAGGAGTCGCCGAAATTTGGGCACACCCCCGTTTGCCATTATGCTCGGGATTTTACTGTCTCGGAACACAGCGTTCAATCTCGGATGGTCCCGAAACCCCATGAAACCGGTCTTTGACTGTCACACAACAACAACCAAACCACACATATCTTAAATTCGTCCTGAAATAAGGCGAAATCGTTAGGGCATTACGTGCCCCCTAGACGTAAAATAACCGGAGTAGGAGGAAACCTACCTCTTGTAACGTAGTTTTGGGTTCTGCGCCATCGAGATTACGCTCCCAGCTGCGTGACACTCCTTCATTTTCCTCTACTTTCCTTTCCTCTATTCCTTTCTGCCTTCCTCTTTTCTTCTCTTTTCTTCTTTCCTTTTCTCTTCTTTCCTCCCTTTCTCTTTTCCTTTCCTCATTTTCTCTTTTCCTTTCTTTTCCTCTCCTTTTTTTT
Source organism: Tetrastigma voinierianum (assembly GCA_016808115.1). Lineage (NCBI taxonomy): Eukaryota > Viridiplantae > Streptophyta > Magnoliopsida > Vitales > Vitaceae > Tetrastigma > Tetrastigma voinierianum. Next base: position 171,473 of record JAEQBH010000125.1, read on the forward strand.
TTCTTCCTTCTTGCTGCCCCCTTCCTTGCACGAACAACTCCATATTTATAGCCTTCACATGTTCCATGCATGTTGACATATGGCATGCTATGTGTCACACACATGGCTTTCCATGTGTCCTACATGCATAGGCCTTTGTTATGCATTGTGACACCCACATGGTTCGCCATGTGTCACCCACATGGCTCGTCATATGTCGCTAGACACCCGTTGTCTTGAAAAACGTGAAATTCCGACAATCTCGGAATTCGACGAAATTTGACTAGGGTGCTAGATTTCACGAGACGATTCCAACTGTGAAATCTATTTTGTCATCCAAGATCTAGAAAAATCTAAGCTTTTCCTCCAGGACTATTCCGGCAAATTACCGTTTTGCCATTGTTTTGAAAAATTTAAATTTAAATTTTTTCACGAGTTTTACATTATTTATGAAAGAAAATGTAGAGATATGATGTTTTGTCATTTTTATTTTTTAATGAAATATTTGAATCAAGTTGGTTCTAATACAACAGAATAATGACGACACTATTCAAGCCCTCACAACGAGAAAGAATAATAGCTGACCTTACATTCAAAGGACGACCGACCGATTTCAACCCCAAATTTATGTGATTCAAAGGAGTTACATTACTAATAATGTTTAAGCTCCATTCCACCTTAAAAAGAACAATTTGTGACTAGCCACTCATTTGAAAGTCCCACATGACTGGGTACCATTTGAAAAGTCCCACATGACTAGGCACTATTTGATATTTGTTAACTAGAGAAAAATATATTTGAAATGTATTTGATTTTAGACTTTGATATGAAAGTGTTTGAATCGGAATTTGATATGAAATTGTTTAGATCACATTTGATATGAAACTAATTTGAAATGGATTGGAGAATGTTTTGAAGAAATTTTTTGAATGTTCTAGCTTATTTTTGAATCAAAAGTTTTGATGAAAAACGTCTCATATTTGTTATATGATTGGAAACCTTTTGATCTATGAAACTGTATTAGTATTTCTTATCGAGCTTAAAGCTCACTCTCATTCGTTGATATCTTTTCAGGTACTTTTAGTTTCCGCGAGGAGTGATTGACTAGGTTGAGGATACTTCATCATTAGGATTTGATTAGAATTTTATGTTGGATCATGTTGAACTAATAAGTTCATGTTTACATGAAATGTTGGGTTTTTGAAGTTAATGAGAAAGTTATTTGGATAATAACATTCATTTTTACATTAGTTTAAAGTCAGATTTGAGATATTCTAAATATTGTTATATTCTGAATAGCTTTATTTGAAATTCGTATTTGAGGTTTAGAGATTTATAATTTTTTTTTTTTTTTTTGTCAGCATGAAATTTTGAATTTAGATAATTTGATGAATTTAGAAAATTGCGCATTTACTCTGAATAGATTTTTGGTAATTAGACAAAATCTAGTGTTAAGAGGAATATTTATGTCTTTTCACATTGCAAACCTTAAAGCCATGTACTGACAAGCCACGCCTTAACGAGTTTCAAGGCATGATACCAAGTATGTTTTTTTTTTGTCTACCATCAATGACATGCTTCATTGTTTATTAAAATTATGATCTTGCAATGTATTATTGATTGATTTGATAAAACATTCTAGCAAGCATCCATGCCTTTGTACATACCTGGACTCTCTCATTCCCAGGTCTCTAGTGAGTTGGTAACCTGGCAAAGGTGAGTCATCTTCATCCTGAGCTGAATCTTGCTGCTCCAGTTCATCCACAGAAACCACCACGAGAACGCGGTCTCTCGTACAGATCGACGGCTTCGATCATCATCCCTACCTTCTGCCATATTCCCAAGCAACGACAATGTCATTAAAAGCCCGTTTCGTTGATCCTGTGGTTGACATTCCTGCATGCCAAACGAATCAAATTCGAATATGTAGAAACCCTAACTCACCTAGTCGACATGGTTCAATCCATGAACACTAGGGACATCAAAACTACATCAACATTGGAGAGAAAAAACGATGATGACCGTGAGGTCTCCCAATTTTCTCTCGAACACTGATCAGAGGAGCATCAACGGCCAAAGATGTACCTGTGAACACACAAGAGAGCGACGGTGGTTCGCCCATCGCCTCTCCGATGCCAAAGTCAGATTTTTATCTCTAGAAGAGAATTTAATTCAGAATGTTCCGGCCAAGATTCTTACCTTTCTACTTGTCGCCCCTCTTCCTTATGGAGGAGGGCTACTGTCCGTTTCCATGGAAAGGCGCGATTCCCTTCCAAAATGTAAGGAAGATGACGCTGTTTCACAGATATGACTCGTTTCCCCCTTATATAGCAAACCGCCTCTATCTTTAGGTTTGACCGCCATCGTGGAAGGTTATGTGTGCGATCATGGGTGGTTACTTGTTTGCTTGAGATGTCAATCGATCGCCTCCCTAAAGATAGAAGCCTACCATGAGATCGCACTTTACATCATATTTCTCGCCCGACTAAGGAAGTATGTTTGGACCCTGGCTTGTAAATGGAGATGATTAGGTCCGGAGATTGGGCCTCTGTAGGTTTCAGTTTTGGGCCTATAGATTGGCTGGACCATCGACTAATGGGGTGGAGTCTGCTAGGTTCTCTTGGCTGGAGGAAGGAGGGACTGTTTTGAGGTGTGCTATGAATCATGACAACAAAAATTCTATTTGAGGGGAAGCTCGATAGTACTTTGTTTGAGAGGAGTATTATGGGTTTGGCACCCAAAGCCCCACATCAGTTAGGAATAAGAATTTTTATCATTCATAAGGATAGACAACATCCAATTCGTACGAGGCCTTATTGGGGAGAAGCTCATAGATAAAATAATGAGAACTTAGATCCAAAATGAACAATATTATTCCAATATGGATAAAAAATGGTTCATTAAGGTTTCCCAACAATTATTATTATTATTGCGTTTTTTTACATCTATTATTATTATTATTATCAGTTAATATATTGTTTTTTCTAGGAATTCCGAATTACTCCACTCGCTACCTTGGATTACGTGGAGTGCATGCAAACTATTTAGGCTTGTTTAAAAATAACGCAATAAACAATAATAGTTTTAAAAACTAGGAAACTTATTAGATATAGAGACCGAAGTCTCGTGCATTTACTTAGACATTCCCAAATTGATTTTTATTTGATGAAAACTTCGAAATCAACGCAGTCATGTAGAACTCGTCTATTCAACAATCATCCTTTTGATCTCTTTCTCCTTGGTCTTGGTACGAGGGAAGGGTGGAATTCTCTCTCTCTAAAGGTGGTTAGGTTTCTTTATATGGAATTGCAGAAAAATAAATAAATTAAAAGAATGAAACCCTAACTCCTAAGGAGTTTATACAGGCCTTGTTTGGCAATTAGCGGATAGTTGATAGCTGATAGCTAAATTATTTGTTGTTAGCTGATTCTATTAGCTGATTCAAGCAACTGATTTTATTAGTTGTTTGTATAAATGTGTTTAGTAAAATTTAGCTTATAACTGATAACTACTTAATTGTGTAAAATAACTAATAAGGACATTGATACAATTTATTTTTGAGAATTTTTTTGTTGTTAATAATTTAGATTTATAAGGTGGGTTTATTGGAAATAAGGTATATTACTATTGAAGAATTAAAACATCAGTTATAAAAAAATGATTAGTCATTTAAAAATTTTAAAATATAAAAATTTCTTAAGTTGCTAATTTGCAAAAATATTAACCTTGTGCAAATAGATAAATATTACTATTAGTTTATCAATAGAGTTGTGGATAATTTTTTTTAATGTAAATTAGTGATAAATATGTCATATTTTTAATATGTCAATTTCTTTATAATAATTAGATATTAATTATTGAAGATAAGACAATTGACTAATGAGCTCTCGTATAGTTTTATGAGAACTTTAGGTTAAGGGCAGTTATTATTGACAACTTTGAGACAAATTTGTCTTTTCAACTTCACATATGTAATCCTCTATTTGAAAACGCCGCCCTAACAATTGTTAAACTAAGACAGCCACCTACTCTTCACCTCTCTTCAATTAAACATCAATATTAGAAGCCTTAATTCCGCCAACTTCCAACAGTCTAACCCACCCTCACGCAAACGCTCACTCAAACTGGGTCATGACTCCCATGGGACTTAAGTCACTTAAGCCCAAATTGGACTTAAATGACCAAATCCTACCCGCTTGGTTTCTAATTAATGAACTAGTCTTAATAAGCTTCCTAATTAGATAAAAACTCATTCTCAAAGGCTCGCAAAATCAAGTGTAATATTACATTTTTATCAAAATGCTCTTATGCTCACTTATGAATAGCATACTAGAAATACCCTTAAAATGTATAACCATGAAGAAGCTAGAGTTGGGACTGTTAAGACCCGCAAGAAAATATTGACTCCTTCAAAGTCCAAAATTTAAGCTAACTAAGCACTTCTTTATAGAGAGTCAATTGCATTCCAATATTTTATCAAATTACAATGAGACAAAACTTGGATTCATTACATGCAAACTTTCAATGAACTAGTGTTCATAATCTAATAATACAGTGCTATCAAGCTCTCAAGAGTATTTCTCCAATTATGGAGTTATAAATCTTCATGTTATGTGATCAATTGATAAACTCTAAATTAAAAGAGCATATGTCGAATTCCACTAAAGGGATTGTTACAAATTTCATGATTACATATCCTTTAATCTTCCAAAGGGATACACTATCTCAATCCATGACATAAATTAAAGTGTCTTTATTGAGAATATTTGTTAACAGCCGCCTCCATCAATATTGACTCAAGCTATAAGGATATATGGTTGAATTAGGTCTCACCAAGCCTCCTACTGATTTTAGTATAAACTTAATATACTGTCTGAAAAAAAAAACAGTGCCTCCTACTGATTTTAGTATAAACAAAATATACTGTCCGAAAAAAAAAAAACAGTTCGTTAAGAAAGATGATATATTAGTAGGGACAAAAATTGTTCGATCAAGTTGTGGACCATCTATCAAATATGAGTAGTTTAAGAGCAATAATGACAAGAAAAAAAATAATGTAAGGAACAACAAAGCACACATAAATTGTTTACGATGTTCGGCCAAGCCTACGTTTGCGGGGCTATACCCAGATGTGAAGTATTCCACTATATTGAATTAAGTTACCATTGGACTTATATGAGACAAGGTCTTCCCCTTTCTCCCACGCTTTCCTTCACCTAATCACTTATGGTGAAACTTAGAACGAGATCCCTTTATTTCCCCCAACAACATTACCTAGACAAAATGCCAAATGAAACTCATATATACATAAGAATGTTCTCTCCACAATAACACTCAATACCCATGAAAACTCCTTGACATTTAAATCTTGAACTTTAGCACTAATCAGGTATGGAGAGACACCTTGAAACGTCTTCTGTCTTCATATTTATCATGGTGCTTCATTATCTGCTGCATTATCTCTTTGAATATTTAATTTTATTTCTACAATTCTCTCTTCAAATATTCTGATTTTATCTCCATAATTATTGGCCTAAGATTATGCCAACACATTATCCATATCACTTTGAGAGTCTATGTAACATAATGGATTGGTTAATCATAGTTATCCGATAGCCTTATGTCTTGATTCACCATAGGTATTATCCAACGTGTAACCATACCTGCTAGTGTATTCACCATGAAACCCATAACAACAACCGAGACAAACCATCCCTCAAACTAGCTAGTAGGGAACACAATACGGTCTCTATCAGATTGCCTAAATCGATGAATTGACTATGAATATCTTATCATTATACAAAGAACATATGATTTGTATCTATTGGGCGTTTTTTACACGCTAAAATTCTCCGTAAGTATATGGATCACACAAGGAATAAAATGAACTTAAAGAAGTTCGGGATGTCGAACTCACATGGAACTAGCCATTGATTACTAGCCTAATCTAATCCTAATGTTGTTTGGATTACCCAAAATGATTACTTGACTAATTTACCTACTTAAACTAAGATGATTAGTTTACTTAACTATGTGAATAAAATCTAGGGTTTTCAAGTTCACCCGGAATAATCTCCCTATTTCGGATTTTTGATGAATTCTTGAAGCGCATAGTTATATTTTGTAGATCAATTAGCCTAATCTATTATTGATCTCTCTCAAGCATCAATAACCTATCCTTAAGATCCGACTATCGCTTCTCAACCTCAAGCCATAGGTCTTAGGAAGCATTATGTGTAGCTAACCTTCATGATCACACGTGAGCCATAGGAATCTCTTGCCTATGGTCATCACATGGTTTAACAACCTCGGTTCCATTTCCCCATATCCTCTCGATCTTAGGTTTAATGTGAAAACATGCAGAATGGTGATCAAGCATTTGCAAGCATTAAGAATAGGGTAAAAAACATCAAAATATATAAACTACTTGCTGAAAGATTACATTGTCCAAACCATAAATAGGGTTCATACCACGGGCAACATCGAAGCCCTAGAAAACTAAACTACACCATAATGAAAATAAAAACACAGAAAACTCTAATGGAAGACATCAAGAATGCTGTAGAAGATGGTGATGCCTCAGTAATCTTGCTCTACATGCTCATGCGAAGGAATCAATTCCAACCTCTAGCTGTCAACAAACCTAAAACTCACAATTGAGCTTGCTTTATAGACTTCTAGGGTTCCAGTGGCAATCTTATCATTTGGGCTGAGATTTGCCTCATTTGGGATAGTGGGCTTGAGACATTTCACGTGCTGCTTCTCTTAAATCCTCTGATTTTTTTTTTTTTTTTTTTTGGCGAGTTTGCATTTTTCAAAGCGCATTTAAGTGATTTCGAAAATGGGTAGAGAGCAGATTATTCCGCTTCAAAAATTTCGAAGTCACTAAGGAGTGACTTCAAAATTCAACAAAGAGTAGGTGACGACAGTTCAAAAATTTCGAAGTCACTGAAGAGTGACTTCGAAAGTTGACAGAGAGTGAATGAAGGTGCTTCGAAATTTTGAAGCCACTAGGGGTGATTTTGAAATCTGCTTCGGAATTCCCAGATTTCTCCTCATTGCTCATGTCTTATTTCCAAGCTTGCTTTAAGAGTAATTTTGTCTTAGGAAACCTCGTGGCTATCTCTTCATTCTCCAAGAGTCTATAAAAGGTACCTAAAACCTACGAAAACCACATAAACTCAAGGTAAACGTCATTTTTGTGCACAAGGACTAACATATGGAAAATTTGGGGTTTTTAAACGATTCACACTCGAAAAGCTATGAAATATGAGTGTAAAAACACGTAATTTGAGTGTTCATTGGCATCCTTTATACAACTCTTGATGCACCTAAATCATATACGGTGCAAGTGATTTAGGTTGAATTTAATTTATATATTTTTATTTCTTTTATTTTCAAGAAGAATTATTTATCTTTCTCTTAAGGATTTTGTGTGTGAAAATACATCTATAGAGACTAAAATGCTTTCTTGAGTCATGAAGCATGAAAATAAGGGTTAAAACCTAACAAAATCACTAAGTAAAATCAAGTTAAAAATAGAATGAATGAAAATTTAGGGCATGGTAAATAAAACCAAAGATAATTTGTAAGATTGATTTGAATGAAGAGATGATACAATTGTATCATTTCATAATTCTTGATAAATCTTTGTATCTAATTATTTGAAATCTCACAATATATTTGTTGGATAAGGGTGCCCAAATTGGCTGACCCAAGACCCAAGATCCAACCCATAAGAAAGGTGGTTTAAAGAAGTTAAAAAACTTCTTTAAAACCGACAAAATAGATGATATATAAGAGAAATAAAACTCTCTTGCAGAAAAGAATCTAGTAAGAGAAGAAGGCTCTTGGGCTGTGGAAAACGTAGAAGTACTCGGTATTTCACTATGGTACATTCTAAGTCCAAAATTGAATTCTAAACTTCTCCATTGGTATCAGAGCATGGTTGATGTTTGTCCTCTTCTGGATATATCTATGAATCATATCATTTTTTTTCTTGATAGCGGTCATTGATGAGTTTAGTCAAAAATCTCTTTGTCTCTCTCTCCATGTATGAAAAAAATTTGTTTGGTAGAGATTTGCATAAAAGAAATTTTCTTTTAGTTGATTATTTAACATTTTGAATTATCATTTTATCTCCCTGATTTATCTTTGAGAAATTATCTTTCTGGTTTTTTGTGAATGTTTTTCCTTTCTCTCTCAAGGAGTTGGTCAGAGATACATTTGTTGTCCAGTGTGAGAAATTTAGCTGAAGAGATCACAGAAATTTTCTTCTCCGTGACTTGTGATGAAGATTGGTATTTAATATATATATATATATATATATATATATATATATATATATATATATATATATATTGAAACAAATTCTTAGAGATTTATTCGAAGAGAGATTAAAAATTTCTTTCGAATAATTAGAGAATAGATTTGTATTTCTTGACTCGTGTTTGAAGAAGATATTTACAATTTTCTAAGTGTGTGGATTGGGTTCTCAGAAGAGATCGAGAGAGAGAAGTGGAGATTTGAAATTTTAATTTCGATAACTTGTTATATTTAAAATTCAAAATAGATTTTGTAACCTTATCTATTCGCTTTTTTATTATCTCAATATGACTCCGAGATGATTTTTTTGAATCACATGAAGTGACATGGATTTTAATTAATTTTGAATCTGTCATGATGATGTGGCACAGATTTTAATTAAAATACACATGTAAAAATTAAAAAAAAATGCACTGTAAGGGATTCGAACCTGAGACCTAGTAATATTTAATAGGTATTCACACCCTTATGACCAATTATGTGATATTATGTTACTAGGTCTTTAGAAGAGATAAAGCTTGATGAGTATATGTTACTCATTTATTTTATTACTCAAAATTGGTCCCAAATTTGTCTCAAATCTCAAATATGGTACATATAAGGAGAACAAGGAGAGTCATAAGAGGACAAGGAGAACACCAAAGGATAGAAAGCCTAATGAACCACGAAAGGAATTCTAGTCACACATTAGATCAACATGTCGACTCATGTACTTCAAATAATAGAAGACTAGAAGAAGACTATGTTTTTCTTCAAGTAAGAAAACATCAGCCCTTCAAAAGACATTAAAATGACTGAGAACAAAAGCACTAAAACATATTCGGGGAAAAGAATTCAAGAACAATATAATCATCTAAGATGATAGATGGTTTGGAACCCAAGAGAAGAATTCAGAAGATCGGCAAATAGACTTTGTCAAGTCAAATTAAGAGAAATAACTTAATTTCCATCTCTCCTGGGCCATAAGACAAAGATTAGGAAGAGAACACTCGTCATCGAGAACAAACATCTAGAATAATAAATGATGTATTATCTAGCAAAGATTGACGATCTAAGAGTATAAGTTTACTCTTTCATATTTAGGATATGAATTAGAGTTATGTACTTCATATTATGTATATGAATGAGAACATGTATTTCATATTATGTATATGAATTTAAACATATGAGTTAATGTTATTTGAAAAAGTGGGAGACTTACGTAGAAGAAAGAAAATTTATAATTTCTTTCTAAGTTTGATTATGTAATAACACAAATTATAAGTAGATTTTGATTGGGAACCTAGTGAATCTGCTTTCATAATTTAAAATCACATGATTACGTAAGATAGAGTATCAAGTCCATAATATAAGAAATGTTGAATTGTTTAATATTTCTATGTAGAAGAAATATCTTCAGCAACAAGAAACATCATAGCAGAATCAAATAAGGGAGAAAAGCTTAATGGGGATAACTATGTTATATGGCATAGGAAAATGCAGTATGTTCTAGAAGAACAAGAAGTCTTAGAAACTCTGAATCATGTAATGACGTAACCCGAACAAGGCGTCGTCAACATAGTAGAGATCAGAGGCTATGTAGCCCGGAAAAAGAAAAACTCTTTAAATTCTGCATAACATTATTAAGTGGTAGGCAAGATGATCTCCCTATCGTAGAGTACTGCAGGTGTTCCAAATTACGAGATGTGGAAGCTCTCAAAGAAAAGTATGGTGGACTTTCCGCTACGAGGCTGAGAGAACTTATAATGAAATTTGGAAATTATAAAACCATACCATGAAACAAAATCTCAGGGAGATGAAAAGAATGATAAGAGAGCTGAAGACATATGGACACATCCTCATAGGCGAAAGCACAAATAGTACCATCGATCCGCAAAGAGTTTGACTATATGGTGGTGAATGATGCATAAATGCCGCCAAAACATTTGAAGACATTGTTCGGGCCATCTGTAGAGTTGTGAAGTCGAGAGACCTGGCTTCTAGTCCAACTGAGCAAGCCTATGTGGCATAGACAAGCTCACATAAGAAAATTGGTTTCAAGCACAAGAAGAGGTTATTTAAGAAGAACAACAAGAAACTTGATGACACCGGAAGGAAGGGAACAGAGAAATACGTCAGAAGTTCAAGCGCAAAGAAGGATAAAAGCAAAGTCGAAATGCTACAATCAGGGTAGGACACTTGGCTGTGAATGCACTAAGCGGAAAAGGTATGTCCTAAATTAAATAATTCAATAACCTCGATTTAGTCAATGTTGATTGAATCTATCTTTGTGGATCAGAGATTCAGCCGCCATGCACTACAGCCGTGAGACCGTGGAGCGTATGTTGATTTCCTTCGAATACCTTCTGGTTCAAGATGGATTTATGTAGGAAATAGCTCAAGGGTGGAAGTGAAAGGACCGCACTCAGAAACTAGACTTAAGTATCGTCGCACCCTATTCCTACATGATGTATCAGACGTCTCGATCTCAAGAAAATTTAGTCTCGTATCGTCTCTTAGTTTAGGCTTCAAACTTCATTTTCATGATTCAGTACTAGAATTGTATTTGGGAACAACTTTTATTGGTTCTGGTTTTATGATTCTTGATGTTAAAAATGATGTGTTGAAAGGCACTGATAAGAGTTATTATTAGCTAATGACCTCTTTAAGAAATATATATGATGAAACTATCACATGGCATGCTAGACTAGGGCATATTGGACAAGAAAGGATGAATGTGATCGATAAAGAAAATCTTTGTGTCAATTATCCAAGGTCGATATGTCCACTGTGAATATTTGCCTAGCCTAGAAAACAACAAGAAAGCCATTTGGTAAAGGAACCAGAGTTGAAACTCCATTGAAATTAATCCATTTAAACATTTTTGGTCCTATGAGTGTAAGAACACGACATGGTGCTTTTTACTTCATCACAATTATAGATGATTTTACCCGATACGGTCATGTTTATTTGATTAGTCATAAGTCATAGTAAGCATTGCTGCATTTCAAACAATATATTAATTTTACAGAATCAACTAGATATGAAAGTTAAAAACATTAAGAACCGACTGGGTAGAGAATATTTGTCTCACCAATTTAAATTTTATGTGACGGTAAGGGTATAAAAAGACAATTAACTATTCCAGAACTCCACAACAAAATCTGTTGCCGAGAGAAGGAATAACATTGTTAGATGGTTAGCCACTGCTGCTCAAGAAAATCTTCCACTTCAGACTGGAGATGCTCTTTAACAACCACTTACATACTTAACCAAGTACCCTCAAAACTGCTCCATCCACCCCATATGAGCGGAACAATCAAAGCCTCGATTTATAATCTAAGACCCCTAACAACGACTTTTGTCCATAATCCATCCCCTAAATTTGGAAAATTAGGTTCAAGGGGAAGAAAATGTATATTTATTAGATTCAGTGAACACTCTAAGGGATAAGTGTTCATAGGTGAAAATGCTGATGGAACAGTAACTGAAATAGAATCACGAGATGTCACATTCTTAGAAAATGATTTCTCAAAGGTTGGAGAAATTGATAGGGATTTGCATATTTATGAAATGATGGATCCTTGAATTACACTCACTAAAAAGAACTTTACGAATCGAGCGGTTTTTAATGTCACTGAATGAAGATATAAGAGTCATGTTTCAGGTGCTCTGACAAAGCATTCTCCGCGAAGGTTCGAGATTGAAGGAGAAATCCATCTGTGAATTCAACATGATGGAAATGAACCTAAGCCGCAAATGAAGCTCTACTTGTCTAGAGTTAATGAATGGATGAAAGCAATGGAAGAAGAAATGGAGTCACGAGTGAAAACCAAGTCCGACTCGTGGATCCGCTTCAAATCGAAAAGCACGGGAACAAATGTTCTAAATAAACGAAGCGCAACGGATCCATCGAAACGATATAAAGCCCGATTGGTGGCTAAAGGTTATACTCAATTGTAGGTATGACTCATGAGGAGACTTTCTCTCCAAGAGTTAACTCGCCTAATCGCACTAGCTTTAGTAGCACACTTTGACTTAGAATTACATCAAATGGATGTTAAAATAGCCTTCCTTAATGGAGAGCTAAATGAAGAAATCTATATGGAACAACTTGTAGGTTTCGTAATTCAAAGCCAAGAGCATAAAGTATGCAAATTGAATCTAAGATATATTCAAACAATCATCCATTAATGGTACTTCAAATTTACAATGAAATTACTTTGTGTGATTTCACCACGATCGGCGAAGACCATCAGGTTTATGTAAAATATATAAAGATAGATATGTATTATTATCTTTACATGTGGATGATATACAATAGCCGGAAATGGATTTGGAGTTTGTAAAGACCATTAAAGAGTGGTTATCATCTACTTTTGAGATGAAAATACGGTGAAGCATCTTATATATTCTCGAGTTAAGATCCAAAGAAATCGTTTCTAAAAGACCAAAGGTTCACAAGAACACTATATCTGCAATCATAAACGATTTAATAAGAAAGATTGCAATCCCATAGATACTCCATATGCAAGAGGTGAATATCTAAGCAAAGAAATGGGTCCAAAGACTTCAGAATAAAAGGAGAAAATGAGTAATGTTCCATATTCTAAAGGTTTGAAATTTGAATGGGTGCTACGATGTGTACGACCCGACATTCATGCATGTTGTTGACATGGTTAGTCGTTACCAAGCTAATCCAGGAATGAAGCATTGGAGGGTTGTGAAAAGGATTCTAAGGTATCTAAAAGGCACAATAGACTATTCCCTATGTTATCAAGGAAAAGAATTACGTTTAAGCATGGTTCAAACGCCGGGACAGCATGTAGATTTGTATGAGTGCAATTAACCTCCGGTATACATTCACAATAATGTGCCATTACATGAGAAGCTAAACAAACTTCAGATAGCTTTGTCAAATCATGAAGCCGAATTCAAGTGTATGTTCTACAGCATAAGAAGTCGCGTGGTCGAGAAGATTTTTGGCAGAGCTTCGGGAATAGTCAAAGGATATTCGTGAGCAACAATCGTCTATATGTTAAGCTACAATTGCTTATGTAAAAGATCCGGGCACGGAAGAACAACATATAGATACCAAGAATAATTTTATAAGAGATATTACAAATGAAAGTGAAGTGTTTATAAATACATATCACACGTGAAATGGTTTCGATCCTTTTTCACAAACCGATTCCTAACGAATTTTTTCAGACATGTAAAGTCTTTAGATTACGAGGTTGTAATATCATCAAATGTTGACTCAAACATTAATCGTTTGAATGTACTTGTAATTATAAATAATATAAGATGAATATTTGTTATTTAGTCTTTATCAAGACAAAAATGAGATGCTCTATTAATATGTCAAGAAGCTAAAGTCGGGCTCCATCTCACACGAGCAATCGTCTAACCGATCCGGGGTCAAGAGTTTCGGATGAGACACAAGATACCTAATAGTTGAAGTGGAGCAAAAGTATATAAATAAGTGTCACCTTGATTTAGTATCAAGATAAGGTCTATAAAGGAAGATCGAATGTAAATGCCCACAATTACATTTGTCTGTTGTGTCCATACAGAGTTGCATAAAGTTTGGGAATGACTTAGGAATGCAAAACTCAGCAAATTAAAGCATAAAAGCTAATATGTTCCAGATAGCGGTTGAATGACATATACACTTATATAAGTGAAACCACTATAGCATGCATTCACACATGTGTTTGACGCGACTCCACAAGTGAGAACGAGAGATTTATCCCTCGGATTCTTTATTGTGTGAGATCTAAATTTTATTATATATATATAGTCCATATAAGTGTACTCTTTTGAATTTTTAGCTATATCTGTGAGAAATTGATATTAAGGCTTTAATATGTTTCCGACGGAAATGAAATAATGTATCCTTATGGAGCATATCGGGTAAGCAAGTTAGTTTTAAGCTAAAAGATATGAGTGGGAAAAGAAAACCTTTTCAATTACATTTAAAAAAAAAAAATTGTATTCAAGGTCGACCCATTGTATTACTTATGTAGTGATGTAATTGTGAATACATTTTCATAAGATACAATGAAGTATATAGAGGGATTAAGTGTATACATTATAATGTAATGATGAATAAGATTGGGGTACAACGAAACATGATAAATGATATAATTCACTCAAAACTTTTGGGATGAAACTAAGTTACCCTAATAGGTATATATGTTTAAAGTTACCCAAATTGAATAAATGTATTAGGCTTAATACACGACGCATTCACAAGATGAATAATCTTCTTTAGATGTCGGATGTTAATGAATTGAGAATTCCAAACATCTATGCGCGGGAGATGCGATAAGGTGCCCAAATCAGCCAATTCAAGATCCAAGATCCAACCCATATAGTGTGGTTTAGAAATAGTTAAAACTTTAAACCTACAAAGATGATATAAGAGAAATAAAACCCTGTAGAAAGAATATAGTAAGAGATAAGAAGACTCTTAGTCATGGAAAACATGTATACTCTGTGATTTCACTGTGGTACATTCTAAGACCAAAATTGAATTCTAAACTTCATCAATATTTTTACTTGAATTTTTATGTCCCTTAAGCAAATCCATATATAGGGAATGCTAAAATTCCTAAATTTTGACAAATATAAGTGTGTGTTCTAGAATATAGTTCCTAATGTTGGGCATATGTGAGAGTTCAGACTTTAGTGCAGTGCATCCGAACTTCCCCTATATGATCGTGTGTGTGCAGAGTAGATATAAAGTATATGCATAAAAACATAAGCACAAACAATCTTTTACATTGTTCTGCAACTGCCTACATCTACGGGGTTGTGCCAAGATACAAGGATTTCCACTAATATGATTTAAGGTTATAATTAATCTTATGTGGTACGAGACTCTCTCTCTGCCCACGACCCTTCTTGAAACCTAATCACTCATAGTGGAATTCAAAATAAACTCCCTCCATTCTCCTCTAAAAAGGATCACACATCCATAACCATATTACATAGATAAGATGAAGAAAATTAAAACATCATCTTTCACCCAAGGTGAAAGGCTTTTAACACGCAATACCTAAACCGAGTATTTTCACTCCGCACTTCTTCAACACATTCGGACTTCGCTTGTTCTTCCTCAAGCTATGCTCTTGAAATCTATGTTGAGTAACTTCCAAAGCCTTGAATTTATAGCACTTGTAATTCAGTCTTGGAAGTCTTGATAAGGTTAGATCCTTATCCTAATATGATTCCAACTTTACCTTCTATTTTTTGTACTTACCTTTACGCTTAAAACACTTATCAAGGAAACTCGTTGCTCAAGTTAGACGCCTTAAAACCTTGTGGGGTCCCGCTTGACCACCATCAACCTCGCTGAAACCCGGTGGTAGTTCTATATCATGAGACCCATACATGAGTAAAATGACCCAATAGGGCCCATCATCCATACTCGTCTATACAGTTTACAAAACCATACATTTCTATAGATCCAAGAGTTATTACATTACTCTTAAAACATATATTAAAACTAGTTTGTTTTAATATATACACAAAACATGAATCAAGGCCATAGTTCGCCCGCCCATAATCCCTACTCTAAGGACATCTTCCCGTACCTGTCCCCGCACCTAAAAGGGGGTCCCACGACGAGGTGAGCTAACGCCTAGTAGAAATAAATCCTACAAGGGCTACTCCCCACCTAGGTGCACATGCAAATGATCATTTCACAGTCAAACCAACCACCAATTTGTGCATACATGTTATTTTATCAAAAAAAAAAAAACTACATGCATGTACGAGACAACACTCTACATGCCCAATGTACCGGGTCAACCTCCAACCCACCACCAAATCCAAGTGTCAATGGGAAATCAATATTGAGTCAGTCCCGACTCCCATCTCACAACCCGTAGTCTATGTGATATTTATTTAATCGCTTTACTCCTTTGGGCAAATGTAACTCTCAGGGGTCTCACCGCGAGTCTCTTACACCCTCCAACATTTTTCGGGCTTTCATCGATGGATACGTTGTTTAACTAGGTTTTCAGGCTTTTCACCTGAGGGGGGTATCTACCCCCTACTTGCTACGCCCGACACTATTCATTTTCCATTTTAACTCAATTGGACTTCGTCCCATTCCCAAGCCCACACAATCTCAAAGACACTGCCACGTTGCCAAATCGCATCTATGTACACACATTCCATGTACGCTGTTATCGCACACCAATGCAATGCAATTTGTGCCACTACACCTAAACCCATGACCAATGTATGAAGACCTCTACATGGACATTCTACACAGTGCACTATGTGTGTGTTATGAACACTCATGTCTAATGCACACAACATTTCATATATTTAGTTCAACATCAACATACATGCAGTCATGCTAATATTTCATACATTCAAATTAGTACATCACATAACCATGCACTACATCTTTTCTATCATTCAGTTCATTCATGTCAACACATCATTCAAGCATGTATTAACATAATTCCAACCATTACTTGCCTAAGTAATGCCATAATTCATATTCCAAGCTGAGACATAGTATGTCAGTCATACAGCCCAATGCATATAATTATTTCCATCTATATCACACATATATCACATATTCAGCATGTTATTCAATTTATGGCAATAAGACACATTAACGACCGGCCATAACCCGCTGCTTGGCCTTGAAATAACTGGACTTCTAGTCCGTAAAGTCCGGGGCTTTTGTAACTACCACACAAAACGTCCACTCCACTCTCGCTTCAAAGCATACATAGCCTCCCAAGCATTTCTTGGCCATAAACCGATTCCAAAAATTGTGGTTCCGAAACCGTAAAGGACCATTCCTCAACTTTCCAATATGACCCAAACAATGTTCAGTCCACTTTGGCTAAGAAATTTATTATATTAAATTTAGACTCAACGAAGCCTGTAGGAGTCCAAGAACGTTCAAACTGAAGTTCTGACCGAGTTATGGTCAGTCCGTCGATGCGGCCGATTCACAAGGGTGTGCTAAATCTGGGGCACACCCCCGTTTGCCATTCTGCTCGAGATTTTGCTGTCCTGAAACATAATGTTCGGTTTCGTACAGTCCCAAAACCCCATGAAACTGGTCTTTAACCATCACATAATCACAAACAAACCACACAACATACAAATTCGCCCGGAAAACCAGACGAAACCCGTAGGCCATTACAAGGCCCTTAGGCGTAAAATAACCAGAGTAGGAGGAAGCCTACCTCTTGTAGTGTAGTTCCAGGTTCTTTGCTGTTCGGGTTTGCTCACTGCGTAACATTCCTTCCTTTTCCTCTTTCTTTTTCCCCTCTTCCTCCCCTTTCTTCTTCTCTTTTCTTCTTTCCTTTTCTTTTCTTTTCCTCCATTTCTCCTTTCCTTTCCTTTCCTCCCTTTCTCTTTTCCTCTCCTCCCTTTCTCCTTTCCCTTCCTCCTCCTTCTCCTTGCTGCTCCCCCCACACACTCAATTTGAGCTCCCATGAACTGAATTGGAACCCATCTATTTATAAGATTCAAAAGGGCCATGCATGATCACACATGGCATGCCATGTCCTACATGCACAAAGCCTCGCATGCAATGTGACATGAGTCACATGTGTCACTCACATGGTTTGCCATGTGTCACCCATGTGGCTAGCCATGTGTCACCCATGTGGCTAGCCATGTGTCACCCATGTGGCTCGCCATGTGTCGCTCGACACCCGTTGCCTCGAAATACGTGAAATTCCGACTATCTCGGAATCTAACGAAATTCGATTGGGTAGCTAGATTTCGCGAGACGATTCCAACGGTGCAATCTGTTTTGTCATCCGAGATCTAGAAAAATCCCAACTTTCTTTTTTCTGACTATTCCGGTAAATTAGCGTTTTGCCCCCATTTCTTTTTTTTATTTTTTACTTTTTATTTTTTTTGAAAAATGTAAATTTAAAATTTTCACAGGTTTTACACAAGTATCCTATTTAGAATAGAAACTTGATTTATTTTTAATTTTGGTTCAATAGCTTAGATGATCAGATCTTCTTGATTTAATCTTTATCCACCTGCTAAAAAAAATCTCAGGCCCATCAGTAACTTGTTCCCCAAGTATCTTAGCCTCCAAGGTTCTAGAATTGACTTGCGTCCTACGTTAGTTCTAACCTTAGTTTGGACTCTCCGAGCCTAGCACAACCTTGCATTATGGAACGACCTTAGTTCAAACTACTTCCTAGTTCTTCGAGGGATTTCATGTTTGATCCATCAAATCTTCATTGAACTGGATATCTGAAATAGCCATCTTCAAAGATATGGACAATCTCAAACCCAACAAGTTTAAATCCGTATTTCATATTTGTTCATCTAATAGGCATTTCAAATGGACTAAAAGATTAAATTAATTTTATGATATCAATGCAACATTAAGGTGTAAACTTTAGAATTACCTTGTTTGATCAACCATAGGTATTTCTAAAACCTTCAACAATAAAAATAAATACATTTGTTTCACCTAAAGCATTAAACCTGATTACCATATTGTAAAATTCTCAATCATGAATCATTTGAACTAAAAATCAAATAATTCTCATATTTTAAAATAGAGTTATATAGCAAACTAAATTTCATTTAAATCTAGAGGCTCAAATAAAAAGCCATTTTTGTACCCAGTTTAAACCATTTTCGTAGGTTAGCCTTTGAGGATGACATTTGAAGTTCTGTTAAAAGTTATTATAATAACATTTCCTTTAGTTTTTCCATATCAAAGTTACTTCCTAAAAAGGTTTAGTATTTTGAACAATAGAGAAAACCAACCGGTAAAACATAGTAAACTACCTTGAAAGAAATATATTTTGTATTTTTTTTTTCAAGAATCATATTCAAAACTATTGTAAAATACTGCGTTGCAAGAATATAATAGAGAGAATAGAGAGAGATTAAGAAGAGAAAGTAGAGATAAGTTAATCAAAAGATGGTAGAGAAAGCTCTAGGGGCAATTTTATTTTCACTTTCATTCTCTTATATATACATTGAATAGAGATGGGCATTCATACGTAGAATGGGTAGGCATAGAATGCAGGTGGATATTAGCTAAGAGGCAGTATGGCACTGATTAATAAGAACGAATGCTATGGTTAGAGAAGTATTGAATATATATGATGTAAGAAGAATATTGAATATAATGAATATTTACTCATGTATTTCATAACACTTTGAATATTCATCAGATTCACGAATGTGCATCGAATGATACCGCCTCATTAAAAACCTAAGCCTGAAACCAAGTGGGACAAAAACCGAACAAAAGGAAGAGTACAAGGTATAAATATTTATGATCTCTCCTTTATGGATGCATTAATTGCCTCATTAAAAACTCTTAAGCTTCGAAACTAATGGGACAAAACTGACAAAGGGAAAAAGAGTGTAATGCATGGGGCCTACATATCCCCCCACTCAGCTATATACCCACCGCCAGCTAGCACTCAGATCTTTATGAACTCGCATACCAATGCCATATACTACTTTCAAAAGTCAGACAAGAAGATTGGTAAAAAGATCTCAAGATTATTTATGGATCAATCTGCTGAACATCAATTTGTCGACTTTCTCGGAGTTCATGAGTATAGAAAATTTCATGAGATATGCTTGTATCCTATCACTTTGAGAGATCCTCCCAATCCCCAGCAACACAAGATTATCTTCATAAATTATAGTGGGGAGAATTTGTAACCTGTTACAACAAGAATTCAGAATATGTGTTATAATGGATCTAACCAAAACATACTTTCATTTATATAAATTACGATCTCAAGAGCTGTTGGGAAGATGTGGCACAGCACGTCAGAACGCCAAGAAATGGCGTGCTAATATAAAAACAAATAAATCCGGGCCTGGAGAGCGAAGCGATGCTGACGACTATATCCAAAGACTAGATATTCAACTAAACTAGAGGTAGTATATTCTTTTGAATAATATAATCCCCAAATCTACGCTTTCTCTGAGATAATCGAAAATACGTTTAATTCCATTCCAGCCATTCGAGTCAGTTCTTAACTAAATGTGCCAATAAATTTATCGCAAAGCGATGTCCGGGTCTCGTACATTGTGCCAAGTACATCAAAGCCCCAATTGTATCAGACATGGTACTTCGTGACTAAGTATCTCTTCATCGATTCTCTAGTGATCGAAACCGATCCTTTGGGATCTAGAGACCTTGACAACCATAGGGTGCTCAATGGGTGAGCCTTGTCCATGGCTGGCGCTTTTAAGTAATCTTTCAATGTATGATGATCATAATCGATTATTCCATTTTCTTTATGCTCAAGTCGTAGACCAAGACAAAGTCTGGTTTACCCAAATCTTTAACTTCAAATTCTTTTCAACATCAGCTTTTTTAATTTAACTCTTCCGAGTTCCAATTAAATTTATATCGTCGACATAAAACTACAATAGCAAATCCCGGCTTCGATTTCTTAATAAACACGCATGGACGATATAGGATCATTCTTGTATTCTTCCTTAATTAGGTACTCACTTATGTCGATAATTTACGACCGATCGCTTTTAACTCCGTACAAAGATCTTTAATTATCGAGAATAAGTTGGTGTGGAGTGCATGCATCGTGCATTTTGAATCCTCAGAATTTCATACAAATATCCGTGTCTAATGAGCCATATAGATATGTCACACAATGTCCATAAGACGATTTCCAATTTTTCAAAGATTACCGTGACTAATGAGAAAACGAAATGTAATCATATCCATCACAGAATATGTCCCATCATAATCAATCCTGCGCTCGGTAATCCTCGGGCAACGAGTCGGTGCTTTATACCCGACAACCTCTTTTTTTCTCATTTCGTTTCTGAATAAATACCCATTTATAGTCCAATGGTTTTACATTATCTAGGATGCGAGTTATGGGTCTAAACCTCCGCTTAGCTAGTGTCATAATCTCACCCTTAATCGCTTTTCTCCCACTTAGGCCAATCTTTGCCTTTCGACTATTTCTTCCAATAATAGACAAGGGGCTCACAATCATCATCCATAATTTATGAGCAACTGAATGCAAAAAAATATCATCAATGATGATTTTATTTCGATCCCAAATCTCATTACACATGTATGGAATTCCCCCAGATTCTGGGGACAGATCTTTTCACGGGCTCAGGCTCCTTCAAGGGCATTAAGCCTTGTAGGCAAGCACAACACCAGCCAGAGTGGATTCGATTCTTTCCCTCTGCTGAGGAACAAAGGTCTTTTGATTCTACCGGTCTACCACGCTCAACCGTGGGATTTTCATCCATTTTAGTCATTCTGAAAAGCTACATCTCACTGAGCATTTACACTGGAATATGAGATTTCGTTAATTAGTAGCATCATTATTAAATGCATCGTAGTCTATCGGGCTATAAATTTCATTTTCGCAAACTACATGATCCCACGATCAAGAGATTCGTTCAATAATAAGAGCGCGGCAATGATTTGTATATGTTTAATCAAGGATTCTGCGCAAGTAAACGTGCAAAGGTGACATTACGCGTAGATAATAGACAAACATGGGACCATCTGCAGGATGCGTCCACTAGTACCATAAAATATCGAAATGGTCCAATTTGGTGGTCAGACGGGTCCACAAATATCACCCTGAATTCTTTGTAGGAATAAAGGGGATTCAAGATCAACCTTTGTTATATAAGGTTTGATAATGAGTTTTCCTTGTGAACAAGCTTCACAATTATAATCTTTGGACAACAATACCTTTGTATCCTTTAAAGGGTGCCCTTTTACTCGGATTATTCTACGTGACTTCATTGAAGCGCCTGTGGTACTACAAGGACGCCATAATCCAACCGATCAGATTGCTCAATTTCCAAGATATGGTAGAGTAGGGTTTCAATCGTTTTAATCATGACACAAATACAGTCCCATAGAAGAAGCTTCTAGCTCTCATGGACGTGTAAATTAAATCGTAGACGGGCAAATCGACGTTTGTTCAGATTGGGCCGTTGCAATACAATATTCAAGCATGGAAGGTGAGGTTTTCAATCAGCTCAAGACGCGAGCTTGATACCGCATAATCCTGCCGAGAAACAAGATCAAATAAAGCTTAGTTATAATGACACTCCATTTAAAATCTTGTAGTATGAGATTTGCCACTATATTGTGCTTCGAGGGGTTGATAACAAATTTTAGTATGATCATACTCTATCCTCAATCAAAGTCAAGAAAAGAGAAAAAAAAGAATTGATAGAAGAAGATGAAGTATGTTGATTAATAAAAAATATACTCACCTTTGCACAAAATATTTACTTAATTAGTAGATATTCATGGCTGATAACGTATTGTAAAATATTGCGTCAAGTAAGAATATAATAAGAGAATACGTAGACAAGAGAAAGTAGATACACCAAAAGATTAGAAAGTCGAGGATCAATTTTATTTTCTACTTTCATTCTCTTATATACATTGAATATGAGATTGAAGGCATTCATACGTGTAATATAGGTTACGAATGTGTTATACAGGTATATCAATATACATCACGTATACAGTGCTATTTAATGATAGTTACGAATGTGCCATAATAGGTACATTGAATATACATTGATGTATATAGGTTACGTTGAATATAATGAATATTCATTCATGTATTTCATAACAAAAACACATTGTTAATTTTTTTTTGTACTAAATATGGTAATTTTTTCACTTAATTATTTTATATGTAATTTAGATATATCTTCTTTTAATTATTATAATATTTATGATTATTATCATTGTCTTTGTATTTTTAAGATAATATTGTTTATTTTTTACTGCTATTCACTTCATATTACATAGTTGCAGTATTATGTTCTTATAAGGATTTGAGACCTCCTGTAAACTCATCACACCCCTTAACCACTTGAGTTAGGTGTAAGGGCAAGATATTATTGTTTTGTCATTTTTCATCTTTATTATTACAAATGTTAAATAATTTTATCAACTTAATAATTGATTTAATCAACTTTGTGTTGAAAGTTATTCTCAAGTTGTTATAAAAAATAACTTTGGTATTTGTTAAATAGCTGTGTGTGGTTTCACATTAAAACCTACAAAAATAAATTATAATTTAATTGATGAAAATTTTATATTACTATTGAATTGTTAACCAATGAAGTAATTATATTTGACATGCTTATTGATCACAAAAAAATTTCCTATGCATTTTCTTTATTAATTTCCTTTAATCTTATCAATTTACTTTCTAATTTAAAAATATGTATAGTTATTTTTTAGATGAGTAGATAAAAAAATAATACTTTTAAAAGTATTTTTAACTTCCCAAATATAGTAGTCTTTTTCAACTCATAAAATTATTTCTATTTTACCTTATTTTAATTTTATTTTACTTAATTTTAGTTGATTTACCTTATTTGATTTTTTTTTATTTGACTTGATTGGAATTTGTTTTGAAAATGGGAGGTTTTTTTTTATGTTTGAGGGAAGAAGACCAAGGGGAAGGGGGAAGAGACGATCAACTGGTGTGGGACAACTTGGAGCAAAAAGGAGGGACGAGCAAAGGATTTAAAGAAGAGAAGATACGATAGCGTGGAGACCCTTTTTTCTTTTACAGCAACTTCCGGGTATGTTTTTTATTATTTTTATTCTTCTTGTATTTATTATTTTTGTTGATTGATTAATTGTGTTTTTTCATATATAATATTTTACTAATTCATTAATTGCCTTTTGCTATTTTAATGTGTCTTTCAATGTATACTTTTTTTAATTAATTCTCTAATTGCTTTTTGCAAATATTTAATGTCATCCTCATATTTTATTTTATTAATTCTTCTAGTATTTATGCTAAATATTTTATCAATTATTCTTGTATATATGTATTGTTTTATTATTATTATTTATTTTTCTATTCTTTTTACTAAGACCTCATAGGCCCAACCCATTAACTAAATCTAATCTAAGCTGGTTGTTTACTTACTGAATAAAAAGTTCGAATAACTTTTTAACATTCAATATTTGTTTTTTCAAATTTACTTTACTTATTATCGAAATTTAAAGTTATTATTTAAAACAAAATATTTTGGCTTTTCATTGGCGAAGCTCATCTTTCACTCAAAACAGTTAAAACTCCATCATTACCCAATGGGGCGAAATAAGAACATTCACTACTGGTGATGACACGGCGTTTGGACAAGTGACCCTATCCCAACTCCTACCGTTTATTTTTCAATTTTCAAACACGTTCTCATTTAAAAATTAAACGACGGTGCTTGGGATGACGGTCAAGGTGGATAGGAAAATTCCCAAACCCGCCTCATTTACATTTGAATTTTGTTTTAATTTTTAATTTTTAATTTTTATTATATTAAAATTAATATATTTCCATAAAAAATAAAACATTATGGTTTTTTTATAAATTATTTATTAAAAACATTATAATAATAATAATTATTATTTATATTAAAATATAAAATAAAATAATAAAAAAATATTTTTAAAATATAATCGGGACGGGACGGGAATAACAATACCAAAACTCGCCCTAAACCCGTCTCGGATTTGAAAAAATAAACCCTAACCCGCTAAAAACTCACTCATACTCAACCAAACCCGTCCCATTGGGCGGCGCGACGGCTTAACTCCGAAATAATTCTCTCCACATATCCCTACTCACTACCCAATATTAAAAACAAATAACTTAATACTTAACGCGCATAAGTTACTATTCAACATTGCCTAAAAATTATATTCAAGATAAGAAAAACCAAACGCTACCTAAGTCTAAATCCACTAAATTAAAGTTCTCACTCATTGCGGCCCAACCCATCTACCATGCCCGGGGCCCAACCTATCGTGTCTAACCCACTTCAGTCCAAAATTCTTATTGTAATCTAATCTATTGGTGACAACCCACTTGCTTAAACCCAACCAAGTTCAACCTATCAAGTCCAACGTAACCCATCGTGTTCAACCCACAGACCAAATTCAATTTGCTTGTGTCAAACCCAATCCATTATGCCATTGTCATGCCATCTAAGACCCATTGTGATATATTCTTACTCTTTTCACTTATATTACCAATTTTAACATCTTTAAAAGTAAATTTTTAAATTAAAAAATTACTTTATAAATTTTAAATTTATATTTATCTTCATTTTCCCAATTTCACTATTTCAATCTCAATTTCACAGAATCTCATATTTCTATTTTCCTAAATTCCTTTTCGAATTATCAATCTCTTAAAAAAAATCATTTTTTTTTAATTCACCATTTATAATTTCCAAACTTCAAAACTTTGATTTCTAAAATTCAAATACCAATTTTCAAAATTTAAGTTATTTTCTTCAAAATTTCAAATTCAAGTTCTCAATTACTTTAAATCCTCAAATTTCTAAATTCAAATTCAAAATTCTCAATTTCTAAAATTTTAAATCATAATTTCCAAAATTCAAATAGCTTATTTTTGAATTTCAATTTATAAATCCCAAATTTCTAGTTTCCAAAATTCAATCCCCAAATTTCAAAATTCAAAATTCAAAATCTCTAATTTTTATTTATTTAAAAAAAAATAAATTTCCCAAATGTCCTAAATCAAAACTTAATTTCCAAAATTATCTTTTCAAAATAGTTTTCAAAAGTTTAAACACATGATTAATTTTATAACTCCAATAAAAATGGTGTCTAATGGAGTTAATTTGTGGGCCTTGGTGGGGGGCTCGACATCTCTTGTACTTCTTATTAAATAATTCGACACTTGATATACAATTTGATTTCATAATTTGATCATGAATATTTCATATTTGTTATTAAACTAACATTGTCTTCAATTAATGCATACAATTCTTTGCTAAGGTACATACTCTTTCCTCTTTTGACTTTACATGTTTATTTTATTTATTTATTTATTTGTTGATTGTTTGATGTACACTCGTGTAATTATGAGAGATAATTTTTCTCTCTGTGGTTAATCAATCGATGACCCTGATTTCTAAACTTGATTAGAGGAGACACTGAAGCTTAGAAGGATCTTTATGGCTCGCTAATGTGTACCTTGATAGGGAACATGACCTCCAAACACGGTTTTTCTTAGACTTGTCTTTTCTAAAAAATGAGTCACACTAAGGTTTTATTTCTTATTTTGTTTTCTTTTTAAAAAAATAAACAAAAAAAAGTGGTGACTACAAACCGTTTTCTTAATGGTTTTTCAAAAAATATAAAAATTTATCTCACCTTTTAGTGGGAAACGCATCATAGCCAAAATGAGGTGTCCACAAAATGACGACTCCACTGGGGATGTTAATGGGTCAAATTTGAATATAATTTGAGGAAAGTGGGCAATTGATTGGTTGATTGGTAACCTTCTCTTTGTGATTTTTGTATGTTGATAGTACATTGAGAGTTTTATTTTATTAATTTACTTCATCTTGATGTATTCTTATTGTATACTTTATGTATTTTGATAAGTTGATCGTATATATATTCTGCTTAGCTTGCGTGTGGCTTTGAATGATAAATATGCTTATTGATTGACTACTTGTTGCATGACTACCTTACTTTTGCTAGATTGCATGTTGTCTATTGATGTGGGACACACATGTATCCCCTTATCTCTAATTCCCTAGTCTTGGTCGACTTTGTTTCTTTTGTTGTTGTGTTTGGTGTTTGATTTGAGACTTGTTGCTCCTTGCTTGCTCTTCGATCGAGCTAGTGATTAGGAGTAAGGTCTAGTGATGAACTATATCTATGTTTGGGAGCATTCTGGAGGTGGTAAACATATTGATGTTGCTTAGAGTCCGATCTTTGAAGACCTGTATAACCCAGAGCTAGATTTTAAGATATTTGTGGCGATGTGCGCTATTTAGATTTGATGGTTTTTTGGATGCACCCACATATTCACTATACACTTAGTTTCTTGCTGAGTGTTAAGAGTAGTGATAGCCTTCACCATAGGAAAACCCCTTTGGGATCCGAGCTGATGCATGTGTGGATGTAGTGCCACTTGCATGGAAGCACTTAATGTCTCTTTAGATATGTGAGGTTCGCGTCACGGTTGGAAGATGCGATCACTCTTACTAGGGACCCTTTCAAAAACCCACAATTTTCTTTTAGAGCCACCTTGACCTAATAGGTTGAGCTTAGATTTTTTTTTTTAGAACTAAATGTAGTTACATCTGTGAGCCATTAGGGCTGGTTCAGTCATGATATGGATTCAGAGCTCTCCATTGAGGGTATATAGAGATTGATCAGAGTTTAGGTTTCAATGAGACAATTTTCTACAATGTTGGCTTATTTATTTTAGTTTCAGTTCAGTATTCACTTATTGATTGTGCTTTGCTCGAATAGTATCTTAGTCGATTATGCTACATTTTCAAGGCTCATTTGGTTATACAATTTGAGACTACTTTCTTGGGATAGAGTTCAAGGCAGATTGGTTAGTATGATAGATCAAATAGATATAGCCTCACAGTTGGTTTCAATTGATCCGTTTGACTCAACGATGGCGCGCGATTTGAGTCGCAATTTGGAATTTAGGCGAGAGGATAAAGGAAGCGATAGATGCATGATCAGGATCAGGTTGAGGCTCGGAATGATCATTAGCACCACCACCTCTAGGTTCGGTTCAACAACCAGCTTCTGATGTGCCACTGGTTCTTCATGGTTAGGTAGAGATGACCCCATATGACTATAATGCCTTCTCCATCCACTGATGATACGCATACACATATGAATAGGTTAGAGCAGCGCGTTAGAAAAATGAGAGTCTCTGATGGTGTTACCAATTGAGATGACTTTGATAGAGCACATGGGACCCAGTTGTAAGGGCAGGAAAATTCCAATTTCGGAAAAAAGATAAGCAGTAATTTCGGTAAAACCTGAAATTTTCTAGATCTTGTTGGATGGTGAAGCAGTTTCACCATTGGAATGGATCTCGCGAAATCTAGCTACCACGTAATTTCGTGGTCAGAGCAGTCGAAATTTCCGTTTTCTGGCAAGTGTGGTCTTTGTAAAACGAGTTTTGAGAGACATGTGATGTGACCAAAAAGTACTGCCATGTATTCTTGGCGGTATGTTGTAAGATTAGAGAGACGATGGAAACGGACAACCTAGATAGTGCCAAGTGTCAAAAATCTAGAAGAAGGGACACATTGGGAATTAAATGAAAGTTTAATGATAATAAGACGAAAGATGAACAGTGTTCATCATCCCCATTTGAGAGCCAAAACATGAAGGATAATGCAGTGGGTGCTGGATTCCATTTCTAGAGAGAGTGTGTGCTCCTTCTCTCTAGGATTCCGGCCATTCGGACCGTCGGTTCTCGACAGAGCAAGAAGCAAAGTCATTCTACGCGGCGAGGTTGCATTGGACAGATTTGGTGGAGTTAGACGCTCCAGGGGTAGGGATATTTTCCTCTTGTATTAAATCTTTGGCTTCAGAGCCATGTAAATAGTTAGGATTACGAGGCTTATTTTAGCGTAGGTCGGTCTCAAAACTTTGAACCAAGTGGAGAAGATTCTATTTGTGTGGTCGTGAGCAGATGGCAGGGTTATTGTTCCATGAATAGTGGCGTGATTTTGGTGTGATTTTATGATGTTAAGTGATTCAAAATGAATTGCTTGTGTTTGTTGAATTAGCCCATGTGAGCTAATTTTGGTGTTATTGATAATTGAATTTGCATAATATGACTTATGTGATTTAATTATGTTAATATATATGCATGTGTAGATATATTAGCATGAATGTTTTGGGATTGACATCATGCATTCCATATCTGTTTGAGACACCTAGAATATTAGGAGTGAGTGCATGGCGTAAGGGAAATGAAACAAAAATGAAAATGTTTGTGAAGGAATTTCGACGGGAAGATTTTCGAAGGTACCCAGCGGAGGGATGTCCAACAGATTACTTTGGATGAGGACCATGACTGTTTCGGAGAGTTATCCAACAATTCGCCTCGGAGGGTAGTCCAATATTTTTACCGAAACTCATTAGTAAGTTTTCAATAACAAAAAGCTTTTGTTGTGAAAACTGGATATTTTTACTTGCATATTGGCTTAGGCATGGGAGTCGGTGAGGACTTGAGACATGGGTTTGGGCATGTAGACATTCTAGTAGGTTCATGAAATTGTTTGAATGTGATTGTTTGCCATGACATGTACACTTAGGTGGGGAGTAACCCAGGTAGGAAATTATCCTCTTTTGAACATGCATCTGTCGAGGGATCACCATTTCGGTCTGAGGGGTGTGCCACGAGACGGCACTCACTAGAGGCCGCGTATAGAAGAAAGCCGGGTTGTGGCTTTGGGTATTGATTTTGTATAACATGTATTAAAATGTTGTAATTTTAATATATGTTGAATTAAGAGTGATGTAAAAACTCTTGAACCATGTAATATATTTGGTTGGGATATATCACGAGTATTGTCCCCGGGAACCTAAGTGGCCCGAATTATTTTACTGGCATGAGCCTGTGTGGTCATTGTATATGGTTGGGACAGGTTATGTACCTTGGGTAGAGCTCTCCGTACAAAGGAGACTACGCGATTTATGGTAGTGTCGGGTTGCAGGCATCACAATATTCCGTAGGTTGTGTGAGTTGTCGCGGACACCCCAGTTTTGGGGCGTCACAAGATTACCACCAGGTTTAAATTCCAAAGATTGAGAGATATAAGAGGGGTTGCTCTCGCGTTCACTTGAGATTGTACACTATTGGCATGAGGGCTTATAAACTTGATGAGGCCCAGATGCTTATGTTATTCCCTATGTCTCTAAGTGGTGTTGAATAAAGTTGGTATACTTCCTTAGATGCTTCTCGTCGTCAGACTTAGGAGAATTTTACCTAAGTTTTTGAGACATTTTGCTTTTAGTATAGTTGTCGACGTCTCAATGAGAGAGTTAGAGGCTTTGAGGCAGGAGTCAGAGGAGACAGTGACTTCCTTTATCTCCCGCTGGAGGGAGAAGATTGTTCATATGATAGATCGTTCATCAGAGAAAGAGTATATTAGCATGCTTATGCTTACAACCTATGTATGCAAGACATTTGATGGTTTTTCCATAGACGGATATTGGGGCATTGATTGAGGCACTATATGGCATTGAGAATGATGCTCTTTTGATTTATGGTCTAATCTTCCTCTGATGTGTCAAGAGACCATCTCAGACCATCTGAGAGGAGGTAGGTGTTGACAAATTTTATAGAGATAAAATTCGCTACTCTTACCCAAGGATTATTACCTAATCCCCAGTAAAGGCACCAAAAACTTGTTTAAACCAAATAGAACTTGCATGCTCATAATAAAAAAATGGATTTGTCAATGAATTCATTGAAGATTTAGTTTGGTCATAATGCGAAATTATAGTTCCTCTGAGGAGGGAAGAAAATAACTGAACCTAAGTCGGATATTGTTCCCATAGAGATAAAAAAGTATTTAAAGTTCAATTACCCTAACCACTCAATTTTCACACTATTTGAACTTCCATTTCATAAAATTTTCAGTAACCTAACTAGAATACTACTATTTAAATTTCTACATCTATAAGAAAAGGAAATTTTAAAATCCACAGATCTAAAGCTTTGGATTGAACAGTTATTGTTGAAAGTAGACACTGGGATTTCACTGCCATGAAAAATTATCAATTCTGTAACATAATCTAATTCTATTCTATCATGAATTGGAATGCGAAATTGTCGAAGGCCAAGATAGTATAGTTTGGTTTCTCCTTAACCCATACATTTCACTGATTAGAGAGTCATGTTCATTTCTAAAACATGTGTCTAACCAATTACTTGTAATCATATTTTCTTTATAAGATCTGGCTATTTTTCTTTTCCAATACTTTATACCCATATCTTATGATTGTAGATTTCTTGCTTCCCAAGACAAGGCCATTTGCCAGATTTCTACAAGATGAATGATGTCTCATCCTTGAGATCTTAAAGAGTTCTCCCTTTCCTTGATCCGATCTAAGCTAACACAAGATCAAGATCATTCCTCCAGACCAAGGAGAGATCTCTAATTAATTAAATTGATATATCACTAAATTAATTCTCAAACCATGAGTAAATTTATGATTTATCTAAGTAATATTTTAGAGCTTATTAGTTCTTCAATATTAGTCTAACATACCCCAAGTAACTGCATCCATGCTCTTAAGAATCTCCAAATTTGTGTTACTCAGAGGGCCTCCTGGAAATCAGAACCAGATAACTGTCCTTTTATGGGTACACGTTACTAATGTTAGGAACAATTCACTTCATGAACAACACCATTCAAAATTCTCAATCCAAGAAATCTCTTTCTAATTGTGCAGGCAAGACCATAACTAACATCAGATCTTTCTCAGCGGAAGTTGTGTTTTCCAGAAAACTGAATCACAGTAAACATTGAAATACTAATCAGGAAATTCCCAATGCAACTATAATCAACTGAAAGAAATGAATTCCAGCTTTTATCTAGACTTCATTAAGTTAAACGTGTCGAATTGATGTTCCAACAAATTAATGACTTGAAAACTTACGAACAATTCAACATTTCAAGTCCGATCAGCAGAGTGAAATTCTATGCTAAATCAATCACGAAGAAAAGAAAAAAAAAAAAAAGAAAAAAAAGAAAAAAAAAGGAAAAAAAAGGGAAAAAAAAAGAAAAAAAAAAGAAAAATATAATACAAAAAGAGTCTCGGTTCCATAGATGTTAGTTTTGTAGTGGCCTTGCTTTCCTCAAATGTTTCTATTTATAAGCCCCAGAAGTTTGGGCCATAAATTCGAGGCTGCATTGTGGATCCCCAAAATTTTGGCCCAGATTGTATTCTTTGTCGTGACCTGAAAGTGTGGTTGCAAAAGAGTTTTAATTCTTTATTGCAGGTCTCTATTGCAGCTTGCAGTAGTATGTCGTTCTATGCATTCTATGTTGCGACAATCTCATGTGTTCTTTGGAGCACGATTATGTTCTGACATTAATGATTGTGTTGCGACATTGTTTATGCAGCTTCTTCAAATTTGTGTCGCGACCCAGTTTTTATGTCGCGATAGTATTTCTGTTGGTTCTTGTTGCAATGATGTTTCTTGTATTGTCGGCGATTCTGTTCGCGACCGGGAAAGTTTTGTCGTGGCCAGGTCTTGTCTCCACTTAACCTGATTTCTTGTTGCAGCTTCATTTTGATGTTGCGACATAGTTTATTGGTGTTGTAGATGCTTTCTGTCGCGACCAAGTTTTTATGTTGCGATAAGACTTTTTGTATTCAGCTCATCTTTGTGTTGTGTCCAACCCAGTTTGTTATGTTGCGATAAGGGCTCTCCCTTGTGTTGGAATCTTTGTCGCGACATAGAAAAGTCTATCTCGACCTTTTTATCTGTGTTTAGCTTATTTATGTGTCGCGACCTTAATATCCCTGTTGTGACATCAAAACTTATCTTCAGCTTGAAGTATGTCACAACATTGAACTCTTTTGTTGCAGCGGTCGGTTCGCTCAAGTGGCGTCGCTTGTTCGCGATATTGTTTCTCTGTCAGGACCAGAAATCTTGTCTTTCAGTGTCGCGACATTCATTACCTTGTCATGACAGAACTTCTTCATACAGTGTCATAACATAGATTGCCTTATCGCAAGAGAGGTCTTTCTTCTGCGTATTCTTTTTGTCTCAACAGGCTTTTCCAAGTTGCAATAATCAGTGTCCGCAGCGGGAAGATTACGTAGACATAGATTACGCCTTATTTTCATTAGCCATAACATAAATTGATATGTCGCGATTATTCTTCTGTATTGCTCTTTAATTTATTATCAGCGACATAGATACCTTATAATACAAGGAAATTTATCGCTTTCTTTAATGTCGAAGCGGGTTATTCACGAGTGTTGACATCCGGTACGATAAACCTTGTCACAGCGTTATCTTTCTTTGTCTCGGTGACATTGCATTCTTCCCATGTTCTATCGCGACATGCTTATCTTTGTTGCGACGCAAGCTCCTCTTCTATGACCGGTCCATTGTGTTCGCGACGGAAGAAATCTTGTTGTAATGAGGATCTCGCCAACATTTACTTAGACGTTTGTCATGACACACAGAACTCTGTCGTGACATATACTGTTGCAATTGCTCTTTTTCTCTTCTTTCTTGTTGAAAATTTCTTCTTTTTGAATTAAAACCTGCAAAACACAAATTTGGTGAATAATCCATAATTTGGCATTAAAACAGATCTAAATATACTAAAAATAATCCAGAAAAATGGATTAAAAATAGATGAGTTTAAGACTCATCAGTAGGAGCCATTGGTTCATTCATGCTGAGAAGGCTACTTAGACATCAGCATGTATCTATCCAACTGCTCAGGACTCCTTATACACAGAGTTTGGTTAAGTATAGACATTCCTTATCGATTTAGTCGCTAAAGTTCTCAACTTTTTATACTTTACCCCACCTCGGTTTTACAACACAGGTTGTTGAGAGACCGTCTATAGCTCATCTTAGGCCTCGGGCACCTACTGGTCCTGGATAGCATCCTAGACAATTCAAACAGTTTACACTGCTAGGCATGCCTTCGAGAGAGGTCTTATAGACAATGATGACTGTTGGATTGCTCAATCCATTATTGTAGAGACCATTGTTGTAGGTTGTTCACCCTGACTTTTGATTGGACCTACATTGCGCTCGTAAATCGAGGCAGGAACATCTTTATAGAAAAGTGCGTTGCTTTAAGGCATGTTGTTTAGGACTTGATCAATTAGGGCATTGCGTAGTTTAGACAGCCTAATTCAATTTGACCCACTGCCTACATATTCGACTCATGCAAATTCTGCTCTAATAAGTAGTATTCATTCCACTGACTTTCCCGAGTTAGACGACGTCATCCATATGTTATCTTATGATGATCAAGGGCCAGAGTCCATAGTATTTTATGATGATTATGAGGTTGTTGATGAGATTATGTCGCCTAATGATTATGCTGATGAGCTACTTCAAATGGACATCAATCAGTTTGAGGTTATGGATATACTTGAGACAGATTCTACGCTTGATGATTCTTGTGTTCTTGGTATGTGAGATGATAAGGATGCTCCCCATGTTCCATTTTCTGATGTGACTACAGCTGTTTCTATTGCTGATGTTGTGTCTCTTGATATTTTAGGTCATGTTGTGGGAGAGTTCGATTCTATGGACCCATTACTTTCTTTTGACATTTTGTCGAGATTCCTCTTTTGTTCTAATGATGTACTGGCTTTCTCATCTATGGATTTTTCTTTTGAGTATTTGTCTGCTTCTTCTATTTATGATATTGATGTTTGTGCATCTCATTCACCCATAGCATAAATCCATGATATTGATGTTTGATGATCATGATTTGGATGAGAGGTACCATTCTAACTTTGATCTGGTTGCCGGAAGAGTTTATCGCCTTGCAGTGATCTTGAGACAATCGACCTTGGTATAGTGATGGTCTAGAGGGTTGAGTTTTGGTTTAGCTTGATCTACATATGAGAGAGATAGACTGCTCACTTGCTCAGATTATACCTAGATGTTTTTGGATGATTTTGTGGAGATATGCTAGACCTCTTTTATTACTCATAATTTGTTGTTGGTGCGACATGCTTGATTAGTACCCAAATAGTGCACTTTTAAGCCCTGTTTATAACAGGTTTTAAGCACTTTTTGTGTACTAATCGACTTTAATAACTCAATTGATACATTGAGGTCCTGGCTTTGCTACTGATCACATTTTGTAGCTCTATTATTATAGTTTTGTAGGACAAATACCTCATTATCTTCAATCCGATTCAAACACGATGAACCTAAGCCGAATTTGAAGATCGTGAATCAAACGAGAGAATTTGGAAAGCTGAAAAATGCTGGAGGCGAGGATCGGTGAAAGTTTTGCGAGTTGGGAGTGCAACCCTCTGAATTTCGCAACCTTTGCTCCCCACTGTGTTATTGCTTTTGACCCGTTTTTGTTTGGCTTTGTACAACTTTTGCCCTTAATGTAATTTTGGTTCCTTTATACATTTTGTAATTTTCATATACTAAGCACCTATAAAAGCTTAGTCTTGTAAATCAATCAACTTTTCACTCCATCAATCGAGTCGATAAAAATTTGTACAGCTTCCTCTCCCTCGATTGGTTTGTGATTTTCTCTCCCTCTCCTTCATTTTCTTGCATTTTCTTGGTAGCCAAACACCCCTTGATGATGACAAATCAAGGGATGCTTAGCTAAAACCCTCTCATCCTTGAAGGGGAAGGCCACTGGGTGTTGGTTTTGAGGCAAGCTGCATGTTCTCATGCTTTTCATGTATGCATTTTTGGGTATTTGTGTTCCTGCTTTTCATGGTTAAATCTATAAGTACTCTCCTAATGTGTATTTGTAAACTTTGGAGTTGATGGATACTTATCACTAGATCACGATGCCCGGTTCAGTTGTCTCATATTAGTTATTGAAGGGTAGGTTTAGGAGGTGTGTTCTCACCGTTTGGGAGCATTTATGCTCATTAAATGCCATCTTTCAAGAGGAAAACTTTAGGGTTTAGGTTTTAAAGCTAAATGAAGATCCGGTTCGGGAAATGACTATATGTCATCCTCGGAAAAAATACCCGAGGACATGTTGGTTAACTTAGAACCCTAAGCCCAGTGGCCGAGACTTCAAGGGATTCTCTTTTAACTTTTACTTCAATTTATTTGATTCGTTTATGCAGTAGGTGTTCGGAATTAACAAGAATTTATATCTAGGATTCCCTGCACGATGCGACCAAAGCTATACTGCGGTATAGTGGCTCTCTGGTCCCTAACACGGGGATGGGTTTTCTTCGTGAAAGAAGAGTTGCAGTGTATTGAAAATGGTGTTTTCTCGTTTGGATTTTAAGTTTGTGAAAACGTGCTGGGTGAAAGGTTGAAAACTTGAAATAGAATTGAAGTAAAAGTTAAAGAAATTCATGAGTCTCGAACCAGCAGGCTTAGGGTTCTAAGTTACTTAGAGCATGTCACGAGTCTTTTTTCCATCGCGTTGGGGAGCATGACATATAGTCATTTCGAACCGGATCTTCGTTTAAGCTTTAAAACCTAAGCCAAGTTTCCTCTTGAAAGATGGCATTTAGCCAGGCATAAATATATGACGATGAGAACACACCTCCCCAAGCCTACCCTTGATAACTAATAGAGGCAAACTAAGCGGGCATCGGTGGATCTAGTGATAAGTATCCATTGAACCCAAAAAGCTTGCCAAATACACGTTAGGAGAGCATGCCTAAGAGATTTAACCTAAGGTGAGAAGCAGGAACCTGAAATACCGAAAATGCATACATGAAAAGCATGAGAACATGCGACGCCTCAAACCCGACACCTTGATGGCCTTCCTTCAAGGATGAGAGGGTTTTTTAGTAGTATCCATACGATTTTTCATCATCAAAGGGTGTTTGGCTGGCATCACAAGAAAATGAAGGAGAGGGAGAGAAAATCACAAACCAGTCGAGGGAGAGGAAGCTTCGTGCCAAATTTTTATTGACTGATTGATGGAGTGAAAAGTTGATTGATTTACAAGCAAGACTAAGCTTATATAGGTGCTCAGTATAAGGAAATTACAAAAATGTATAAAGGAACCAAAATTACATTAGAGCAGAATTTGTACAAAGCCAAACAAAGCGGGTCAAGCAGTCAACGACGGTGAGGAGCGGTGTTGCGAAATTTATGACTGCGAAATTCGAGGTGCAAATTTTCGCAACCACAAAACTTTCATTGATCCGCTTCACCGCTCCGGCATTTTGCTCCAAATTTCCTCTGGTTTGATGGCCATCTTCAAATTAGCTCCGGGTTCATGATGTTTGAATCGGATTGAAGATAATAAGGTATTTGTCTACAAAACTACAATAATAGAGCTCTGAGAATGTGATAAGTAGCAAAGTCGGGACCTCGATGTATCCAATTGAGTTATTAAAGTTGATTAGTACACAAAAGTGCTTAAACACGCTATAAACTGAGGGCTTAAAATAGCACTATTTGGGTACTAATCACTCGCCACCTAGCAGGCACATTGCTAGTCCTTACTTGATGATAAAAGAAGGAGAAGATCATGCGAGGCTATATGTATGCAAAATGGATTGTCTTTTCAAAAGTGTGTATAAAAGCCAGTCTTACCTTGATATGAAAAAATTGGGACTCTGTCTGAAAACCGACAGGAGAATAAATGTCATACGGGAACGAGTTTAGAATGATTAATACATTCAAGGAAATCGGCTGAATTTCCACGAAAATCTAAGTGTTTTTAGGTGATTAGTTTTTACCCGATAGGTATAGGCTAACTTTTGCCCAGCCCCACACATACGACGAGCTACTACGAGGCCTTAGATTGTGACCAACTAAATAGACAGGTTCCACTCTTATTTCCGCCACATTGTATTGTAGGGTGCGTGCGAGCTCGACTTCACCAAAGTGTCAGGTGCGAGGATCCTGATGACTCTGACAGCTAAGGTTTAGGGCATCAAATTGGACTTTCGACCACAAAACTCTCTGAGGTTTCACCGGACTTGAATGATTTAGAATCCGGCCTATATTTCGTTAAACTCCACCCATCCACCCATGTAACGAGCACTAAGTCAGTGGCTCCCAACTAGTTGGTTTAGGGCACCAAGCTTTAAAGGCTTTAAATCGTAGACTTATGAATCCCCTTTCGGGTTTCAAAGTGAACATCGCGGCTTTTCTATACTCTTTTCTTTTTCTAATTCTTTGTCTTTTCTTTTTCTTTAAGAAGACACATTGGCCTTCATTCTTGGGGAACTCTAACCTATTATAGGGCATCAACGAAGCTAAGGTCGGTTTTACAAAGTAAAGGTATCACGGCTTCATAGCATGAATGGCGAGCCACGTGTGTGTGTGGCTAGATAATGGTGGAAGACAAGGGTTGATTACCAGGGTCTACAACTGACCAACAACTCAATCATGCATGGAACTATTCTAGCATTGATGGTAGCATACAGTGCTTCAACTTTTGCTTGCGAAGGCGTCTGAAAAATAGGCCCGAAAAAATGAGATGCAAAAGTGTAATAATAGAGTTGTATTATATATAAAGGTGTATTTCACAAAATTTTCAGCTTTTGTAAAAAGAAGTAAACAGCAAGCCTCTAAACATACAAAAATGGGCTTTGCTGAGCATGTGGTACAAACAAAACTAAAGTCAATAGTATGAACATCACTTCGACTAACTCTCGACGGAACGGAAAGTTAGTAGAGAGTGGTACCTCCTGTCGATTGGGTGGAAGAATCATCCTTGCTTTGGACGGTGAAGTCGCTGGCAGTGGAGTGGCGTCTTTATTCGCGTTTTATGACAAACCAGAAGGATCTGCGAGTGATCATGGAGGGCTGATCTGCTTAGGGGAATTAGATGGCTAGCGACGACGAGGACATGAGGCTGGGGAGGCCTTGGTGACTCCATTTGCATGAGGATAGCTGATTACGTGCTAGAATGGCGGCTAGTATGACCATAGGCTGCTTTAGTGCGAGTCATCCCATCTGCCGAGGTGGCGTAGAGGCTCTGAAATGAAGAGCGTAGTAGAAGGGAGAATGGCGGAATTTGCCTCCATGATAGTAATAAAATCCCTGGTGGAGATGGTAATGTATTGTTGGGGTGGTGCGGAGGTGCTCGGTCCTGCTATATCTATCTGAGCAGTGGGCATGGGGACCGAGGGCTCTGAAGGGACAGAGGGCCTCGGAGTCGGAGATCTTGGAGTTGTGTGGAGTGGGGCTAGAGGAGGCGTGGAGATGGAAGCGGAGGCGGGAGGCTCCTTAGTGTGCTTTTCGGCTAGGGGATAGGTCCCACATGTGGACTATCGATGATCGGCTTATCCTGGTGGCCCCGGAGGGAAGATGAAAGAGCGTGAGGCTAGTCAGCCAGATTGTGATAGAGGTGGCCTCGCGGCGCGACGACGCTCAATCGGGGCTCGGCGGGAACGTGTGCTCACAGCTTTGGCATGGGTTGTGAAAATAGGAGGCATGGACTCGGCACGGGGCAAACTCGGGTTGTGGACCTGTCCTCGAAGTGGAGCAGGACGATCATAATCATTTCTGTCGAAATTTAGGCAAAGCCCCTACGAGAAATGCGATACAAAGCCTCCAAAATGGCTCATCTCCTGCTTAGCGATATCTTTGGAGGCGAAGCAGTTAGACCTCGCCTTGGTCTATCAGCATACGCCTTCACGGGAGGTCTTTGCTGAATAATATGGTCTACCGGTAGCGTCCATGGAGAAATGGGACCATCTCCACAGTCGAGGATGGGGCCTTGTCTATAGTCGGGCTGCGTTGGCGGGGACCACTAGCGGATGGAGCGAGTTGTGATGTCGGATGCTGGCGTATCTCTGGTAGGCCGTCGATGGAAAATGCTTGATCGGGTTGGCCTCGCTGAAGTCATCATATGATGAGGCTTCGATGACTACGGGGATAAAATCGTGTGACATCGTGAGCGACTCGGATGGTATCTCACTTGAGGAGCATGGAGTCTCGGAGCTCGGGTCCACGGCAAATGCCGGGAGATCGTAGTAAACCTCCCCAGCTTGAAATCTCTCCCTCTGCCGGGTCAACATTCCACAGGGATGGGTACACGAGGGAAATGGGCCACTGACTGTTAATGGATGTAGGGATAGGTGCGGGACTCAGGCAATGCCACTAATAAGGTGGTGAGGCGGCGCTCGGGGTCTCGGGTGGACCGGCTCCCAGGGGCCTAAAGTGCAGGGACCCCTCTTGGGCAGTAGGGCCCCTCTCAGGCGGCTTTGGGATGCGATGGAAGCAGGCGGAGTAAGGACGGCCGGGTATGATATCTCTCCTCTGGTAGGGGCCACGGAGGAGGCCCTCGGCATCGGCCGGTCGCGGCGCCACGGACCAGCCGGTTGGAAGCGGGAAGGCGCGGGGCGTGCGTGGTGTGCTGAGGTCGGCGGCGGCTCTTGAAGTGGAGGTGCCAGCAGGGGGAGTGGAGCTCCGGCTCACCCGCGGCCGGAAGGAATGAGCCTCATGAGTCTTCGCCATCGTTGGGCTTGGAGGATAGCAAATTTGAGAGGGAGAGGGGGTTTTCAGAAACTGGGAAGGAGAAATATGAAATGAAAAATGAAGGAAAAGAGTTTATAGGAGTTGGAAGTGTATGTGGGAAGACATGGATAATTAATGAATGTCATTAGTGACCATTAATTAGATGGTTAAAAAAATTATAGAAATTTATTGATGGAGCGTGAAACGAAGAGTTCTTGACCCGAATGGAGAGTTTAGGTGGGAGGCAGTGAATAGTGTTGCTAAAGCGAATTTTCGCCTTGAAATTTAGTAGGTTCGCAAAATTTTATGACTGAAATTCTTAGGCAAATTTGGTCCACCAACCTTGGAACACTGCAACAACACAAGACAAAAAATTATAAGAAGATAAGCTTGAAAATGAGGAAATTTACAAATTTGAAAATTAAAGGATATTAATGAAAATCCTAATTTAAAATTTGAAATAAAATAAAGCAAAAATTCCATCAAAATTTGGAGTGGTTTCCTAGTTCCAGCAGGAACCACTCTCAGTTGTGCAGCCAAAAGGTTTCATAGAGGGTCCAGGAGGAGAAACTCCTCCATGCTTGCGATGAGGTATCTTGCGGGGTTGAGTTAGTTTTACCCTTTGTTTCAAGCATCCTATTCTGCGGTGGTCTTTGGTGGGATGGTGATGCATGAGATTCTTCGTTCTTGCTTCATTGTTCTTTGTTAATTCTTACGCGGTTCTTGTGCCTTTGTATTTTCCAACATTTGCACCACTCTCCAAGCCTCCTCATCACAGTCTGCTCCTCATCCTAGCGACTTATGCTTGTTGCTCAGTGAAAAATGTTGAGTTAGGGTCATGTTCACAGAAGGTGGGCTTCGCATGACTCCATTCAGGCATGGTGATTATGGCATTAGATGTGGCGAATAGCCTCCCCAAGTATGATAGGCACTTGATTAGTGCCCTCTACCCATGACTCCGTATCCGGAACCGAAATCCTACGGATAGTAGAGATTGTCTACCTTGCAAGACATCCTTAAGCTATTCCTTTGGGTATTTTCAGCGATCAATTT
The DNA here is from genome assembly GCA_016808115.1 of Tetrastigma voinierianum. NCBI lineage: Eukaryota > Viridiplantae > Streptophyta > Magnoliopsida > Vitales > Vitaceae > Tetrastigma > Tetrastigma voinierianum. The sequence goes on from JAEQBH010000125.1 coordinate 212,767, forward strand.
GCTAGGATAGGAGTGATGTTAGTGAGCTTCAGCTCCCCAAACCTAGCGCTTATACTGCGAGTATGGCGGTAGGTTGACAACTCCAGTCAGCGGTGCCTTGTCTGGCCATATCCCTCCAATGTTGGCGAGATAGTGGGGATCCACAGATCTTTAATATTTCACTAAGGTTTTGCACTGGATGATAGAGCTGACTTTTTTAGTCAGGAAGGCTTTCTTGTCAATGCCCAACCCTTTCTTGACTATGCACAAGTCCTTTAGAAATTTAGCATAGGTCGGAACTTGTTTGATCATGTCAAGCAGTGGGATGTTCACCTTTACTTGCCTTAATACTTCCAGGATGCCTTCTTGCTTAGAGGCCTTCTTTTTGCCTCTCAGTGCTTAGGGAAATGGAGGAGGCATGCTTTTCTTCATCGAATCCTCTTTAATGAATATGTGTTCTGGCTCCACTTCCTCTTGTTCTTTGGTCTTTCCGTGAGTTTGGGCCTGTGCCGCTCAGTTTCCTTACCACTCGCAAGGTGATAATGGCTGGAGCCGTCCATTTTGTGCGGGCTCTTGAAAACGCTTAGTTCATGCCTTGTCACACCTCGATTCTGGTCCGACCGAATGGGCGGATCGAGGCTGAGTTCGAGCGCGAGACTATATCACGGGACTCTTTACTGTTTTTTTTTTCTCAAAGGCAGACAGTACACATTGGGTATCTGAACAATTTACGTAATAACAAAAATCATTTACATACACGAGAACTACCACGGATGTGTCCATCAAAATCTACACATATACCAAGTTCCATTTACTTATACAAATACTTATACATGCTACATATCTAATACAAACATCGAATGTGAGAGCTTGATCTTCGGTGAGCACCTATCTCGAGATGGCTCGTCTTCTTTGGTGTAGATATCCTATCAGCACATCTCCTCTTCGGTACCTACGCGGATTGAACTTTCGTGTTAATCTTTGCAGCTTAGTGGGAACATATAAGCGATGCGACCAATAACAATAATCATCGTCACAATCTTTTTACATGTACTCTTTCTTATGCATATAACGAAGACTATTCATTATGTGACCGACTCATATCCTGTACACATATAGGTTTTATCCTTTTAGGGTTCCATATCATTATCACGGTCCAGCCATTAATCAAATCCTTTAGCAATTACATTTCATGATCGGGGCCTTGGTTTAATTCTTTAGTTATCGTTTTATTAAATTTTTTGTTTTCAAAGTGTCGTGACGAATCCTCGACTCGGCCAGGGTTGGCGGATCTGGCCGGAGCCGGTTTCTCAGACATTTCAATTATCTTCTCAAAACATTTGTTTGGTTTTATTAAATTTTTTTTTCAAAAGTGTCGCGACCCGAATCCCCGACTCGACCTAGTTGGCGGATCCAAGCCGGAGCCCAGTTTACTCCGACATTTTCAATTATCTTCTCAAAACATTTGGCTTATGTTATTCATTTTAGACTTTTTAATTCACGGAAGCACTTCATTTAGGTGACCATTAACATTTACAAATTCAAAAGACCCATAACATTTACATTTAACAAAATGCATTTACAAAATAATGCCTTATTACAATGTCTGCATAATGTAAAAGATACTTATACAAATACACTTTTTTTATATCATTTTTCGCTTTCCTGTTTGTGATTTCACATGGCTATAGAGTCAACATTCACGACAGATTCAGTTGGTGAATCTTGTCCTGTTTGTCGTTCAGTAGCAATGTGATCTCACATTCAATATCGCAATCTCACATATGACTATAGAAGTCAACATTCATAGCGGTCGGTTGGTGAATCACATCACAATTTATCGTCGAGTAGCAATGTGATCTCATTCAATATTACCGTCTCATATGGCTATAGAAATTCGGCATTCACGGCTGATTCGGTTAGTGAATCACATCTGTTTGTCATTGATAGCAATGTGATTTCACATTGATATTACCATCTCACATATGGCTATAAGTCGACATTCACGAAAAAATCGGTTGGTGAATCTGTCACATTTGTCCTTCGATAACAATGTGATTTCCATTCATTAATGCAATGCGTATGGTACATAGAAATTCGACATTCTATGGTCGATTGGTGAATCCTGTCATGTTTGTCATTTAGTAGCAATGTGATTTCACATTCAATATTCTGATTTCCTTCATGGCCAATTCGAGTTAATTGAATCCGTCATGTTGGTCGTCAATAATACATTTCAAATCAATTTACTTTTATGCGTGAATTTCACTTATAGTTTCAAACCTGCAGCACACATACATATATTTGATAAACATTTCGAATAACAATAATTCAGAAATCGATATATATATATATATATATATATTTCACAAAAATAGAACTCATAGATCATAATCACATTTTGTCTTCATATCATTTATGTAGATCTACGGTCTTTATCTATTCATAGCCTTCTTAATTGGCTATCACTTGTTCATTCATGTATTTCCTATCATTTGTTATCTTTTTCTGGTTATATGTGATAATAATCATATATAACTTAACCACATTATGTGTTCATGACATATTGCCTTTCATGTTCATGTTCGTTTTCATTTTTCAAATCATATTCATGTTTCATGAACACATCTATACATATTGCATTTCCTATATTTTTCCTGTTTCATGCCTATTGCCTATGGCATTTCATATACTTGTACAGTATGACACTTATGTATTCACACATCATTCATGTATTCTTATTCCTCTATGAATCTACTTCACTTAGAAATTGGAATCATTCCAATTGAATCATCCAAACTCAAGTTATGGCATTTTCATGCCAAACTAGTCATTTTGCCCATTTTTAGGGGTCTTAATTCCATATCTAACACTAGTTCTTGGTACTCATTTGAAGCTAAGGTGCTAAGGGTTCTTCTCCAACTGGAATCACCCAAATCGGAGCACCAAAACTCAAGTTATGTCCTAAACAACCGGGACTACTCTATGCTCAAAACTAAACCGAGAATTTGAAAGCGAACATAGTCCCGCTTCCAGTGAATTTACGGACCACATAGAGTCGAGTGAAATTTATTTGAGGATGTTTTGTTCTCCTTGAAGTCTAGTTTAATTAACTACTTGAATCAATCAAATCGGATAAGAAATGAGCAAGTTATGGCCAAAATACGAACACTGTCCAAAACATAGCAATGGGTACCGATCTGGAATGCAGTACCCGATTAGATGACCTGTCGGTACGTACCACCCCTCGAAATTTCCCATGTGGTGGTTTTTCTCCCATTTTTCCATATTTTGCTACCCAAATCAACTCAATAATCAATATACACTTCAAAACTACTCCATATTCATCTTGTAACCTTAATTATACTCAAATCATCTTTCAATACATATCTTTCTTCAAAAACCTTTCATGAATTACTCTCAAAGCAACTCTAATATGGGTAATAACCCATACATAAACCAAACAAAAGGATTAGTTAGGGTTTGTTCTAACCCCCAACTCCATTACTTGAACTTAAACCATGAATCCAACCTCAAATGGAGGATTCCACATTCTTCTTGTACCATTGGGGTTTCTGACCTTACCTTCAATAATTTTAGGGTTTAGGATGAAATCTAACAAAACCCTAGGTTTGAAGACCATAGAAATCCCTACCATGGTCCAAATACACATAATCCCATACAAAATTCATAATTTCCATACTTAATGTTAGAATCCATACAAGAATTCATTCTAGGGTTAGGTTTCTTACAACCCACAACCCACAAACATGTATCCATACAAAACTATACAAAGTTCTATACCTTTTGCTCTTCCTTTCTCCTTCTCTTCTCTTCTTCTTCTCTTCCTCTTCCTCTTCTTCTTCTTCTCCCCTTCTCCTATCTTCTTTTACGTTTTTGGTCTCTCAAAAATAGAGACCATTTGTATATCCATCTTTTGAGTTAAGGCCATGTTTGGCCCTTTGCATTTTCTTCTTTTTCTCATTTTTGCATTTAGGTCCTTTAACTCATTATTCACAATCTAACATTAAATTTCTATTTTGGCATACAATCTTATGAGATTATTACCCTTAGGTCCTAAATTCGTAAATGACCAATTTACCCTTGTCTTTCCCATTTATGACCACTAGGTCCTCAAGTGGTAAATTACATATTTACCCTTTGCTCTCTTATTAATTTTCGGTTCTATCGTTTTATTTCCGAAAATTCCCATTTAACTTTTATTATACCCTAAACAAGTCAGAAAGCGGTAGGGTATATTTGAGAATCTTCTTTCACAGGACCAGGCGTGTGCGGAAGGAATCTCCCTTATCACACTTTTTGTTCTTTGATTGGTTAGGCTATTGATGATATTGCAGAATTATCAATTTTTCACGATTGAGGCTTTTATGGAGCCATCAATTCTTTGTCCATGGAGCTTCTACATTTCTATTCTTTGATTCAGTGAGCATTAATAGTTTTATGCTCCTATCTGAAGTCCCACCACCTTGCTCGAATTCATGATGGCTTGCCAGCGGGTGATGAGGTTGGTAAGGTTGTTATTCTTGAGAGGCGGACCCATCTTATTCTTTGTGATGTGCCCACAGGGAATATCTTGGAGGTTTAGGCTACGAGGCTAGGTTGAGGTGGATTTCTTCAGGTTGGGATTATAGGTGTTGCCAAACTGGGCATCAATTGGTGGCTTATTTTGGCCTGACATTTTTCATTTTCCGTCGCCCGAATCCCTTGCGGGGAGAAAAATTGGAATGATGTTCTCCTTGATGATTGGTAGATTGACAATTGAAACATGGTTGGCCAGGCATAGATGTCTCTGTCACTGCCCGTACCTCCTGCTGGTTTCTCTGTTCAAGTTCTTCCATCCTTCTTGTTAGGGTGGACAACTTAGCCTTTAGTTCCACATCCTCAGTCAGTGAATAAATGCCTCCCCTTGGGTTTACTGTGTGCTTAATTCTCTCTACCTCCCTTGGGTTCGGCTCGTCCCATCCCTTGGAGGTTTCAGCCACATAATTGAGGAAGTCCATGGCTTCAGCCGAGTTCTTCTTTGAGGAAGTCCCCTCCATGGTCTCAAGAGTTGTTTCATGGCGGGGACATTCCGTAGAAGTGGTTTACTAGCATCCATGTGTCAAAACCATGGTGAGGGCAAGCACTGATGGTCTCCATATACCTTTCCCAGCATTGATAAAATCTCTCATTGTCATGAGCTGCAAAGGTGTAGATTTGCCTCTTCAAATTGTTGGTCTTGTGTGTACTGAAGAACTTCTTCAAAAATTCTGCCTGCAGTTCTGCCTAATTCCTGATGGTCCTTGGCCTTAGTAAATTAAGCCAAAGTTTGGCTTTGTCTTTGAGGGTCAATGGGAAAGCTTTCAGCTTCAACATCTCCATATCGATTGCACCCTCTTTGAAAGTTGTGCAAATTTCCTCAAAATCCTGGATGTGTGTGTATGGATTTTCATTTTCCATACCATGAAAAGTCGGGGAGCGAGGAACGGATAAGGCTTCCTTTGCCACATCCTCTGCAGGGGGTATAATGCATGAGGGTGCACTCACCCTTGGTGGGTGTATGTGATCCCTCATTAACCTGTAGGCATTGGGCTCCCTTTGAACCCCCTGTTGGCTCTGCTGCTCTTTAGGTGGGGTCTCCATCCGATTGGTGTGTAAACTGATTTCACACCCTTGTTCAACTGGAGCACTTAGCCTTTCCAATCTGCCTGTAGTGGTTCTGTCCCATTCGCGTAGGCTGCTTATGAACACACAATGGCGAAAACCAACAACGAAATTTACCTAAAGGGTTAAAGTTAGCTAAAATCAAAACAAGGGAAAACAGTCTGCATAGTAAAATTTTCAAACTCCCCTGCAGTGAACTACAAGTGGGGAAAAATTGGTAAAATAAAAAAGAAATGAGAATTCACCAACACTTGTGATGTGGATCATAAGTTGCCTTCTCTTCCTCGCTAGGGCACCGTCCGACAATGGCCATTTGATTCATTTATGCCAAGTAGGTATTAGGAATCAACAAAATTTATATCTAGGATTCCTACTACGATTTAGCAAAGCTGCTACGGTATAATTGGCTCCTAGGGTCGAACACGGGGATGGGTTTTCTTCGTGAGAGAATAAGGTTGCAGTGTTTTGAAAATGGTGTTTTCTCATTGGATTTTTAGGGTTTGTGAAAAACAGTGTGGGTGAATGGTTGAAAACTTGAAATAAATTGAAGTAAAAGTTAAAAGAGAATTCCTTGAAGTCTCGGGCCACTGGGCTTAGGGTTCTAAGTTAACCGACATGTCCTCGGGTCTTTTCCTCGCGTTGGGGGCATGACATATAGTCATTTCGAGCAGGATCTTCATTCTTTAAAACCTAAACCACAATAAAGTTTTCCTCTTGAAAGATGGCATTTAATGAGCATAAATGCTCTCAAGCGATAAAGAACACCTCCCAAACCTACCATTGTTAACTAATGAGAGACTGACTAGCGAGCATCGGTGGATCTAGTGATAAGTATCATTGAACGAAAAGCTTGCCAAATACGTTAGGAGAGCATGCTAGAAGTTAACCTAAGGTGGCGCGAGAACACAAATACCCAAAAATACATACATGAAAAGCAGCTGAGAACATGCGACTTGCCTCAAAACCAACACCCCGGTGGCGCCCGCCCGAGATGAGAGGGTTTAGCCAAGCATCCCATGATTTCTCATCATTAAGGGGTGTTTGGCTACCAAGAAAATGCAAGAAAATGAAGGAGGAGTGAAAATCACAAACCCGATTACGAGGGAGAGAGCTTCGTGCAGGTACATTGGCGATTGATGGGTGAAGTTGATTGATTCACGAGCAAGACTAAGCATATAGGTGCTCGGTATAAGGAAATTACAAAAATGTATAAAGGAACCAAAATTACATTAAGGGCAAAGTTGTACCAAAGCCAAACAAAAGCGGGTCCGCGGTCGCAATTGAGGAGGCGATGTTCTGAAATTTGCAACACAAGTACACAGGTTACCAATTTGCGGCCTGAAAACTTTCACTGATCCTTCCTGCTCTCCAGCATTTTTGCTCCAAATTTCCTCTGGTTTGATCATGCATCTTCGAATTCGGCTCGGGTTCATCGTGTTTGAATCAGATTGAAGATAATGAGTTATTTGTCCTACAAAACTACAATAATAGAGCTACAAAATGTGATCAGTAGCAAAGCCGGGACCTCAATGTATCAATTGAGTTATTAAAGTCGATCAGTACACAAAAAGTGCTTAAAACCTGCTATAAACAGGGCTTAAAATAACACTATTTGGGTACTAATCAATGCTAGACCATTACAACGAGGAAATTTGGTTTTAAGTAATTAGAGGATTGAGCATATGGTGTTAGGGGAGGTCAGGCCGGCTAGGCGCAGGTACATTATCAGAGAGTTGACCGCAGAGGGAGCTGCATGGTTGATGGACTTAAATGGAAACCAATTCTCAAAGCCTACCAATGTGGATTAATTGAAGAATTTTTATGTTTGAGACCATGGTGGCATGATGGGTGGCCATTGTTTCAATTAGCCATACACCTTCTCACCCTTTATTGATATATATAGACCGTTGGTAGCCCCTTTAGCCTCACGCATATGTTAACGGCATTTTCTTTCTTATAGATCTGCTTACCTTTTCTATACTAGGGTAGGGGCCCTTTGATGTAAATGTATATGTTGTTGAGAGTCTCATGAGCTTTGGACTTATAGGTATATCTTCCTTATCCTTGTTATTCTCGTCCCACCCCCTCATTGGGTTATGCTTCATTATCATCACCTTTGTTCTTTCCCCTCCTTATTTTCGTTGTTGCTTACCTTATTCTTTCATTACTTTACTTGTATTGATGATTCTTCAAATTTTGGTGCATAGAGGGTAATTATGTCACTCCCTTCACTCTACTCTTGACATTGATTCAGAGATTCTGGATTGAGAGGTTACTTTCTAAAAGGGGGATCCAAACATTCGATAGTGATTGGGGAGAGTTCTTTCATTCTTTATATTCCTTGTTGAGGATTGAGTTGTTGATGACCGAATTCGGAAAAAATAAAAAAAGCAAACAAAAAAAAAAGAAAAAGAAAAGAAAGAATAAGAGAAGGAAGAGATGTGAGCACATTTTGCAGTATGGTATCTTTTTCTCTATTGGGTGTATATCAACTTTTGAGAGTTATTCGTTGGGTGTGTTTATTATTGTGGATTTATGTGAGATTTCTATGAGGGTTTTCATTCTTTGGGTTGCTCTTATTATGTATTTTGAGTGTTGAGAGAGTTCATGTGAGAGTTATGAGAGATCCTTTATTTCTTGGATTGTTGTTGATGTCCTTTGTGAGAGGGGTAGGTGTTTGAGTGATTTTCTCACTAGGATTTCCGGATCATTGTCTTGGCTATCATTCCATCATTAGTGACATGACTTTCCCTTTATTGTACTAATATGGGTTGATCATCGATCATTTTGTTTTTCCCTACCTTTTTTTATGTTTATTATCACATTTTTTCTTGACACTTCACCCACCACAAGAAGCTGTGGTTATGAGATTAGACGTTTTCTTTGATAACATCTACTTGGATGTTATCTAAGACATGGTTGATATCTAGACATTATCATGCTAATTTTTCGGGGGATCTTGCTCGCTAGTGTTGGTTGTTTCTAGTTCTGATTCTGGATGATCTGGATTTTTCTTCTTGATGGATGCATGAGTTTTGAATGATTTCTTGACACTATGGAGCATTAGATGCCATACTAGGGCATATCCCATATTTGTTGGGATCATTTGGAGTTGATTGGTTTGTACACACAGTTCTTGCCAAGATGTTAATCCATGCTTTGATATTTTTAGATTTCATTATGTATCCATTAGATGCTGTACTAGGGCATATCCTATATCTGTCGGGATCATCTAGATTTTGTTGCTTTGTACACAGTTCTTGCTGAGATGTTGATCCATGCTTTAATATTTTGATATTTCATTACGCCTCCATTAAATGTCATACTTGGGCATATCCCCTATCTGTCGGGATCATACAGAGTTTGTTTGTTTGTGCAGATAATTCTTATTGAGGACATGAGCCTTGTTATGACATTTTAGGACTTCGTCGTGTTTATGTTGGATGTCATACTAGGGCATTCCTCATATTTGTTGGGATCATATGGAGTTTTCTGGTTTGTACGAACATGTCTTGTTGGGATGTTGAGTCATACCTTGATATTTTGAGATTCCATCATGTCTTTGTTGGATGCCATACTGAGTGCCTGCACACCAGATTATCAGTATATGGAGTTGGTTGTTTTGTGTGAGCTCTTTTGTGAGAGAGATGAGCCTCGTTATGGCATCTTAGGCAAATGTCATCCTAGAGTATATTTCCTTATTGAGATTAGATGGTTTTTCCTAAAGATGATCTTCATGGAGACATTTTTGCTTCGGTATCATTTATTTAGTGGATCTTTGTTGGGCCATGCGAGTTGGAGGATATTTCTCAGATGCTATTTATCACCTATTGCCAGAGTTATTGTAGGACACTTTATCTTTTGTGTTTCGAGATTTTAGAGTTAGATTCCACATATGTTTACAATAGGGCTTTTTTTTAGGTTGATGGTAAGAGTTACTCATTTTGGATGTATTGGGCAAATTTTGAGTTCTCATTGTGCCTTCATGATAGATACGAATGCTTATACTATTTATGATGATATGGATAGTTTGAATTTTGAGCATAGTGTTGACTGGGCATAGTCATGAATCCACTCGATAGCGGTGTTACCTTAAGATACGAGTCATATATATATATATATATATATATATATATATATATATATATATATATATATATATATATATCATTCGACCTTTTACATATATTTGTACTAGATGAGGATTTCACAACAAATTGTTCAAGAGTTTGAGGATTTGTCACACTATGCTATATTTTCCTCATGGATTTTAGGCATTCAAACTTCACCTCTACCCTCTTCATTTTTGGATTACAGGTGTTCAGACTTCGCCATTGCTATCTTCATTTTAGATTTTAGGCGTTCAGACTTCGACTTTGCTATTTTTCGTTTTAAGTTTAGGTAGTTAAACTGGCCTTTGGTGCCGATTTCAAGCGTTCAGACTTCACATTTTCTTTCTTTAGTTTGGATTTCAATTTTTTTCAAACTTCACCTTTATTGTTTTCAGTTTTTGGGTTTCAGGCGTTTAGATTTCTCCTTTGCTTTCTTTATTTTGGGTTTCAAGCGTTCAAACTTCGCCTTTTGCTTTCTTCATTTTGAATTACAAGTTTTTAGACTTTGCCTGCCATCTTATTTTAGATTCAGCGATTCGGACTTACGCTGTTATCTTAGGTTTGCAGATTTAAGGCATTGAACAATCTTTGTTTATCTTCATTTTTCAGATTTTAGGCATTCAGACTTCGCCTTTGCTATCTTCAATTCAGATTTCAGGCGTTTAGACTTCGCCTTTGCTTTTTGGATTTTAGGTGTTTAGACTTCGCCTTTGCTTTTTGGATTTTAGGTGTTTAGACTTCGCGCTGCTTTCTAATTTGGATTTTGGTTGAGCATCGCCTTTGTTGTCTTTGATTTTGGGTTGATGTTCGGACCGCCTTTGCTTTCTTTATTTTGGGTTCAGCTTCCAGACTTGTTGCCTTTTAGTTTAAGCGTTGACGCCTTTACTTTCTTTGCTTTTTGGATTTTAGGTGTTCAGACTTTGCCTTTGCTTTTTAGATTTCAGGTGTTTAGACTTTGCCTACTTTCTTCAGTTTGGATTTCATGAATTCAAAATTTCCCTTTTTTGTCTTCAGTTTTGGGTTTCAAGGCATTCAGACTTCGCCTTTTCTTTCTTTATTTTGGGTTCAGGCGTTCAGACTTCGCCTTTACTTTCTTTGCTTTTTGGATTCCAGGCGTTTAGACTTTGCCTTTTGCTTTCTTCATTTTGGAGTACAAGTGTTCAGACTTTGCCTTTACTATCTTCATTTTAGATTCAAGCGCTCAGACTTCGCCTTCACTATCTTTATTTGTCTACTACAGGCGTTTGGACTTCGCCTTTGCTATCTTTAGTTTAGATTTTAGGCGTTCAGACTTCACCTTTACTATCTTCATTTTCAATTCCAGGCGTTCAAACTTCGCCTTTGTATCTTCATTTTAGATTTCAGGCGTTCAGACTTTGCCTTTTCCATCTTCATTTTAGATTTTAGGCATTCAAAATTTGCCTTTGCTATCTTTATTTTAGGTTTTGGGTGTTCAGACCTTGCCTTTGCTTTCTTTATTTTGGATCAGGCATTCAGACTTCGCCTCTGTTGTCTTCAATTTAGATTCAGGCACTCAGACTTCGCCTTTGCTTTCTTCATTTTGGGTTTCATGCATTCAGACTTCTCCTTTGCTTTCTTCAGTTTAGGTTTTAGGTGTTCAGACTTCACCTTTGCTCTCTTCATTTTAGGTTTCAGGCGTTTAGACTTCGCCTTTGCCTTCTTGGATTAGAATCTTCAGACTTCTCCTTCTCATTATGGATCAGACTTTTAGACTTTGTTAGCATCACATTCTCCTACATCGTAGTTCAAGTGTCCAAACTTCGTCTTCTGTAGATTAGGCGTTCAAACTTCACCTTTACATGGATCAGATGTTCGAACTTCGTCTACATCATGCTTTCTACATTATAGTTTACACGTCCAAACTTTGTTTTCTACATATTAAGCGATCTGACTTCGCCTTTGTGTTTATTCATCTTAGATCAGGCATTAAGGTTTCATCTATATCATGCCTCCACCTTAGTTTAGACACTAAGATTTCATTTTCATTATGTTGTGGTCGCACCTAGACATTCACTATTGTTCATTTCTCGTTGATGTTTTGACCTCCTCGTTGCTATGGTTTAAGGCTTCTTCTCCCTACTTGTGCCTTGTAGAGATAGTGCTACCAGTATTCACGATTGCTAGCATTACCCACCTTGATAGCATGTCTTCTTTTAGTTGTCTTACTTTGCACCTACAAACTCATGAGTTTATTTCAAGTCTACATCTGACCATTTTGGAGTTCTCATTAGCATACCATTTGTCTTCATAGCTCATTCCTTTATTGGTTTCACCATTTTGTTCACTGTTCACAATTTAGTGTTAGCATGACGGGTGTTGATTGTTATCTCAGTGCCCATGACCATTATAGTACCCATGGGCGGGCTGACTTTGATTGGCTTAAGATTTCGATGCGGGTTTCACTTTTGAGATGACCTTCTTAGAGGGAGCTTGAATCTTTATCATGACTTTGTTGGCCTCCAGGTCCTCTTGTCCTTTTGTTGTTTGCTCTTAGGGTGTTTAGAACCCTCTTGCCTTTGTTTTGGTTTTGAGTTGAGTTTGTGTTTAACCCAATTCGTCTTTTGGGGTCTCCTTTGTTCTTCGATAGGGTTCATCTCATTCACTCACTTTTCACACTTTCACTTTATTCCATTGTTCACTTTTGCTACACTCGTGAACTCTATTAAAGATGAGCATATTTGTTAACCTTAAATTTGGGCTAGGTTAGTTTTACGTTTATTTATTTATTTTTTGTTTTACTTGATTTACATATTTGATATGGTGAATTTGTTTTGGAAATGGGATGCTTTTTTTTTTTTTTTTATGTTTGAGGGAAGAAGACCAAGGGGAAGGGGAAGAGCGATAGCGGTGCGGGACAACTTGGGTAAGGAGGGGCGGCGGAGGATGTCGAGAAGAGAAAATAGGAGCGCGTGGAGAACCTTTATTTATTATTTTTTTAACGTTGCTTTGCGTCCTTTGAAGGGCGACCACGAGAAACTTTTACCATCTAACCTTAAGGGACTAAAAAGAAAGAAAGCTTGAGCTTCTGATGAAGAGATCATCTCAAGGGATGATGAAAAACTTGAGAAATTCCAAAAAGTGGAAAAAGATGCACAAACTTTGGAAGCCTTAGCTGTGAAGGAAGACAAGCCAACTTCCCCAGAATTATATGAAAAGATAAACGATGAGGTTGTAAAGACTATTCCGGAGATGGCTTCATGAGTGAGACACATGAAGAGTTGAAAAATGAGAAGATGACCCCTATTCCCAAGGCAAAGTGCATTTATTAAGTTGTTTAATAAGAAGCCATAGAACAAAAAACATAGAAAATCTAAAAAAATATTGATCTTGGAGAAGACTATATATGCTCCAAGTTCGTTTGATTGACAATTATAACCTCTTTAAAAGGATGGAGGCAAGAATTACCAACCCATTTGTAGTTGGTAGAGTCTAGCTAGACTCAAAAAACGGAGCAGCTTCTTGGGAGGCAACCCAAGCTTAAAAAATTTTCTTTCACTTTTTCCATTTCTTAGTTAGTTTTAAGTTGTTTTTGAATAAATTTTCTTGATTGATTTTGTTTTTCCGTGCTTTAGTTTTGGATTTCAGGTTTTTGGCGATTCAAAGCTGGTTTTGGTAGTTAAAAGGTTAAAATCTTGAAGTTTAATTATTATGGAAAGCTTAAAGAACCAAAGAGGAAACCATATTCAGTATCCCTTCATTTGGACCTAGGTCTAATCCCTCAAAACACCTTTGCCTCCAAAGGGAGCCATATTAATTGGAGCAACTTTCGAAGACTTGATCAACCCTAGGGGAGTACTCATTATCCATTCTTGCTTTTGTTTTGCTTTGAGAACAATGGTAATTTCAAGTTTAGGGGCGGGGGGTTGTGAATTCTAAAAATCTAACTTTTGTATCTCCTTACCTATTTTAGTTATTGCTTATTTGTTTAGGTTGTTTGCATGCGCTTTTCTTTCTTTCTTTTGTTTGTTTTATGTCTCATATGTGTAGCAACCCTGAGCCCGGCCCGACCCGGTTGGCGGATCCAAACCATATCCCGGGTGACACCCAGCCGAAGCCATTTATCAAATACATTTCATTAATATAAGTGTTTTCATTCTCAAATCTTTGTGGAAGCGATTTCAATTTAGGGCAAGCCTACCCCTCTTCCTTTTCATGATAGATTGGCTAAAAAAAAGAAAAACAAAAAATAAAGAGAATTGAAATATATTTTTATTGACCAATTAGAATTGCCCCCCAAGATCTATAATTGCCTCAAAAGGTGCAATATACATACATTATTAGACCTTTTGAATAAGAGTCAAAAAGATCTTATAAAAATTGAAGATTTTCTAAACCTTTACAAATTCACTGCAATTCCTTTACAAAATATGCATTTAACAAAAATGGCATTTTATGCCATTGTAACCCATAATATCAAATCATTATTCAAATATAGGTACAAAAATAATTTCAAAGTTGAACTCCTTTTGTTTACAAAACAATGTCATGCTAAAAAAAATGGTAAGGATGAATGTGATGGGGCAAAATCCGCGAACTTTCTAAATGACTCTGAGCTCCTCGACCTTGGTATGCTTTCAATCACTGCCTATCACTCGATGCGCTGCGCATTGATAAGCAATCTGTTAAGCATTTTCATGCTTAGTGGTTCACATCTGATTCTCCATTTCAGTTCAATACGAATCATGCATTTATCAAAATAACGCCTTTATACAATGTCAAGGTGAAATGTAAAAGATACTTATACAAATACACTTTTTAATATCATTTTTTGTTTTTTAGTTTGCGATTTCACATATTACTATAGAATCAACATTCACGACAGATTCAGTTGGTGAATCCTGTCCTATTTGTCATTTAGTAGCAAAGTGATTTCACATTCAATATTACAATCTCACATTGGACTATAGAAATTAACATTCACGACGGATTCAGTTGGTGAATCCTGCCCTGTTTGTCATTCAGTAGTAATGTGATTTCACATTGAACAAATACGGTTACCTTCATGGCGAATTTAGTTGGTGAATCCTGTCATGTTGGTAATTCAATAACACATTTCAAATCAATTTACTCATATGCAGTAAATTCACTTATAGTTCAAATACGTTCACAGCATGCAGATATTTGACAAACATTTGGTCACTAATAGTTCAAATCAATATATATAAATAAATTTCACAAATAGAACTTGAGATGGGGAATTGAGTCGCGAGAGAAACAGGACCAATTTGCTCGATCCTTGTCTCTTTGATACAGTCTGGAGTCGAGGTTGTCGTCTTTACCCACGCTGGCAGTCAAAATGCAATTCTCTCACTCTTAGTGGTTGAACAATTAATCGTACTAAACGAATACGCTTCACTGAGGCGACAAGGTACGATACGTTTTCTCGTATACTCTTATATGAACCCTCATTAAACCTTTATTAGGGTTCCTATACTATTAGTGTACGAATACGAGGTGTTTGGAAACAAAAATCCAAAATTTTGCCCTCTAAGAAAGTAGCTACGCCTAGTGTATGCTTGCTGCATCTTTGCGTGAAAGCCTTCGTCGGCGTAACCTTCTTTATCTTTGTAACGACCCGTACCAAATAATACGAGTTTTGACCAAGTTTGACCAAGTTGACCAAGTTTGACTTTTTTGAGGAGGAATAGTTTTAGGATAACTAAGCTTGCCTGTCTCGTAGGCCTCGTCGTCACGAGTTCATAGGCGGAATTTGACGTCCTGATCCATTTACGGATAAAAAGTTACGGCTAATAGTAGCACTTTATCGGTGTCGAGTTACGTTTGGGATTTTTACACGAGAAAGCGACCTAAGACCTATATAAACATAGCTTTGGATGCGAATGAAACCTAGCCCCCGAGAAAACACCCTCTTGAGCTCAAAACCTAGGAAAAAGCTCTCGAGCCGGGAACACAAGTTGGGGCGTTTAGCTTTTGTGTGCGGGTGGAAGGTGGACGAGGAGGGAGGCACCTCGGCTGACCACAGCTACACCTTGGCCGGACCATGAGGTGCCTGCCACGGACGTGCCGGCCGTGAAATTTCACGATCAACCGCCGTCGGGCCAGCTGCCGGGATATAGCCCGGAGGAGGCAGGCGGCCCGAGCTGCCGTTTGTCACCAGGATTTTTTGCGGGTACCGGCCATTTTCGGCCACCTCGGGCCACCCGGCCCAGCTCCTTTCCATCATTTTTGGACCCCCTAAACTCATTTCCGTGGTCGTTTTGCGATTCTCACCATTTGAGGTCTGGCCAGCTCAAAGTTAGTAATTTGGATCGAGTTTCGACCACCACGGCTATTGTTGGACCAAGGTAATGGTCTTGTTCTGGTCTCTTGGGCTTTCCATTTATATGTGGTTTGTAAATTTTGGTGTCGTTTGGTTGAGTTTTTCCATTTTTAGGTTGTTTGGTGTCTTGAGATGTCGGGTGAAATAGAGTACCCGATTGGTCAAATTTGGCAAAATTGAAGTTGTATTAGTGAAATTGGATGTTTTAGGAATTATTAGACGGTTCAATTTCGAGAAAATTAATTCTGCGTATCCCACTCTTGGTGTATCATTTGCTCAGTAGCAACACCCCAGGCCGTAATTGGGTCTGTCGGAGTTCAATTTGGATGGTCTCATTGTTCTAAAAGTTATTCTAAGGCCTTAGGGATATCCCAATGTCGTTGGTTCAATCATTGGAGCCTAAGTGGTATTTTATTTATATTACAGGCAGTCGTGCCGAGCCAGGAGACAATCCTGCGAAAGGACAAGATCAGTCTGTGAAGGTCTGTAGAGTGGTTTATATGTTTTTAAATGATTTGGGGATATTATGCTGATATATTTACAGATTAAAGTTTTTCATATACTGTTTTGATCAAATGGTTGGTTGCATACAATATGATTATCGGTTTCATATAAAACAAGTTATCATTTCATGTGAATTTTGTCAACATTTTAAATACTTGGAAGTTTTACTGAGTTCCTGGATGAGTCTGTGGTATTTTTAAATATGTTGGGTATAGTGGATTGAGATTTTAAACCACTTTGAAAACCTATTGTTTTGAGAAAGAGATTTTGAGATCTCAGAATGATTCTAAAACCGTATTATTGAAAGTACATAGAGTATGAAACATTTATATATATTAATTCCACTGTCGGTAATACTTATTGTGTGGTTTGCCACGATACGTGAGGTCGGCTCATCCGACGCTAGTTTATTAGTTTCCACCGCTCAGCTTCAATGATGTGGTTCGCTACTTGATGAATTCTTAGAGGTCAGGTTCCATCCAACAAAGTTATATATATTAATTCCACGGTCGCGAGGTTTTCCAAGCCATCGACGTGTGGTTTGGCCACGATGTCTTTGAGGTCGCTTACTAGCGACTTGTTTATGATGGGTATATGGTACGGTACATTGTCGTCTCTCGATTAAAGTATACATTTCAATATTTATGGTTATGGTATTTTCATGGTTATTTTTACGACATGACGGTAAGTCAGTATTTATGCTCAATTGTATGTCAGGAAATGTGATTCAGTTTTAAGGTTCTGAAAATGATGTCGCTTTAAACTTTTTGAGCATGACTGTCATATTGTTAGGTAGTTTTTGCAAAGTTGAGTTTTTGTGAAATGTTTGCTAAATCCAAACATTACAAAAGGAGTGGCTTCCGAGGTCTCGAGGTTGAAATTTGTTTATTTAAAATAAAAACATTATTTTCCATATAATTATGCCACTCACTGGAGATTTATTCACGTTATTGTTTTAACATTCAAGCCTCTTTGTGTCCTGGCGTGCTTCGTGAGCCTACCCGCGCCATTCAACATCATTTTTCAAGGATAGCCGCAGAGAAGATTTCACCCCATCCATCTGCTCTCTGCTTTCTTTGTTGGACTCTATTTATTTTCATTTTAAACCCTAAATCCAAATACTCTGGGTAATGCCCTGATATTAAGTATTAAACTCATATGGGTCCTTCACATATGTATGATGTGGTTTTGACCCCAAAGCATTTGGATACAAGACTATCAGAGATTTTCTATATAATTGTGATAGTATCAGGGTACTCGCATGTGTTTATTTCTTTCAGGTGGTCTCCCATTGCATTCCTATGGTTTATAGGGATTCATTTGTGCGACCACCCAATTGGGAGTGGTTTCTGCCTGGCTTATCATATGCCGCATTCTGAAAGTCATGGCACTGCCTGCCAGGGGTGCGGGCAAGGTATCCCACACCCTTACGTAGTCCACTTAATGCAATCTTTACAGCCAAGTAGTCATAGGAGCTCATATGAGATGTTTCCGCTAAGCCTTTTGCCATTTTTTCTCCAAAAAAAAATCCTCAAAATTCCAAAACAAAACATGGAAATCGCTCCCAATAACATTCTAAAGTCATCTTAAACCAACCATGAGAAAAACCCATTGATGGATTAGGGTTTTTCTAACCCAAACATCAAATATAACTTTCAGTCGGGTTCTACCTAAAACCCTTTAAACTCTTGAAATAAGCTTCCTTCTTCCTCCTGATCACTTGGAAACCAGAAATGTGGACAATCTCCCACTCCCAAAACCTTGATAGATTTCTACCCAACCCTAGCTCCTCTCTCTCCCTGCTTCCAAATCTTTCTCCTCTCTACAAATTAATCTGACTCTAAATGTGGTCTAGACTGTCACTTACCCTTCTCATGCCTTTACATCCAAAACCCATTTTTGGATTTGCTGCCTTTAATTTCTAATCTTACAGCACATATATCAATTCTATTTGCACTTAAACACATTAACATTTTCTCAAATGACCCTTAGGTCCTCATTTTACAAAATTCCAAATTTGTCATTTTTCACTTGGGTTTATTTTCTGGTTCAATAAATTTATTATTTTAGCATATAATATTTAATCATATGCTCATATATTCTTTCACATTTCACACATGTGTATCCGCTTTTTGAAAACCTAAGCTTAGTCTGCTAATTCATACCTAGAATATAATAAAATTATTATAAAAATTTAGGTATTTTGGCACATGAGTTTCAGTTGGGGTGCCTAGTAACGGTTTTGAGAAGCCATTGGTTTTGTGCTTAAATTGTTTTCTTAGTCAAATTTAGGATACCTTTGCATTTGTTTAATATGCGACCATGTATCTTTGGTTATGGTAGACTTGAATAGCCTTTCGCTTCTCGGGCAGTCATTGCTCTTATGGAACTCCTACACACACACACACTTTAAAAGCCCTATCTATACATTTTTGGCTCCAACTTTTTTTCTCAAAATTGAACTCACCTGAGAGTCTTAATCTCACAAATAATGGGACACCTCCAAAAAGAGAGCCATTGAGCCCCACTAATACAAAAACAAAAGAAAAAGATAAAAAGAAAGAAAAAAAAAATTAAAAAGAGAGAGAGAGATAAGTGAGTTGATCCAATCAAAATTCCGAGCATAGTTCGAGGCGCCTTCGAAACCCACGCCCCGCTCAATCGGCTAAGTCATTGATTCACATTCTTCGACATGGACGTAAGATTGTTGTGTTCACAAGCAGTGCTTGGTTTTTAGTTGAGTGTTCGTGAAGCTTCAAGGGAACTCGAATGTCCAAGCTCTTAACTGTGGACCCGTGAGTCCTCATGCGGATCCTCGTTATGGACACTTTCTAAGTCCTTAGCATTGCTTCCTACTTTATTTCTTAGTTTTAGTTTAGTTATTGCAAACGTGCCGTTCTTATCCCGCTTTAGCGCCAAATTTCTTCTTCTCAAATGTAGCTTAAGCTTCTGAGTTTGGTTGAATATTTTGGGAACTCCTTAGTCTATATTTGACCTAAACCATTTACACCGAGCTCTTTAGGAAAGATCTATTGAGGGCTTGGGGAAAACTCTGCCTAGATCACCATAATTTGGAATGTCTCGTCTTTTAGAGATGATAAATGCTTTGGGGATCCCATTTGGCTAACATTTTTTTACAAAATTTCAAAGCTTTTTCTTAAATTGTTGCTAGCACCATACCCACACTCATATCTATCCTAGTGTTCTATTTATATGGCTGTGTTTTTTGCTTAAGGACAAGTAAAATGCTGTTCAGTGTGTGATAAGGTGAATTTGTTGTATACATTTTGAGTATTACTCATCGTGTTTATACAAACTTAATTCTATCTCACACTAGGCCATTAATAAAGAATGCACTAATCCCTCAGTTGAATGTGTTTTGCAGATTTATAATGAAAACCAAGCAAAAAGATGGAAAAAATGAAGAAAATAAGAAGTTGCTGAATTACAGTAGATGTTTCATTGCGACGAAGTTGTGCTTTGTCAAGACGGGTTGTTTGTCGGGATGGTGTTCACGCCGCCCGGCTAAACGGAGCGGAAACATGGACATGCTACGGTTCACAGCACAAAGCTAGTAGGAAATGCAATTAATATGTTACGGTCACACAAACACCTGATCTCCCCTTGTTGCGATGAGTCAAGAGCCCAAACAACACATGCCACAAACCTAGTTCAGCAAACTGCCAATAATCAAGAGCAGGGATGCGCCCATGGTTCTGAGTTCAATTCTTGAGGGAGAAACCCTCCCTAGGTGGTTTCTTCCCTCCCTCTCGATCATTATAGGGTCAAATGTGAATCAGCTGAGGAGAGAGTGATTGAGCCAAGATTGAAGATGAGGGAAGAAGATCAAGACTCACCATTTCGACCATTAGCTTTCTTTCCCTTTTCAACAGACCTTATCTTGATTTTGCATGCCAAACCTCTATTATGCCTGCAATTCTCGCAGTTCAGCTCTCATTTTTATTTTTGACATGAATCTATACATTATTTGTTAATTTTCCTTTTTCTATTATTTCTTTGCATTGTTTATCCATTAGATTCTATGCCGTTATTATTTACATATTGATTTCTAGTTAAATCTCAATATGGTGAGTGGTTCAGATCTGTAAGAAGGGAATGTATGAATTGTGATTATTAAAGTAAATCAACCCACAGCCATAGTGACCATCTGCACTTGGGAGGTGTGTAGAGATTCTTGGGTCTTCAAGCATCTCAATGACACAGCCTAAGAAGCAAAACCTAGTGTTAGTTGAGTGGTTACTGATTTTAAGAGAGGCTACATTAAATTAGGCAAGAGTGTCAAGAGAACTCTTTTCAAGAACAGCAGGATGGAATTTTGACCTAGATATAGGAGGTTTGCCCAATTGCAACTAATTACCCTAGGGGATCCTACCATCTCTGGTATCCTTAGCTGCATGTTCACTGGTCGGGCCTGGAGCTTTCAAGAGTTTAGTTTTGTTTTTGTGATCACTCTACTTGTAACGCTGACCAATTGTCACCCATTTTAATACCGTGTCAAGAAGCCTTCCATGAGAGACCCATACATGAGTAAATGGCCACTTGGGTCCATATATCAATATTCACCAAAAATTCAACCAACTATAGCTGCAATAGTTCAAGAGTTGATTACATCACTTCGGTCACAACATATATTAAAATTAAGAATTCTAATACGTTTTTTACAAAAGTAAACATATGCACACAGCCACATGCTCCGCTTTCCTCAAAGCTGGCCCTAATGAGCTCGCCTCTCCCGAACACTTCCCGTGACCAAATAATGTTCCCCTGACAAAGCAGCAATGTCCAAAAAGAGTCAATTATCCTACATGAGTTACTCCCCACCTAAGTGCACATGCAATGATTCAACACAACATATTATATCTGCCAAATACATGATCCTGTACTCTGAATGTCTGTTGATATGGATGGTAAATTTGATCCGCTCACCCTTTCCCACTTCGAGCCTCCTCACCGACCTTCACGCATGCCCAAGCTAAGTGTGAGAAAATATTGTTTTCAAACAAAGGGTTTTTGTTCGAAACACACCACCGAAGTTTCTGGCAAATGAGGTGGTCACAACCCGAGACCTAATTGTCAGTAATTTTTCCTCGAAACATGGTCCGCTCCCGAGATGTTCCACAACTCTCCAAGGCAATTCTTCTGAAATCTTCCTGAAATTACCACAACCATTTTCATTTTTCTTTCATGTCATGCACTCGTGCCACCTATTTATCTAGTTGCCCCCGTGCGCATATGAAATGCATTAGCGCCATTTTCATTCAACATGCTAATATTATCATGCGCATATCGACAAATTCACATATATACGACATGTTATTTATTCATGGCAATAACATCAAAATTAGTCACGGGCTAATTGATAATTCAATTCCAATGGCTCACACACAATTATATTTCTTATATAATTCAACATCATGTTAACACATATTTAATATATGCACGGTCAATTCCGTTTCACACAATCGCTCATTCATTTTAAGCAATTTTATGCAACACATAGACATTTTCGGTCAACACGAAAGTTCGTCATTTTTAATGGCCCTGTAAAACAATGTGTACTTGCCCATGGATAGCCCTCATCAACATCGCGGTCTACTTCTGGGAACTGAAATCAGGGCTATTTCGACCTCACAACACCCAAAACCACAATTAATGTCACAATTATAATGCGTACAGGACCATTTCCTGCATCAATTGTAAAACCCTAAATGGTCCCAAAAATTCCAACATTTCAGTCCCAAGTTTTGGGACCAACCAAACGGCCATTCATGACCTCAAACACTCCAAACCATTTGTATGCCTATAAACCTAAAATAACTCGAGTAGGAGAAGACTCTACCTTCCGAGTTGCTCGAAACTCCACAAAATCGGGGTGTCCGGCAGAAGCCCCGCAACAGAAATAACTTTTTGCCAGCTCGACCCGAACCGACACAAAGCTGTAGTGAAATCTGTAGAGAGAGCTGGAGTTCTTTCTCTCTAGACTTGATTCCCCCCTCCTCCTCTCTCGTCGGATGCCTTCTTTTCATTTTGCTTTCATTTCATCCTCTACTTGCCACATGTCTAATTGTCATCAAGCTCTATAGATTTCTTAACCACTTCATCCACCGTCCTTTGATTTTCCTCAAATTAAGAGATTACGCTGTCCACACGGGCTCCATACTGAGCCCGTCGACCACTTTCCCAGCACCATCGGGCACACACCGTATGACCTCAAAACCCGGTCCCATTGACTCATCACACACCACAGGAAACCCTGTAGATAATCTCATATCATGCGAGACCCATACATGTGTAAATGGCCCAAGGTGGCCCATCATCATACTGCCCATACCAAGCATAAAGCACCATACATTTCTATAGATCTAAGAGTTATTACATCACCCCGGGACATAAACATATATTAAAATCCAGTCGCTCTAATATATACACAAAATAAGAATCAAGGCCATCCGGCCCGCGCTTCATAATCCCGCCTCTAAGGAGCGCTGCCCCGCTCAGACTGCCCTCGTACCAAAGTGGGCATCCCCATCGCGATTTCTGGCGGTGGTAGTTAACGCCCAGAGATAACCTATAAGGCGCTTCCATCAGTGCAGCAAGATGCAATGGATCGCTCACAAATAAACCAGTCAAACTGCAGAACACGTTATCCATCATGGAAAATTCATGCATGTATGAGACTACACCCGTGACACGGCTCAAAGCACGGTCAACCCTCCGACCCACCACCCAACGCAAGTGCCAATGGGAAATCAAGATCGAATAATCCCACCCATCTCACAACTCAGCTTCATATGATATTTATTTGATCGCTTTCGTCTTTTTTTGGGCAAATGCACTCCTTTCTTGGGTCTCACCGCGGGAACCCCCATATACACCCCTCCGACATTTTTCTTCGGGTTTTCACCTATGGATACTGCTGCCAACTGTGCTCTGTGCTCTTTCACCCGAGGGGGTATCTCGTCCCCTACTTGTTTATCGCCTCTCGACACATTTTATTTTCCATTTTCGTTTAACACCATGGAACTCCTCAATTTGACTCGTCCCACTCAGCCCACATGATTCAACACCAAATGCAAGGTCAAATCGCACTGTACACACTTCATGTAATGTGGTAATAGGTCGCACACCAATGCCATGCCACTACACTCAAACCCATGACCAATGTATGAAAACCCTTACATGGACATTCTACAATCGCATTAATTGCTGTGTGTGCAGGAATACTCATGTCTAATGCACACAACATTTCATATATTTAACATACATGTGCAAATATGTTAACATTCCATATTCAAATCAAGACATCACATAAGCATGCACTAAATCCGATACCTTAAAATTCCTCAGTGATGGCATTCATTCAAGTAATAACAAATAACTTTGATTTTCGCCTTAAAACTCAAAAACAACAAAGACATCCAAAAACATGCAATAACTATATTAGTTCCTTAAAATTCTGCATGTTACTTATTCACAATTCCGCATGTTATTCATCGCTTATCGGGCTCCAGATGAAAATTTACATGTGCCACATTCACACTCACCAATATTCACACCCCGCATGTTATTCATCGCTCATCATTCCAGGAAAATTTCACATGTTAATCATGCATGAAAGCCCATAAAATTCTCTCGTATGTTTTTCATGCATACAAAAATACCCAAACTAAGCTCTTCCTCGCGATAAAAACCTAGGAATTATTCCCCGTATGTTAGTCATGCATACAAGGATACACTAAACTCGAGTTTTCTTTGATCTAAAACCCAAAAAACACTGACATGTTAGTCAAGCGCATGAAAGCCCATAAAAATTCATCATGTTTTTCATGCACACACAATAATGTAAAACCTAGTTTTCTTCCAAGATAAAACCTAGAAACATTCCGCATGTTAGTCATGCATACAAGGATACATCAAACTGAGTTTTCTTTTGATCTAATAACCCAAAACATTCTCAGATCTTAGTCATGCAAAAATGTGAAAAGCCTAGAAAATTCCGTATGTTTTCTGCGCATACAATACTGCCACCCGCATTGAGTTTTCTTCGCCTAAAAAACTACATTCTTGCATGCTGGTCATGCATTAAAGGATACACAAACTCGAAGTTTTCGATCTAAACACTCCAAAACATTCTGCACATGGAAGCCCAGAAATTTGATGTTTTTCTTATCACACAATACACACCGATTGAGTTTTCTCACTAAAACCTAGAACATTCTGCATGGTCACATGAAAAAGTGATGACACAAAATGAGTTTTCGATCTAAACACCCAAAAACATTCCGCATGGAAGCCCAGAAATTTTGCATGTTTTTTCATTCATAAAATAATATACCGGGACGAGTTTTCTAGTCTAAAACCTAGAACATTCCCGCATGTTAGTCATGCATGAAAGGATACACACAAAACTTGAGTTTTCTTTGATCTAAACATCCAAAATACTGCATGGAAGCCCAGAATTTCGTATGTTTTTCATTCATAAAATAATACACCCGATTATGTACAAAGATCACACTTCAAATTCTTCAAACCCAGAAAATTCAGCAAGTACAACATCAAAAATTCAGTCTTAAAACCCGTAAATTCAAGATGGACAACATCACAAATTCACTTTAAACCTTTAAAATTCAAGACGGACAACATCACACCTAAAGATGTTTTTCATTCAAACAATCACATAGAAAACTCAATCATATGCCATTTCCATGGCCCAAACAAGGAAATAACCAAAGAGGAAAGACTTCACCTCTTGAAGTGTAGATCAGTTCGATCCAATCTAAATCAAACAATGGAGGAAAAAAACTTCCTCCTCCCTTTCTCCTCCTTTCTTTCTTTCTTCTTACTTTTGTTTTCTTTTCTTTCCTTTCTTTCTTTTCTTTCTTTCTTTCTTTGTCTCTTTCTTCTTCTCTTCTCTTTCTCTACGAATTGTTTGCCATCTCTCCTCAAACTACCAAGTCAAGTTCGACTCTATAGGGAGCCCACCTAACATCCATTTGTTTTGACACTGGGTCAACTCAAGACTAAGTGTTCTCCATGCCACACCAACCACTTTCATGCTCATGCATGAGGGTTTGACATTTGGTCTCCCACCCAACCCATGCAATCCCGCGGGCATGACACTCGCCCATCCATGTGCCAAGTGTCTCCCATGCGCGCCACATGGCACCCCATGACGTGGCCCGTTCGCTCAAATACGCAAAACCGACGCCTCGACCCGACGCAAACTCGCTTGGTTCAACTAGATTTCGCGAGATGATTCTAACCCGCTGATCCGCTTCGCCATCCGGGAAATCTAGAGGTTATCTTAGGTTTTTGTCCCATCGTTCGTGTTAATTATCAATTGGCCATTTTCAAAAAAAAAATTTTTTTTTTTTTT
This sequence comes from Tetrastigma voinierianum, assembly GCA_016808115.1. Lineage (NCBI taxonomy): Eukaryota > Viridiplantae > Streptophyta > Magnoliopsida > Vitales > Vitaceae > Tetrastigma > Tetrastigma voinierianum. Next base: position 238,724 of record JAEQBH010000125.1, read on the forward strand.
TTTTTTTTTCCCGGTTTCACATTCTCCCCTCTTAAAAGAATTTGGGTCCTCGAAATTCCCTGCAAGATACATACAAACAATCAACCACATGTATATGCAATACTATTTAAAACATTAATGACTAGAAAACGCACTCTCCCCTTCAAACAAGAAGTGGCTAGTTGGCGCGCACGGTCTCCTCGTGCCTCCCATGTTCGCCTCTCGACTCCAGGCTGCCATAACACCTTCTCACAAGTCTCACGGGCCCCACGAAACCCAAGCCTCGGCTATCTCATGATAGACGCACCGGTCCCCTCCTCGAAGGTCCCATCAGCATCAACAACAAGCTCTCCCAACCACTTATGCGACTTGATCCGGGAGGCCCCGAGCATAGAGACGTGAAACACCCCACGTATGAACGCTTGACAAACCCCGTGGCACGCCCAACCGACACGCAATCGCGCCCACCCTCTCGAGTACCTCGAAGGGTCCAATGTACCTTGGCGACAACTTCCCTCGCTTTCTGAACCTGATCACTCCTCTCTTAGGCATCACCTTCAAGAAGACATGATCACCCACCCGAACTCTGGGGGAGTAGTCGCCGTCAGATATCGTGTAACTTTGTCGGCTCGGCAAAGAAGGAGACGCCCGATCATACCCCAACTTCTGAAAGTGTCTCAATCAACCGGGACCCGGTTGATGGAACTCCTCTCCCACCTCCTCCGTCTCAAATACATATCTGATCATGGCCTCCCACAGAGCCTCACAAGGTGCCATCCGAATACCGCTGATAGCCGTTATTGTAGGCGACCTACCGCGGCGTGCTCCTCCCAACTACCTCGAGATCCAGTGACGCATGCTCGCAGCATGTCCCTAAACTAATAGCCCGCTCCGACAATTACGAAGGCTTTCGCCACATCCGCCCCAGGATGAAAAGCGGTACTCATCGAAAGTCGCGCCCCATGGCCTTCTCCGGGAAACTCCCTTCCGTAATCGAGCGCAAACCGAGGGATCCCCGATCCGATACTATGGAGACCGAACCCATGCAACCGCATTCATATCTCTCGTGATATACAACCCGCAATTCTCCGGGGCAGGAAGCGTCATCCGCACGCCGTAAATGTGCCGGCCTGGGTGAGTCGGCCCACTGGCGGCTCATATCATCATACCTGATGTCCGCGGGTAAGTGAGTCACAAAGTCCATCGTGATGTGCTCCCCACTTCCACCGTCATTCCAATGGCCGGAGTAGCCCCTCGCTTCTCGGCTCGTGCTCAGCCTCGGACCGCCGGCACGCGGAGACAATCGGCTCGACAAAAATCCCCAACATGCCTCTTCATCCCGCTCCGCAATACCGCGACGGCTGTCATGATACTGCCACCCGGATGCCACCAAACGCAACTATTTGAACGCACAAACCTATAACCTCCCAACTGGATCTCAGATCAAGAAGGACCCAGCGCCACCATCTCGATCTGAAGATCATCTCACATTTGACAAACATAAGGATTGTATCATCGCTGTTTAAAGTTTCTCCTCTCTCCAGAACTCGATCCACTCACTTCCCATTTCAGAACAACGCCTCAGCTCCATGTCCCAAGTCCCTGTGGAAGACCTTATCACCTCCGCGCCCAGCAATGTTTGGGTCAAACGCATCCAAAATTCCTGAGCTTCCAGTCATCCCACTTCAGCTCACAAAACCCACCTCCACTCAGTACTCAGCGATCCATCTTCCAGAAGTCACAAATGGTAAAGTTTCAAAAATCCTCGTGCTTCCACAGAAGGAAGATTTGAAGTCAACTAACATTCAAGTTTCACTGGGATGCAGTAAAGGTGGTAAAGCATAAAGAAAGCTCACTTCTCTAAACCCATAACTGAATTTTGCTTCAAATTCTCATGTTAGAAGTCTCCGCCGCGGCAAGTGGGGCAAAGACACTCGATTTATATCCAAACAACTAACCCTCCTTTCCACCAGATGCATAGAGGCACTCTGAAACTCGGTGGGAACACAAATGGCTGATTTCACTGCCATCAATCAACAATACTACAAATATCTGTCATCTCCCAAACTCCGCCAGAACCATAAGCTGGCCAACTCCTTCCTGACCGATCGAACACACCACTCTAGTCCGCCACTCTTCATATTCGGCAAGACATCAGGTAACTCCTCTGTCTCCTCCCGGACTATTGGGAATAGGAGTCGGGCGTTTCTCTCACCCCGAACGTCGTCACATGAGTCAGTCCTGGCGCAAACTGACCTCCTTCCCGGTCATCTTAGTTGTTAAAGGGCCGCTTAGCCGGGAGAAATCCTCTATAAACCTCCAATGCTCCCCTCGCAACCCCAAGAAACCACGATTCCGGACTCGACTTCCTCGGGTCTCTCCAACTCATTACAAATTTCAACCTCCCCGGTCCATCGACACGCCCGTCACACCTCACTGTCCCAAAGAAACCCAATCTCAAGAAGCCAAAACTCACTACCCAACTCGGGCATATAACCGATGATCCCTCAAAAGTCGTAAGGCCACGATTTCAAGTGATCCTCGCTGCTCCACCTCCGGACATGGGAGCGTAGATCAGATGCGTCATCAATGCCATTCACCACAATTGATCGCAAATAAAAATGGAACGTCTTGCTCATGAGGTCCGCTGAATGCACGGGCAGATTCGTGGTTAATCCAGGCGGGTATCACCGGGTGAACTCCAAGTGCCCATATCAAGGCTCCCTAATCGCCTTAGGATGTTCGCTCCCTAATCCTCGCTAACCGATGGTAACCAGCGCGGCGGCTCCACTGAGCAGAGACCCATACTCGGGCTGATCAAACAAGTCATCGTAATCCCCGTAATGCGACACCATTCTTTGATTGTAACCCTGTTCAACCTGTCTTCAGAATCGAAGATGCATAGTCGAAGGGTCTTATCCTTTCAACAGAACAGCACCTCCCATGGTAGCTACTGTCTAATGTCCCCCGCCGCAACTCCTGTGAGACCTGGACCCGAGCCTCAGACCCAACTCGCGCCATCATCCATGCTATCATAGAAAGGAAGCACGTCCCGTGATGCAACTCAATGTGGAAGCTCCAGACTCGTGGAGGTCCCGTAGCCTCGTCCTAAAAACATCCTCGTGACAAAACCAAACCCTGAGACTAAGATCCTGCCCCCACTGGCCTAGGTGGCAGCAGCCAATTCATTAACCCGCCTGCCATCGTAAATCGTGACATAGTAATGGGGTGAAATGATTCAATTTATTCCCCCCCGAAACACAACACAAGTACCTGTCAGGTGGGGAGAAGGATGACTCTACACGATCACACCTATGACAACCCGATGTGCCGCCATTAACTACCATCCCGAGAGATTCTCGAATCCCTCGACATGTCCATGACCAAGGTCCACCAGAGCAGAATCCCGTAGATCCTTAACTCACATCCCCTATACATCCCCGAATTACCCTTCCCTTAGTCCCTAGGAGAACCTCAGCTACGGCTGCCCAATGCAATGGCTCATCAGGTCTAAGCCTCCAGCTCGCCGCCCTCACAAGATAAACCGTAAAGGAATCACGATGCACAGGGTCCAAAATAACACCTGCCCATAAGCGAAGGATACTGAAATGGGTTTCTTTGGTCTAAACACGAAACGTACGCATGGAAGCCCGAAATTTACGCATGTTTTTCATTCATAAAATAATACCCCGGATTGAGTTTTCTTTAGTCTAAAAAACCTAGAACGATACGCATGTTGGTCATGCATGAAAGGATACACAAAACTGAGTTTTCTTTGATCTAAACATCAAAACGTGCATGGAAGCCGAGAAATTTCTGCATGTTTTCATTCATAAAATAATACACCAGTTATAAGCATCACAATTCGATCTTCAAAAGCCCGAAGAAAATTCAGCAAACCCTATAAATCAAAAATTCAGTCTTAAAAAACCAGAGAAAATTCAACATGGACAACATCACAAATTAGGTCTTAAAACTGGAGAAAATTCGGTATGGACAACATCCTGATTCAGCGTATGTTTTCTGTTCAAACAATCACACTAGAAAACTCAATCATAACTACCATTTCCATGGCCCCGAACAAAGCCAAGAAAGATCCTCACCTCTTGAAGTGTAGTGCAGTTCTTGAATCCCCAATCTGAAGCAGTGGAGGAAAAAACTTCCCTCCTCCACTTTCTCATACCTGCTTTTTCTTACTTACATTTTCTTTTCTTCCTTTCTTTCTTTTCTTTCTTTCTTTGTCTCTTTTCTTTCTTCTTCTTCTCAATTGTTTGCCATCTCTCACTCAAACTACCAAGTTCAGGTTCATTTTCTAGAGCCCCCTCAACATCCATTTGTTTGACACTTGGTCAACTCGAGAGATAAGTGTTCTCATCTCCTGACTGACCCGCCAATGCTCTGCCATGGTGGCAAACATTTGGCTCCACCAACTCATGCAATCCCTAGGGCATGACATGTATCATGTGCCCCAGTGTCTCCCAATACAAGTACCATGGCACCCCATGATTGGCCCGTTATCTTGAAATAAATGCGGCCAAGCGATGCCGGAATTGACCGCGATCGTTTGGTTCAGCCCAGATTTCGCGAGATGATTCTAACGGCGTGATCCGTTTCGTCATGTCAGGAGTCTGAAAGATCTAGGGTTTTTTATGCATGTAGTTAGGGTAAATTATCAGTGTTCGCTCATTTTCAAAAAAAAAAATTTTTTTTTTTTTCGGGTTTCACACTGCTCGTGAGCCACTCAAATATGCCAGTAAACCCGCACTACGTTTGTTGCCTGAAAAGCGTGTAAATTCATTGTCTCATAGTCTGACAAAATTAGGCATGGTAGCTAGATTTAGTGAGCATTCAGCGGTGAAGTCCATTTCATCATCGAGATCTAGAAAAATTCGGATTTTGGCCGAAATACCATTTGTCATTTTCAAAATTCATTTTCCTAGGGTTTTACAAGTTTAATTTGTCATTTTCGATCATGCCTTTGTTCATTTGGATATCAAAGATGTATTCTAATTTGCATTACTTAGCATCGCTTTGTGGATCGATCTTTGTCTGTTCATTACCTTTTATTACTTCTGAGCGTATGCTTAGATGAATAGGTGTGTATTTAACATTTTTATTATATTCTTAACACATCAGTTTACCTATCAAGTTTACCAACGTCGTTGATGAGACCTAACAAAGTATATAATTGCTACCGAACTATCAGTATAATGTTCTTCACCATGTGTTCTTATTCTAATGATATGATATTTATAGAGTGAGATTGAAAAATGAAAAATCACATCAATGGATATGAATTTATAACAATGAAACAATCAAATAAAAAATGGGTTTAATTGAGGATATTGCAAGTTACACTATAAAGAATATAATTCAAACATACTTTGTATGTATTGAAGTTAAACCTTATCATAAAAGATTTTGCATTCAAACCTATAATAAAACATAATTTAATTAATGAAAATAGTATTACTATTAATCCTAAACACTCTTTGAAATGTTTACGACATACGTAACAATACACAATATCACTTTCCTTATAAGTTACTAATTTCATAATTTTATTTCTAGATTCGCTTTCCTTTTAAATATATATATATTTTAATAAAAATTTAAATAATAATGTGTTGATTAATATATTATTGAAATATTCATTCCTTTCATATAACATATTTTAAATATTTTCTCATTTTTATGAAAATGTATTTGAGGTAGTTAATTGCTCAAAATAATGAAACAACGCACATCAGTTGTTTTTTAAAGGAATGCATATCAAAGGTTTTTTGACAACTAAACATTTTGTTATAATATAGTAAATTACTACATTTATATATTAATTTTATATTTTCAAAATCTTCTTGTAGTTTCGCACGCCGTCTTTATCAATCTTTCTTTTTGTGAAAAATTTATTATTTGATATTGAATGTTTTCTCTTGACCATAATGTAAAAAGATAATAATATTTATGATTATGTGCGGTTATATAAATTTTAGTTATAAAAAAAATTTCCTATTGTTAAATGAAGAGTAAAGTTCTTGATTATCTTGTCATGCATTGAACAATTTTCTTTTTATTATTACTGATGAATTTTTATACCATATTTGTTTTCAATGACCATATTTGCTAATTATATAGATGAATAATGCTTTATTTTATTAAATTAAGGAAACTTGGTTATGATTTGGAATATTATTACTTATTATTACTAAAAAGGAATGAATTAGACTTGCATGCATGATTGGTCTCTTTGTTAAAAAGACAAGTACAGTGCATGAGAAGATGAAGGGAACAATGCATTGTATGAGAATGGAATCAAATAAGAATAAATGCAGTCTGTTGGTGTCAGTTGTCCAGAATGTAAGGACAGTGGTTGGCTTTTTGGAGTGTTGTCTTGCCTGGTAAGCGAAAAGCTTTTCACCCAGAACTTCCTTGTTTTTTTTCTTACACTTTTTTTTTCAAGGGGACTATTGAATAATAAACTGGTGTTGATGAATCTATTATGCATGTTTCATGAAGTGAAGATTTGTTAAATCATGGACAAGAACATATGACATGGAAAAATGGGTGAGTTTCTTGGCTCCGCGACAATTGGTTGTGGCTTTATTAAACAAATTAATGATTCCTTTGTATTGACGATGTTGGGTTCTCCAACGCTTGATGCGGATTTTGTTCTGGATCAAAGCCGAAGTATTGCGCCTTGATTTGAGGCTATAAGTTGAATACTTTGATGATGTAAGGGATGGATGACAAGCAGGTTGATTCTCCAGCCGATTTGTAGGTTGTAAAGACACTGATGCATCTTTCTCAAAACTGAAGGATGATTTGCGGTTGTTGGTCTTGACCCTTCAATGGCATCCGTGAAACCTCATCAATATCTAATATGTGTTGTTTTGGGATTTATGCCAGTGGTGCAACTTTTCAAATGATTCGTAGAACATATCACCATCTAATGTGTGTATTGCATGAGATTCTATGCCAATTCACAATTTGCGAGATAATAACTAATTCGCAATTTTCGAAGAAGATCCGATGATGAAGAAGGTCAACGGAAAATATGTTTCTTCGCGTTTGAATACAATTCGCTAGAATACCGAACGATGATTGGAAGACAAATATAATTTACTTATGTTGATACCTTGCGAAAGAACCTAATGAATATCAAACGTTGTTGATGAATCTATTATGGCTCATGATGAGAAGATTGTGTTATGGACCGAGAACATATGACATGGAAAACTCTCGTGGGGTTCTTGCCTTGGCTCTGACAATTAGTTGTGGCACATTAAACCAATTCGTAGTTCTTGTATGATGTTATTCCTTAACCGCCGGTATGAGTTTTACATGCCTCGCGATCAAGCAAAAGTATTGGCACTTTATAATTTTGAGCTATAAGTTGTTCTTGATGATCGTAAGGATGGATGACAAGCGGGTTGATTCTGATCGTTGTTGGTTTGTAAGACACCGCTGAAGTAAAAACTCTTCTGACTGGGGATGAGGTTGCGGTTGTTGGTTTTTACACCTTTATTGACATCAAGTAGAGCATATGTCTCAACCTGTGTTGTTTTGGGATTCTATGCCAGTGGTGCAACTTTTCAAATGATACAATGGGGCATATCCACAATCTAATTTCTGTAGTTATGAGATTATATGCCAATTCACAATTGCGAGATATGCTAATTCATAATTTTCTGAAGATCCAATGATGAAGAAGATCAACGAAAAGTAATTTTCTTTAACGTTTAGATACAATTATTAGGGAATATAGACAATCAATTAGGGAAGACAAATATAATTTCTTTTAACGTTTAGATACAATTAAGTAATTAATCAAGGTAACGGTAACGTTTACATACAATTGATTAGGAAAGACAGATAATCAATTACAAATATATTAACAAAGGTAGTTTGGGAAGAAAAACTGTATTACAAAAGATGGTTGTGGAATTAAAAAGTGTAAAAACACGTCTTTTTATAAATTGATTGTGATTTTCACGAATAAAACATAGTGATTTATCATATGTTTATGAAAAAATCCAGAAAATACATCCTTTTCTACTTTCTTTTCACAATTCTTATAATTATGATACTTTTGATCGCTCGTTTTATTGACATATTTTTAGTTATTTAGTTAAGAAATTCCAAACTCTAAATATTGATTTTTTACAAAATTTAAGCGAAACTAAACATATAATTATATGGTCATTATAAATGTTCTTTATTCATTTATTTGAAATGAAACTCTTTATTGTCGTGTTTAGGTATCTAGGGATTGCATAGGTGATGGTAATTTATGGTCAATGCACATATTTGTAATATTAATATTATATACCTTTACGCCACCTATTTTTATTTAATATTTAATTTTTGCATTTATTTTTTTCAAAATATATGACTATTTTTACTTACAAAAAAAAAAGGCAAATAATCTTAACTTCTAAAATCATGATCAAATAAAAAAAAAAATTAATGTACAAGAATAAGAGCAATACTCAAGAACGAAGCTTAGAGTATTTTTAGGAAACTTCAACCTTTAAGTAATCAATAGTTGTATTGGTTCTTCCACCATGAAAGAAGACACTTGCTGCAGTAACCATATCATGTCTAATATTCTCCTTGATTGTTTCAAAGTACCAAAAACAAACAAAGTGGCATCCGCCATGAGAAAAGCATTTCATGAAAACCATATAGTTTATACATTCTTGGACTATATGAAAGAACTATTTTCTTGTAAAAATTTTATTTTACCTTCTAAATTAGATAATAAAAATGAATCAAATGTACTAAAAACTTGTTTGCCAAATTTACATTTTCACGAGCTTCGTTACTTTAACATATTATAGCTAGATTAAAAGCATATATACAAAAATAAGTAAAAGCACTTCTAGAGCAACACTTATTAAGCAAGTTATCTGATTGATCTTGTTATAATTTTTTATAAGAAAAAAAAAATTCATCCCATCATGTTTGACCATGAAAGTTCTATTTATTTCCTCTAGTGATCTCTTATTAGATAATGAGTGTAATTAGAGGTGTGTAAACATTCATTCAAGTTAATAATTTTAATGTTGATTTACTTGGAATTACTAAAGAGACTCTTAAACTATCTCATCTTTTATTAATGATTTACTATGAATAAGGTTAACTAAACATGCAGATTCAAAGATTGGAAAAAAGCTTGGAATGTGGTGGTAATTATGCTCTTAGTCTCCTTAATTTGCAAAATCTATTGATATGGTGAGGATGGAGTATGGTATTATGACTAAGCATGTAATTTAGGGAGAATTATTCAACTCTTTCATAATGAAATATCTATATTATAATTTTAAGAGAATTATGAGAAACTTTAATTAGCTTATATTTGAAATTGAATTAATCCATTTTCCTAAAATCAAATGGTCGGGTATAAGAAATAAGGAGAGTTATTATGGAGCCAAATCCCGTCTAAAACAAGAAACATTTTTTTAAAATCAGGAAACATATTAGGGTTGTAATTAGTTGGTTAATTCATGATCAAAAGTATTTGTATGGGTTAAGTAAGAATTTGGCTAAATATAGCTAGTTTGAAAAGTTTATATAACTATCATATTAATATCAACCGAAGATTTTATCATATTTGTTTATTGATTCCATCTATAGTTTTGTTATTAATGAATAGTATTTGTCTTCACAACCATTCTTTAGGAGAATTGTATTTGATGAGGGTCCCAATAATATGTCTTGAAACCCCGGAAGCCTTGGCTTATGCGTAAGCCTAAACATCCGCCTTATGAAGGGATTTGAGGAACAAACCCAATAACGGCTGACCCTGCTTTGAGATCCTACCCATGCCAAAGTACACGCATGGGCCCGGGCGAGGTGAAACCACCACGCCGGGTAATCCAAGTGATATAGGTGGCACAAAAACCAAGTGTGAACGAGTGCTCGATCTCCATGATCATACGGTTAGGAAAGAAGGATCTTATAGAATCCACGGCTCCCTCCATTATCCCTTTACGATCGGTCCGTGATAAAGAAAATGAAACTCCTCACCCGATAGGAGAATCTTGTATCATGTCCCAAAGGAAAGTAACCATTAACTTCCCTTATAAATACCAATCCATTCTACCACAGGAAGGTATGCAATAAAATCGCGCCCAAGGCAATTGATCTTTTTCTTTCCCTTGAAGAAAAGACCGACTTAGGCATCGAAGACCCTCTGCCGGATCACCTTGTTTCTGTTGTTTTCTTGCGAGGTAGCTTGTCGGGATCGGCGAATTCATTTAACGACTCCGACTCTGATTGATGCACAGTAGAAAAGCCTGATTAGTTTGGCGCCGTTTGTGAACATTTGTTCACCAATCGCGAATTCTCATTGACTGATGGTATCAACCCGAAACGAGCGGGAGTCATGCCCGGCCTCCACAGAACGCAAGACCGGTAGGAGGCGACGATAGCCGACCACTAAGAGCGCTCTCGAAACTCTGAAGCAATCTTGTGAGATAGAGCCTCCATTTCTGACCAACGTTCTTTGAGAGACTTAGAGGAACTCCAGACAAATGCTTTGTAGGAAGAACAACAACACCCACTGACGCTCCTCGAGACATTGTGAGAGGAGAAGCCCAACGAGCCAAGGAGCTGATCTACCACAGACACCCCAGCCAGAGAGAGAGGATGCGCAATGAGGGAATGCCTGGTAGGAACAACAAAGGCAATGGACCCATCCCCTATCAGCAGGAGATAGGAGAACGGTCATGGAAGCAGCATTTGCAGGAAACATCAACAAGGCTTCGACCACTTTATGAAAGAAGCGAGTAAAAGGCGAGAGCTCAGTCTCCATGGGATGCTTTGTACAACAAACCACGATCGTTCATGGCTGGGGAACACTTCACTTCTCTGCTGCAGAGTTCAAAATGCCTCCATTCGAAGCGTTCGACGGAAGACCACATGAACCACCTCGTACTTACGAATGGGATGGAGTTACACGAATACTAGGACCCCGTGAGATGCAGAGCTTTCGCTATCATGCTAAAAGGCCCGGCATTGGCCTGGTTCAACAGAACCCCGCCATCATCAATATCATCCTTCAGAGAGCTATCCATCGCGTTCGTCTCCCACTTCATTGGAGCATGGACATACAGGAAGCGGTATCACTTCTGACCTGGGAGAGCCTGAGAACTTTGAGGGTCCTATGTCCCGGGTTTGCCGAGTCTGTTCAAAAGGTGGTATCCCATATGAGAAGTTTTGCCATCATCGCTTTCATCGTACGGGCTAGGTGGCACCTTCGAAAGACCTGATGTTTTCCATCTCCCGAAGAACCCTCCCGAAGCAAGCATGGCCGAGGTGCTCCCCAAGCGAAATATATAAGCGGCGAGGAAACCTTCTATCTAAACGGAAAACTCTTCCGCCAAAGGAAAAGTAAGGCGAGAAAAAGCGAGGAAAGCGGGGCCCAGAAAGGCAGGAAGCAGGATAGATCCCACGAAGGGATAAAGTAGCGGTCTCCGAGACGAGAAAAGTCGAGGCCGCTTGGGCCGCTCGGCCGGCTGCCGGTAGCGATATCCACCCGAGCAATTCACCCCTTGGCGACCTCGGTGTCCACGGGTCTACGTGAGAAGTAACACGAAAATTTTTAAGGCCATCTCGAATGAAGAATGAGACGTAGAAAGGGCTTCGACGAGCATTGTGAATTCCGCAGGGATCATGGACAGAACGGATGATTGCATCAGCCCGAATAAGGAAATTGAATACGTCGGCGTGGACATCTTCGCCCTTAGTGACCATGAAAAGTGGAGCTGTTTTCATACATCACCTCGTCGACCAGCCCAACTCGACACCGACAACCGCGGGAGAATCATGTGATCTGCGGGGGGTTGCGGGAGGGGAGTCGACTTTGCCGGTGGGCTCATTTCATACTTATGGATTAAGGGAATGCTAATACAAGTGGTAATCAAACTCTCGGCTGAACACTGCCATAAAATTTTGGACTCGGAGCATGGAAGAGAAATTTGCCGACATCCCCATGACAATCGCGGTAATAAGGGTCGTCTGCTTGACAAAGCGATACCGCGAGGTCACGGTAGGCAACGGAAGGCTTGGCCAGGCATGTCTTCGTGTCAACCTTTGATCCGTGGGCATCGGAAGGGAGAAACTAGAATCGGTCAACGCCCACCTGCGGGGATTCTCCGAAGAAAGAGTGCTACCCCCGTGCCAGGCCACAACGGTGGTGAGGTTCCTCATAGTGGATGCCCCATCAGCTTATAACATACTATTCGGTAGACCCTCCCTCAATGCCATAAGGGCCGTCCCTTCCGCCTATCATATGATTATCAAATTCCTCACTACGAATGGGGTAAGAATGGTTTGAGGAGATCGGCGCGTAGCTAGGGAGTGTTTTGGCATCGATGAAGCAGCGTTATTGGCATCTACATGGACGAGCTCGACGTGAGAGATGAGGTGAAAGCATCGACCTCTGTACTCGGAAGAGCTGGAATCGTGCGGCAGCTGACCGGCGGGAACATCTCGTTTACATCAGATCCAAATTGGCCAAAGACGTCAGGGACCTACTTATCCACTTCTTAAAATAGAATATAGAAGTATTCACCTGGAAGCAGGAGGATATGGGAGGAATTGACCCCGCAGTAATCACACACAAGCTGAACACCAGCTCTTCCTTCAAACCCGTCAAACAAAAAAGAAGAAGTTTTTCCCTAGAAAGGCAGAAGGCGATCAATGAGGAAGTTAACAAACTCCTCCAAGCCAAAGCGATCCGAGAAGTAGAATACCTGTGGTTGGCTATTATACGTCCTCATAAAAAAGGCAAGCAGAATCAAGCGACTCTGCAGTGACTTGATGTCAAGCATAGACATCCAAGAATAGTTTCCCTACCTCGGATCGACCTTATAGTGGGCGCCCTGAATTTGGCCACGAGCTTCTCGACTTCATAGACACTTTCCGGGAATCATAACCGGGATCAAAAATGGACCACAGTGACAGAGAGAGAGCCTCATTTTTGGGCGAGTGCCTATTTTGGTGATGCCTTGGGTTGAAGGTGGGCCTTCTGAAACTAAATAGACAAATGTTTCGAGAAGCGAGGATTAGACATCTATGGAGGTATATATAGATGACATCTTTGGTGAAGTCAGTTCAAGAACCCGAGCTTCCGCATTAGCCCACTATTGCGTGTTCCAGTCTGAAGAACTATATAACATGAAGTTAAATCAACCAAGTGTGCCTTTGAGTCTCATTGGAAAGTTCTTGAGTTTCTGTAGTCAACAACCGAGGAATGGCAAATCGAGATAAGATAAAAAGTAATTGCTAGACATGCAGCAGCCTTGAACACCGAAGAAATTCAACGTTTGACTAGGAGAATATTTGCTTTGAGCGCTTTGGCATCTGATCCGCGACAAGTGCGGCCATTCTTTGAGGTTACGAAAAAAGGCTTTCAACGGGATGCCTGACGCAAAGAAGTTCTGGCGTCAAAACTTACAGAGCTCTCCTCCCGTCACAGGCCCTTAGAGGAGAACTCATTACCGCTATTTGGCCGTTTGATTTCTTAGCTGGCACCACCACAGTCGAGAGCGGGAGATGAGACCTGGCCGCCGGTTTATTACTACAGCCCGAAACTGCGAGAGGAGCGGAGGAAGGTATCAAAGATGGAGAAATTAATCTAACATTGATAACTACTTTATATGACCAGTGCAAATTCTGGGGAAACTCACACTGTGAAATCAACGAGAACACTGATAGAAATGAATCATTGCCTGAAGCCGAGACCTCGGTAGGCGATAAAATGGGCCATAGAGCTCAAGGTGAGTTTAGGCATCACATGCAAGCCAGGGCGGCGATCAAAGGCTGGGGTTTGTGAGATTTCATCATGGAATTTACCTGAAATACCCTATGACCCAGGAAACTACTCGATTGGTGCCCGACTTACCCATCTGAGGTTGTCTGGTAGATGGGCACCATCTCGAGGAAGCGGTGCGGTCTGGTCGACCTCCTCGTGCGGGATTGATGTGAAACGCTCCGCCATTCCGGTTCAAGCCTCGATACTTGGTGTCTAAGCGTCTGTGGGAAGCAACCTTGCCCACTCCATGGCGATCCGTGGAGATATCTGATGATTTGATTGGTAGTGAAACAAATAGAGGACTCTGAGCGAGTGAAAAATGATCCTTTTAGCTAAAGGTCAAGGTGTTAAAAAGATTACCGGGTTCGGTCGGAGGGCATGTCCCGAGGCGAGAAGGCTGCAACGACGAGATGCGCCACTGCGGAAAGCTAGCAACAACATCACGGAGATCTAGATGGGTCTTTGGTCGAAGCACCTCTCGAACCCTGATGAACATCGGCAATGAAGAATCCCCAGGTAATGTGTTTGTTTGGATGGACCCCATTTGGGATTACTTGAGTGGTGAATATTGCACCGGCTTGCGACCGAGGAGGCCTCTAAGCCGAGGCGGGTTGGCTAGATTCACCATTCATCGGGGGCCCTTTATGGCAGGGATTTTCTCGCCCGTCAGCCGTCGTGGAAGGTGCCCGGCTGGCGCACCGGAGAGAGGTGCATGAAGTGTGCGTGGCAACCATATCGGAACGAGGTCCTTGGCAGAGCAAAGACAGAGGCGAGGGATATTATTGGCCTACCACAATGCCAAAACGCCTGCGCCTTCGTTTGAAAAATGTGATCTGTCCAAGAGCATGCCGAGATCTCTCACCTCCTTTTCGGTATTGACCTCAATCACAAGCACGTTGGCCTTTTCAACGATGGGGGGCTAAGACATATTGGGGCACCTACCCATTGGGGAAGGGCCGTGCCGGTTATTGTTGTAGAGTGGATTACTTACCAAGTGGGCAGTGAAACGTTATAACAATCACCGAGCAGAAGGTGTGTAACTTTGTTTGGTGTTCCCACTGTATACTGATTCGGAATCCACAAGAGCTGTTATCGCGATAATAGAAGCAGTTTGACAATCTAAGTTCGAGATTTTTGAGCCGGCTTTCATGTCGAAATTACTACTCATCCTCGGCTCATCCATGAGTCCAACGGACAAGCGAAGTACTATAAGGACTCTGGGGCATCGTTAAAGACTAGTGAAAATCTAAAGGGAAAATGGGTGAATTTTCTCCCCAAGTGTCACAGGCATCTGGAACTACACTCAAATTAACAACTTAGAAACCTATTCGCTGTAATTTAGCATGCAGCATTGGTAGCTCAGTTAAAGTTGAGCTAAAATCACCAAGAGTTGAGTTCGCAAATCTGCAGGAACACAACGAGAGTTTCTGACATGACCTCTGAAGAAAAATAATGATATTTTAAAGTAAAGATTCTCGAAACATCTGCATCGTGCAATGAAAGATTGGGCTAGGAGTTTAAGCCGGCGGCCTGGTTCTAAAAACTCCTGCCGGCAAGGAAGACCCACCCACCAGGAATGGAATGGCCAGGATTTGCCTTCCCAGTGCTATGCCTTGAAATAGTCGACCTAGCAACTACGAACTTCAGACATAAAGGGAAAAACCTTTGCCACATTCTTGGAGCAGCTGAGCACCTCAGACGGAGTTCTACCAAATAGACCTTGGGTTGTAGCTTTTAATAATAAGAAAATTCACGATTTTGCTTTGTGGCAGTCTTTGTGCTCATTCGCGGTGACAATATTCTCTTGATTATCAAAAAACAAAAAAACAAAAAAACAAATATCAGAGACAAGTATGCATTTTCAAAGGCATACTTTTATTATCTGGAAAGAATTACAATCATATCAAGTATTCCATATCTGAAACACAATCATCGTATATCTACACGTCTGAAGATCACGTTAGGCCAAACACCTAGTCAGGTAAAACCACAAGAAGAGAAAGAGAAAGGGAGGAGAGAGGGAAAAAAGGAAAGGAAAGAATAAATGGAGGAAGCGAGACTTAAAAGTATTCCTCTGGCCTTTGCCCTCAGAATATATTTCACTGGTCAATTCATCAATGGTAGGACTGGGGAACACAACTCCGAGAGATTTGGGAAAACACAGCTCTTACAAATGGTGAAGATTCAAAAGCCGAAATTGACTGCTACCGCAAAACGGACTTCCAGTGTAGTCTTGCGGTCAAACCACGAAGCTTCATCGCGTAATAGAGAACTCGACCTTTGTCGAAGAGAGGAAGAAGGTTGGGAGCGGGTATAACCTGAACCATCGAAGAGGTGGTTTCTTGTAAAAACTTGGACCTTGCAGAGCCGTGATGCATTGCAGATTCTCCATGAGGTGTCGCCGCAGTGCTTTCGAGGGAAGGGGCGAAGGAAACCGCGTAACGATTCGAGGCAAAGGCTCGGATGTTAAAGAGCCATGCATTTCCCGGTTTGAGCGCTGTGGCTGAGTTTGAAGGAGCCACATAGCACCGGTTCAAAGGCACTGTGCTTCGATTTAGAAGAATTACTTGTGCTTCAATTTCGAAGAAGACACATACTTTCCGAGTTTCAAAAAAGTCTTGGCGTTTAGAAGAATATGTGGCTCATTTCAAAGAGACTTGTAGCTCAGTTCGTAGGAGCCCCATGCTTTGGAACCCAGATCGCTGTGGCTCGGTTCGGAAGGAACCCGTAGCTCATTTTCCGACCTTCGCAGCTCAGTTTGAGAGCCCACGTGCCTCACGAGTTTCAAGGCCTTGCTCAGTTTGAAGGGCCGTATGGCTCACCGATTCTTAAGAACCTATGACCCGAAGGAGGAGGCTAAGTAGCGGGTGCATCAGCTGCAGGTCTTGCTTGGGGTCTTGTGGCTCGGTTCAAAAGAGCCTTGGCTCGGTTTCAAGGGGCCATGTAGCTCGGTTCTTGGAGCTAACGACTCAAAAAGGCTGTGTGAAAGGGAGCCCGTATCTCGATTTTAAAGACCCTTGGCTGACGTCGAGGGCCATGGCAGCTCAGGCTTCAAGGAGCCATGTGGCTTGGCTTTCAGAGGAGCCATGAGAAACCGGTTTCAAAGGAGCATAGCTGGTTTAGTGAGGCAATGCTTCTGACCAATCAAGGGCGCATAGCTTCGATGAAGCCCCGACCATTTTAAAAAGATTGGGCGTGAAACCTCAAATACAAGTCATAAAAAGAGCGGAAAACGAGAAGGTAGGAATAGAATATCAATAGAATAACAAACCAATGCTAGCGTTCTGGGCGATCAGAGCTTGAAACAGTTAGCAAAATGAGCAAGATTATACAAAGGGCCTAAATGTTTGGGGTAGAGTTATGAGTGGTCTCGAGTGGTGCGACCTCAGGCAAACAAGTCGGGAAAGCGAAAACCCAGCGAAAGCGAATGAGAGAGCTACTTCAGCGAAACCCTGACTTTTCTGAGCAGGCGAGGCGTAGAAACTCGCCTCGGTGCACCGTCCGCAGAAACAGTTCTTCCTTCTCCTCTTCATCAAAGATTAGAACTTGCTTAAAATCAAACACAGAAAAGCAAGCGTAGCTGCGTCAAAAAGCAAACCATCACGGGGCTCATAAAGTTTGAACCATAATCTTCAAACACATTATTACTCCATCCCTTTGGCTAACCATGGCCTCCGGCCTCTAGGTCCACTGGCGCGTTGCACTCTCGGCCGCGCTCTCCACGGGCTTCTCGGCAGACCCTCTTAGCGGGCGATCAACCGTTGCTTTGGTGCATAGCTCTTCCCTGGAAGCCTGAAACTATTCCTTAACCACCCGCAACTCATCCTTGACAACCCTTAGGCCCTTTATGGCTTTCTTTTCTCTGTCTTTAGCTCTACTTTAGTCAGGTATGCTTAGGTGGATTCTACTGCATCTCGGTCGAGCTTTTTGTAGAGCTCTGACTCAGCCCTCTCGGTCGGAGCGACTTTAGCAGATGCTTTATTGCCTTAGCAAAGCTCTCGATTAAACTGGCCTTCCTTGCCAAGCTCTTTATATAAGTGGCCGTTTGCCAAAGAACAAGATGGAGTTAGCAGATAACATTAACACAACGATGAGACAGATGAAAGGAGGCCCTCGGACATAAGGAGATGGTTCCCTGGAGCGATAGGGTCAAAGCACTCCTCGGCCTGAGCATCTACCTTCTTGAGATCGAGTCGAAGGACAAGCGAAGCAGTCCGGCGGCGAGGCTTTGCATTGGTAAGCGAGGTCTCCACCCACCCGACTCCAAGTGATCACTTCAGCGTCTCCCGCCTCGGAGGAGGCGTGTGGCATTCCTCACCTTTGAAGACTCACAGATAGAGATAGGAATAACTTTCAAGGAGGCTCGATAGCCCTTCTCGAGAAGAACCCTTGGCTCTGCGACAAAGGATGGTGTGGCCCAGTGCACCCTCCCACCTCGGACACCTCGGCTGAGGAAGGCAACGCCTACCCCCTCACCCCTGAACCTAGGCGTACCATCCCCGCTCCTTGGCAGGCGACGGTAGGACAGGTGCTCTTAGCTTCGGGATCTTCACCACGGCAGGAAGGTTTCCCTCGGGAGGGTTGAACATCGCTTTCTAAATCTCTCTCTTCTTGCGTGGCTCAAACAAGGGTCTAAGTTCCTCCTAGTCGACTTCTAGCGGAAGACCCTCGGGAGAAATTTCACGTAGCGGTAGGGATGAATAAAGAGGAATAGGAAGGGCTCACACGAAGGGCGAATGTCAACTTTGATCGGTCGAGGAATGCGCGGGGGACGACACTTGCCCATTTTGCCTCTTTGCTTCCAGTCCTCGGGAAGTAGGTCAGGGGCCGGATCTGAGAAATGAGGCCTTGACCGAAACCAAGGGTTGAAAACACCTTTGACCTTTAAAAAGTTAACCCCTCTTGCTGGGCCAGAGAAAAAGTCACGTGGAGTTCTTAGGGCTTGATCCATCTTTGACCAGAATCCCGGTATTGTCTTGATCGGTACGGTTATATTCCCAATGTCGACCCCCGACAAAGAAATAACGCTCTTTCCAATGCTTGTGTGGCCCGCTTTGAAATAGCAAGAAATAACCAGGGCCCTCCCTACCTTGAAGAGATCCAGTAATAAGGGCATGCCGGGGACCCAGGCCCCTTATCGAAAACAACTAGGAGGCAATAAGATTGCCCCAAAAATTAGGAGAAGCCCAGGATGGGCACACACATTTAAAATCTTTGTAAATGCTTTTGTGAAGGGTGCAAAGGAATGAAGCCAGTTCTCAAAGGCCGCCTCAGCAGAACAGGCAGGAACGGACACCACATAAGACGTGAGAAGATCGGGACACTAGATTTGGACACTAGAAGGAGGTCCATAGCGTGCAGAATTTTAGCTGAAAGCTCAAACCGGCTAGGGCCACGAAGTCATGTGCCACTTTGGCGACCCTCAATATTCGAGCCACTAGGATACTTAATAACACTATTCACTCCTTGCCCTTGCACGGAGGAGGAAGATAACCGGCTTGGAAGGACCCCAGGCCGGCTCACGGCCCGGCAGACCTGAATCCCAGTTGCCGAGTTCTCCTTGCCTCGGACTCCTTAGCCGGTCCCTCTGTCGCGGCCGGGACGAGGAAGACCCCGGAGGAAGCCGCATGATTCAAGTGATGGAAAGGGAGAATGCCTGGGAGAACAGAGGGCTTTGACCCAACATGCCCTAACAACCCGAAGTGAAACAAGGAAAGAAAAAGCGAGCGAAGAAAGAAGAAAGTCGCACCAAACTAAGGAGGAAAGCGACCCTAGGGAAATGAGATATCAAAAAACCTGCGACTCACGGCTAAGTGTGATCGAAGACACTTCACGAGCCGGAAGCGGTTTCAAGAATGGAAGAATGTGGTACAAAGAGAATGTTTTTAAAAGATGTAGGAAATAGGTTGAAATGGAGCACTGAAGAAATCGAAAGAGCTATCATTATCCACAAGGCGTTTGACGGTGACAAAGCCCGGTCAACCATCCTGGCTGGCAGCGTGGAAACCGCCTTGATCGAGCGATTGATCCTTGCCTAAGCTTGCTTGACGAGGATTGGGGCGATTGATGGGGTAAGCTTGATAATGCGCTGAAGCGGGTCTGGCTTTGAAACATCGCCGGCATCCGCCTTATAAAGGGATTTAAGAACGGCCCAATAACGGCTCCAGCCTGTGAGATCTTTACTGCGTCTTTAAAAATGCACTGGGCCGGGCCGAGTGAAACCACCATGCAGACATAATCAAGTGATAGCGTCGTTCGACATTGAAAGGAAGAGTGCGGAGTCTCTATAATCGCCGCGGTTAGGAAAGAAGGACTTACGGGATCACAGAGTCGCCGAATTTATCCCTTAGCGATCGGTCTATGATAAGAAAAACTCCTCCTGATAGGAGATACCGTATCAGCGTCACAACAAGAAAGTAATCACTACTTCCTTATAAATACCAATCAATTCTACCACGTGAAGGTATGCGATAAAATCGCGCCTAAGACAATTGATCTTTCTTTCCTTGAAGAAAAAGGCGGAGCTTGATGGAGAGGCCTCCGGTACCCTCTGTCGAAAGGATCAACATTTGTTGTTTTCTACCGGTAACACATCGCGCGAGGATGACGAATCTGACGGCGACTCTGACGGCTCAATCGATAACGTTGAAACTATCGGTATTAAATATGGATTGTCTGAGACGAAGAAGACAAGGAAAGGGCTTAATGTTATTATCTAATCAATGAAATTATATAACTACATATATAAATGCATTTCAACATAATTTAATCAATGTCAATCAACATTTAGGTATGTTTATTAGGACAATCATTATCTTATATAACAAAGAGTCTATATAATGTAACATTAACTCTATATTTTGAGGTCAAGATTATATTTTGAATTACTAGATTATGATTATTAAAGAATTCTATGAATATAAAGAAATGTTATCTTTGTTTCCAAAAATATTGATCTCTATGTAATGGCACCATACGGCATGGTGCTATTGATGAATAAAATTTTCCTTCCTTTCAAGCATTTTAGATAGCAATTACGAAAAATACTAAGAGTGAAAATTATAGACCTTTTGTACAAACAAAAAAATAGAAAAGACTATGAAATTTGGTTTGTGAAATGATCAAGTAGAAATATCAAGAGCAATCATCATATAAATGATCAATCGCTACTTTCTTGAAAAAATGTATATCTTTGAATCATATCTATGTCACTTTAAGGTTAAATTATGCTTTATGAAGAAATGCTATGGATTTTATAAATAAGTGAAACTATCTAAAATCCTGATACTTATATTTTTTAATCAAAATCATATTCTATTAGGTATCACTACAAGAAAAAAAGCTTTCAATGACAGTTTTCAGCATCAAGATAAGATATATATGTTAAGATAGGATTTAATATTTACATATATGTCTCTTCTAGTGTCAGAGGAAATGTTTCCTTACCTTGACATTTACACATATCAAGGTTGTTTCTACTTCTACTAATGGTGAATCTTTGTTAATATGATAAATGTCAATAATTACTTACATTTGTCAAGGTTGGATTCAACATATGTTAAGATTGCTTGAATTTATGTCTATGTATTGCATTAATATTAACAAGTATCCAAGATATTGAGATTAGCACTATTATTATCTTAGACAATAACATATTCATAGCATAAAGCATTAATATGCTTAATATAATGCCAATGAAAGTTTTTTTTTGGACTTGTATGGAGTTCTTTCTTTAGTGATATTGTCAATATTTGTTAAAAATACCAAGAATAAATAACATGGCTGTTGTTTTCAAAGATAAATAAATAAATAACATGGTTGAGAAATATATCAAGAAATAATTTTCAAGGCCATCCATCATTTGGCATGTTAAGGTTATAACTTTCATTACCTCAAATGGCACATAATTTATATTTAAAAAATGAAAAATTTGGTGTTTTTGAAGCATGTTTAGACTTTTGAGACCTGTGAATGTATTTTTCCAGGCTTTATAAATAAAGAGGTTGGTAAGATTTTTGTCAACTGTCAATAAATATTAGAAAAATTAAAATGATATTTTAATTGGTTATGGATTATTGGGTGACATTCCATTGGCTAATTGAATAATATTATTTTTTCCTTCTTTTTTCTTTTATATCAAGCATCAAGAATAATTTTCATATTAAGGAATGAGACTAAGTGAAGAAATTAAAGTAAAAATTAGAAGTCTAGATTATCCGACCTATATGAAAATAAAATATTTATTTACGTTAAGTTTGGACTACTGTTATTTAAGACAACAGGAATTCATATGATAAAATGTTTGATTTAAATTAAGATTAGTTTTAGTTATTATGTCAGACTTTATCAAGTTTTCAAGATCTTGTCCATATTCATTGGATTGTATTATTGAATCAATGAAAGATCTTCTTCGTATTTGAAAATTCTTGGTTTGCCTAACTACGGTATTAAGTGGCATTCTCTCACATTAGTGAGTGAAAAATTTATTTTGGGCTATACATTTGGAATATTGACAAAAAAAAAAAAAAAAAAAAAAAAAAAAACCAAAGCAAATAAAGTACTAGAAGTTTTATAAAATATTATATTGCATAATAAACTTCAGTATAATAATAAAACTACTTGTGGAAATAATAAGTTTAAGGGACAAAATATTAAACTCTTTATTCACCTAAATATATAGTATAGTTTTAAACCAATGTTAGGTTTAGTCGTTAAATTGGAGCATATTTGAACAAAAATAATTAATCTGTCTAATTGCACCCCAACATAATCCAAATTTTGAAATATAACATTTTGCTGGATTTATAGATATCATGTAACAGTCTGTCTGCCATGAAAAGTTTCCTTTGCAATCATACATTTGGAATATTGGTAAAAAAAAACATAAATATAGATATAGGTTATTAGAAATTAGACAAAGGATGGAGCAATACAATTTTACAAATTATAAATGAAACTTCATTTATACTATCAACTTTCACAAAATAATAATTAAAGCCTAAATAATTACCTCAAACAATATCATATTTATATTATGATTTATTAGTATATGGCTTTAAAATAAGATTATGTTATAAATCATCAAATCAAAATGATCAAATACAGCTTTAATAGTACTATGATTTACTATCTACCTTCTAAGTACTAATTTATCCATTCTTATATCCATCATATCAATTTTTTCTTCTTATTTTCATTGTTTCTTATATTAATAACATATCTATAACAAAAGGTAATAATTAATAAAAGAAAAGTTGACAAAAAAAGAAAAAGTAAATAATGCAAATTTTCATTGACTCATAGATGGAGTGCAATAAATAATAAAGGCGTGAGAAAAGTAACTCTTATGTGTGGGTTATTATTCACTTCACTTCTTTAGATGCCATCTGCTAAAATGTAGTTTTTGCTTGTTATATATATATATATCTATATATAAATATAGATTTTATATTATTTGTGTGAAAAAAGTAAAATTTGATTCAAAAAGACAAAATTGGAGGGCAAAAGAATAATAAAGAATCACTACTTTGAAAATATCACGAGAAATTGAAATAACTCACAAAAGTTTGCCACCGTAACCCTAACCTTTTTTCCCTCTCTTTCTTTCTTTCTCTCTCCCCCCAGCATCTATACAAATTCGTGCCTCCATTTCCCTCCTCTCCGCTCCCTCTCTCTCTCTCTCTCTCTCTCTCTCTTCGCTCCCCCTCTCTCTTAAGCTGGTCTCTTCGTCCCTCCAAAATTTCCTTTTAATTCTCTTTCTAGACATCCATGAACGTTTGCTAGAAGAAGCAGAAGAAGAATATGGGGAAGTACATGAAGAAAGCTAAAATCACAGGCGACGTGACAGTTATGGAGGTGTCATCTTCACTGGGGGTTCGAACCAGAGCTAAAACCCTAGCCTTGCAGAGACTTCAGAAAACGACTCACCAGGAAGCGCCGAAGCCAGAAGCGTCCTATCTCGAGCTGCGCAGCCGTAGACTCGAAAAGCCTCCGCCGCTCTGCGAATCCCACAAGAAGCAAAACCCTAACCCTAAGGCAAGCTCGAGGGTGGACCTGGGTTCAGTAAACTCAAACTCTGTTGGGTCTGTGCTGCCTGGTGATAAAATTTATGCCGTGGAAGCTGAGGATGTGGGTGTTGAGGCTTCGTATGGGGAGAATGTTTTGGAGTTTGAGGGCAGAGACAGGTATATTAGCTTCAATTTGTTCGTTTTTCGAACGGGTTTTCTTTGTCTTGGCCTTTTCTTTTGAGTTTTTACGAAGCTTTTCTGTTTGGCTGCTGAGAAAATTGGGGGGAAGATGAAGGGAAGTGGGATTTTGTTTGTTCCGAAATTGGGGTTTCTTTGTTTTCCATTCTCTTTAACTTTCATTTTGGATCGAAATTTTGTACTCCGTTTGGTGCTGGGAATGCGGAAGAGCAGGGTGAGGGAGAAATTAAGTGAAATTTTGTTAGTTGCTCAAATGGGCTACTTTGTTTTCCCATAATTCCTTTTGCCTTTTAGTTTTTCAAAAATTTTATGCTCTGTTTGGTTGCTGAGAAACTGGAAGAAAATGAACGAAAGCATAATCTTGTTTGTTTCTAAAATGGGTTTCTCTGCTTTGGTCTGATTCCTTTAATTTTTTTTAGTTTGACAAATTTGTTTGGTTGTTGAGGAAGTGGAGGAAAAATGAATAAAGCTAGAGCTTTAGCTCACATGATTTCTGCATCTTTGGTTCCTCATCAAACAAAAGAAAAATGGAAAATCTCATAATTCTTTCCTTATCCTTCACCTTTCATCAGTTTTCTTGGGAACCAAACATCTCAAAAGTATTCCGTCTGTGCCACTTTTACTTTTTGGTAGTGGTTGGTGTTAGATTTGTCATCTCTTCCTTTTTGGATTTTTGGTGTTTTATGGGAGAGTCCTTGTTTGTTAATTGCAGTGGCTCTATTTTTTTGTTTTGTCTTTTGATGTTTGATAGCATCTCTTTATCCTCAAGGATTTGAGTTTTTGCATGAAGTTTTTTTTGCTCCTTTTGTGGCTTTTGTGTTAAAGGCCTCTTTGTGAAGCTTTCGAGTTAAAAGGAAAAAAGAAAGAAAGAAAAAACGCCATCTTTTCCTTTCCTATACTTTACTAATATCCTTCACAACGAAGGAAGAAGAAGGAAAAATAAAATAAAAAACCCACCTGTTTTTGGTGTTTGAAATATGTGGGCTCATTTGTATGATCTGTCACTGTAACCCGAGATATGACAAATCCACAGAGATGTTCCTTGTGAAGTGGGGTTTCTTTTCTCTTTCATCCTATGATTTTGGTTTTTATAATTTGTCTTTTTTTTTTTTTTTGAAATTGAACCTGCCATGTTTGTGTGAGTTTGGTAATAAGTTGTTTACATGTTTCGATTTTAGTCCACTGTTTCTCTTTACAACTTCAGCTGCAGCCGGGACATGGAATGTGACTAGAACCTGTCTTTCTGTGTCCCTGAACATGTTCACTCTTTTATTTTATTTCAATTAGATGAGGGGAAGGCTTCTTCGCTTGAATGCAATCTTCCATCTTCGAGGGTCTCTGATGTTTATTTTTCTTTTTCATCTGATATTCATATTATATATTGTATTTCTTAGAGGTGGGTAACTCTCTGCAGGGTTATTTATATTCCAAGCTTTGAGTTGTCTAATTTAAGTTAATGCTCTTTATTTCTTCAAAAGTACAAGAGGAAATTAAATGAAATAGAATATTATGCATTTATTAATGTTAACATGTTTATATAGCTTCAGTGATGCTCCTTCTTTCTCACTAATTTTACTTCATCTGAGTGTCTATTATCTCAAAAGTATTTTGTGTGATACCAGATGAATGAAACTGGAAAATGGTTGTACAACATGTCAGGGACAGGTAGAAAGATGGGGGAAAAAGAGTGTGATCTTGTGAAATAACGTTGTGCGTTAATTCTGTGGTTATTGTTTTCTTTTTTTTCAGGTTTTTTTCTTTAATCCCCAAAATATCCTCACGGTGAATTTGGTACTTATATAGACTAATTATGATATTATTTTGTAAGTACTGGTGGCATTTACTCTTCTGTCATTTAGTAATTTAGCAATGATGTATCATATTCATGGGGGCACATCACAGACCGAGACTTTAGTGTGGGATACTCTGTTGTATATGCGAGTCTGAGAATAGCAAATATAAGGCATTTCATTTGTATAGCCTTTGCAGTCTGCCAAAATTTGGCTTGTCCTTTTGGATATTTGGTCGATATCCAAGTTTGTCACATTAGCTTTTTTTTCTCTTCCCATAGTAAGTATTAAGCGGATTTCTTTCTTCTTGTTCTTGCTTAACTAAGTTGAATCTTTCAGTGGTTAGAAATAACAATTTGTTTGAGTTTATATTCTTCAATAAAGTTCTATTCAAGTACAGTCATTGCAATTTTTCAAATGAGGTATCTATTTTATGTTCCTGTAATTTTAACTTTGATTTGCTTTGCAGAAGCACAAGGGAAAGATACACCCCTGCAGTTTGATTAGGACCAAGACACCGTACCAACCTGGTTCTACAACAAGACAAAATAAAGCTCTGGCTTCATTTAGCAGAAAGTTAGATAAATGTGCAGGGGACATCCCCACAGCTGCCGAGCTGGAGGAGTTTTTTGCCAATGCAGAGGAACATGCCCAGAAAGAGTTCATGGACAAGTAGTATACCCTACTTTACCTTACTTTCTATTCTAGTTGTTTAAACCAGGGGTCTTTTTTTCTGAAAAATCCTTTGTTTCCCATGTGATACTTGCAGGTATAACTTTGACATAATTAATGATCGACCTCTCCCTGGACGCTTCGAATGGGTTCAAGTAAGCCCATGAATGGGGGAATGCCATTGCATTGGAGTAACCTCTGGATAAAGGATTCGGGAGAGTGGATAAAAACCAGTTCATCTCTCATCCCTTTTCCTAAATCCATGTAAAAGACTTAGAGCTGTGAAGGTGTGTAATCAAAATCCTCTGTAAGACTAACACATCAGAGCTGCTGAACTACACACTAACCAAAATCCTTTGTTCATGAAGAGCAAGAAAAAAATGGAAAAAAAAAGGAGAAAACAAGAATCTCATTCGAGAGGGATAATGGGGAGATTGGTAGTCATAGTTTCTTGATGGCTTTCATCATTGTAATTTCTTTTCTTCCTTCAATGGGTATATTTTAATTTTCATAATCTCTCCTCATGCTATCCATCATGCCTATATTGTTGTTTGGGATGGACCTCAGCAATAAAGGTTGCCTATTTTCCCAAGTCCTTGTCTCTTATCTTTTATGCCCATGTTCTGTACATAATTCATTTAGTTTCTCAAACACATTCCATTTCTCCACTATGGAAAAACAAAGCCTGCAGCTTCAATTTATGTTCTGATAGTGATGCCTCTCAGTATGTGAATCTTATGTAAGATTGTTTTCTGTCCCTGTTTTAACCTGTTGTGATCATGGGGGTGGTGGTGGTCAGTGGTACTCTAAAAAGGAAAAGCCAGAAAGGGCCCCTAACTCCACCAGCCATCAAGACCTGATAATTGATAATTCTCCCACACAGATTTAAAGGCCATGGTCAGCTCCCAAGGCTTTCTTTAGCTCTGGTCGCTCACTTCATTACTTTCTAAAGCTCAATGATTTGTTGGATTTTGATTCTCTTCAAACTCAAGATTGGGGGCTGTGGGTCTTGAGAGTGGACTTAGATTTCCGGATGGCACACCTAAAAGAAATGGTGGGGTTGGGGCTTGGGGCTGAGGATTGTTGTCTCAACTTCAGGGCGTTGGGGGCGGGAGGGGAAGAGGTTCACTAATCAGCTGTTTCTGGCGTGAGGAATGTTTGATCTAATCATAGTCTTCTTGTAGCATTATTACAATTTTTTCTTTTTAAATTTTACTAGTGTTGAATGTGTGGTAGAAAAGCTGCAGAAGACAGCATAACAAGTGGGCATTCATTAATTGAAGGAGAGAGAGAGAGAGAGAGAGAGGTGTTGGGATTTTGTGACAAAAAACTTTTACATGGGAGGGGTATTCACATCACATGGGACACAGTACGGATGATGGCAGTGTTTGTATTATGCAGTTTGTAGCATTGGCTTCAACATATATTTGATGATGTCCTCTTCACTCTTTTACCCATTTCTTTCTTAATCTACTTCTCGTGTTAGTTGTGGGGCACCCTTCCCTCTTTACTACTATTCTCCATGTTTTCCCTTCTCCCCTTTTAACCTATCCTCCCCCCACCTTCCGCCCTTCCCCTAATAAAAACAAAACCTAGCACCCCATTAGGAAGGAAGGCTTCTAGGCTTAGCTTATTCATTTGAGGGTGAAAGTTTCACTATTTCTAAGGGTAAGAATTGATTTCATATATGAATTTGAGAGAATCTTATTCTCTTCAAAATAAAAAACATGGGAGTGCTCAGAAGACTTTTGAATATGACCATTCAGCAGAAAAGGGGGTCACTCATTGGAGCCATGGAGCCTTTGTGCCGTTGCTTTTAGTTCTCGTACTTTAAAAGTAAAAAACAGTTTGCTTTTATCCCAATTCTAAATAAGACGTTTATATTTATTTTACCCACAATCTTAAAGATAGGGTATGGAGTATACTCATGTCTCAGGAGTTAGGCGAGATAAAAGCATAGTCGATAATGATTTTATTATTATTAGTTATTTATTTAATTATATTTTTTGACTCAAGCCCCGAGTATATGCATTTAGGGTTTACGTTGGTCTTTTATAAATGTCGCATATTGTTATTTTGGGATATGAAACTTGATGTGATATTAAAAGCTCGAGAAGCTTCGTTAATTTATTTTTCATCAGCTTTCTTTTAATTTTATTATTAACTGTAATCGTCGTCGATTTGGTATCGGAAGCGTCAGCCCGATCTGAATCGATTATTTTGTTTGTTTCAAGTTCTTGTTCTGTTTCTTTCAAATCGTCAGTCAATTTTCTTTTCTCTCTTCTATCCCTGAAATTCTGAATTCTCAAAAGCCTAAAGCTAGAGAGAGAAAAAAAATACAATTATTCAACACAGATATGTTGAAAATGACCTTCGAACCACGACGAAGAAGAACGACGATTGACTCACAGTGCAATGCCTCTCTTGGCGATTCTCAGAAATTGCAAAGTGAGAGATTTCGGGAATCCTCAAGACCCACTTCACATCAAATCGAGTTCCACTTCTTGAGTAAACTTTGCACGATCGACCTTAGTCACCACGCGGCTTGTTCTGGCGCACACTGCCGCAGCCGGTCACTACTCTATCACGCCCTTACCCTCGCTTAGGCGAAGAGAGGGGCTGCGACATAGGATTGGGATTCCTTAACTTGCTTTTCTGACATTGGTGAACCCATTTCCATAAACAAATCCATATATCAGAATATAACATGTAAAACTACCATCGTAGTGGTGTTTAAAATGTCATGTACATATATTCATGAGTTTCATTTACTTGTATTTACACAAATTCACTATTACCAAAATATTCGCATGGACCTAGGAGTCACGTGTAGAGTTGTCGACTCATGAAATAGAAATTGAGTTGATTTTGACTTTGAATCCGTCCCCGATGAACGGTTTTGTTTGGAGTCGCCACTTACTTTTTATTATTATTATTTTTTTAAATGGGGAAAATGAAGTAAGAACAAAACCCCCTCATTGACTTAAGTCAGGAAAAAAATGGTCCATGAAAGCTAGATTTCTGGGTTCAGGGATTAGGTTACCTATTGGGAAGGTACCCCATGCGAGGTAACACCCCTCTAGGCCCGGAACTTGGTTTCTACTAATGAATTGGGTACATACTTGGGATCATATGAATTGAATCTGAGCTACTCAATATTAAATCACACCCGACTACTAGTTAATATTATGCATAAGCGCCGACCAAAACAAACAATGGGTGTATTGCACTGTGGTCCGCGCCAAGCGTTGTATAAGAAGTGATCAGCTGCTCAAATGCACCATAAACATCAAAAGTCCAAACACCGTATGCGCTGTTCATCCCCAAGCCTAACCGCGAACACGTGGACCCTAGCCATCTGGCTATGGGAGTTAGTCGCACATTTGACATACAACAATTTCTCTAAATTAAATATCAAGAAAAAGAGCCCAAGAGGAAACCATACATCGTCTCAGCCATACATTGATGCTACAAGCAGCATTTCGGCTATCTGAAACATGTTTATTTCATCTCGAAAATAAGGCTCATTGAAAACCTTTAGACAACTAATTGCTCACTCTTTGACACACGTGAGCCTAATTCTTATTAATCCTAAAAATGGGACCCGCATTAAGCTTTCGGGAACTAAACCCCATTTTAGACCCTGAAAACATAACCTACACTGATCGAGTGAATAAACGACTCATAAAGGCCATGACAATTAAACTAAAGATATACTATCCTAAAAAAAAAAAAAAACCCGACGTGCTAAAGATTTAGTTTTTTTTAAAACATTTCTCACAAGATTAAGGAACCCAAAAAACAAAACAATGTATGATTCCAAGTCCGGATGAGTGAGAACCGACCTAAACAATGCATAGTACCACAATTGGCTTGCCTTAAACAACTCCAATGAACCGGCTGATCCGGTTCCCCAACTGGTTGATCCAGATGAGATCAGTTCTCAAAAATTTTCAGAACATTCCTTACAGAGTAAGGAATCCAAAAAAATAAACGATGTACAATTCCGACTTCGAATGAGTGAGAACCGACCTAAACAATGCCTAGTGCCCTAATTGTTGTTCCTAAAAATTAGATTCAATGAACTGCTGATCCGGCTCCCAATCGATCAAGCCGGTTGAGAACAATCCACATATTTTTTTTCAGAACATTCCCATGCAGTAAGGAACTTAAAACAAATAGTGCACAATTCCATCTCTGAATGAGTGAGAACTGACCCAAACAATGCCTAGTGTCGTAACTACTGTTCATGAAAACATAACCTAATGAACCGGCTGATCCGGTTCCCCAATTGATCGAGTAGATTGAGAACAATTCTCAAAATTTGTTAGAACATTCCTTATAGAGTAAGGAATCCAAAAAAACAAACGGTGTACAATTCTGACTTCGAATAAGTGTGAACTGACCCAAACAATGCCTAGTATCCTAAAACGAGACTACAAGCATCAAAGGCAAAGACAAGCACAAAAGAAATGGGAGAAGCATATAACGTTCATACCTATAGGATTCACGACTACTCCCCCTTTGTCTTCCTTCTTTTCTACCTCTAAAACCAGGTATTCACTCCCTTAAAACTTTAAGAAATCCCCTTCAAAATGAGAGAGACCACTCCCACCCGGATATAGAGAATCTCTTCTCATTTTCTTCTTCCTCATTTTTCCTTTCTTTTCTTCTCTCCCTTTTTTCCTCTTCCTTCCTTTCTCCCCCCTTCCTTTTCACATTTTTTTTTCTTGTATTTCTCCTTCATAAACGTTTAAGCTCACTCCATTTTGCACTCCTTCAGTCCCGGGAACTCCCCCAATCAGTCTTGAACTTTCCCAGCTCCATAAAAACTCCTTCTATTCACGAGGTTAAGACGTGGCCACAATAATTCATTTGCTTAACTACCAAGAATCCAAAGTGGACTCAAGGTGGGTTGCAAGCAACCCACAAAATGGCCCATAACTGGACCCAAACCGTGCCTAGGACTGATATGGTGTTTATGGGCTCGAACCAAATAGGATTTGGGCTCCAAAACCACAAAAATCAGTGCTCCATACAAGCTGACTTGAAGAACCGGTTGAACCGAATGCCAACCGGTCGCGTTGGCTAAGAAAATTTTTGAAAATTTGATAGAATGTTCCTTAAAGAATAAGGAATCCAAAAAAAAAAAAAAATGGAGTGCAATTCCGAGTTCAGATGAGGGAGATATGACCAAAACAAGCTCGGGTGCTCCGAATTTGAACATGCTCAAATAATGAACTTTAATTGAAATCAGTTAAACCGGCTAAGCCGGTTTCAAACCGGTTAATCCTATTGATAAAAATTCTCAATTTTTTTAGAGAATTCCTCAATGATTAAGGAATCCAACAAAAGAAATGGTGCATGATTTCGAGTTCGGATGAGGGAGAAATGATTGAAACAAGCCCAAGTGCTCGAATTTATTACGTTTCAAATGAATTTTTGCCTAAATGAAAATTTGAGGACCTATTGAGTCTGGCTGGGAAAGTTTTGAAAATCCGACACATTCTTGAGAACATGGAGTCCATAAAAAAACTGCATATTCCAAGTTCGGATGAGGGAGTTATGATCAAGCAAGCCCAAATGTCTCTATCTCGACATACTCCAATAAACTCCAATTGAGTTAAAACCTCGGGAGGCCCCACTTGCTTCATATGACACAATGCAAATAACTACATACGCACTCAATGTACCACATACAAGCCCACCTGAGGCTCGGAGACCGACTAAGCCTTAAAGGACCCTAACGATGCCGTGATGAGAACGACAAGGAGTGTGACACCCATAGATAATGCAAGTGTTAAGGGACAAAATTGAAGGTTCACAAATATGCCCCCTCTTCAAGAGAGTGAATCGTGGTGCTGGCGTGCAAGCGATGCAAGAGTGAAATGAACTTAGTGAAGAACCTAGATGTTCAACAATTTTTGGCCCCCTTACCTAAGACTAAGGGCTAATCTAACCGAGTCGCCACGACTGAAGGAGTAAGAGAAACCTGAGAACGATGCCTGGGAAGATGAGTGATCCTAACACGATTCCGGAAAAGATAATGAAATTCGGGCACGATGCTGGAGAATCCGAAACAAAAAGAAGGGATCAAATCAGGGCATGATGCCAGAGAACTCGAAACAAAAGAAGGGATTGAATCCGGGCGCGATGTTGGAGAAACTAAAATAAAAAGAAGGGATCGAATCTGAGCACGATGCTAGAGAACCTGAAATAAAAAGAAGGGATTGAATCCAGGCGTGATGCCGGAGAACTTGAAACAAAACGAAGGGATTGAATTTGGGCGCGATGCTAGAGAACCTGGAACAAAACGAAGGGATCAAATTCCAGCGCGATGCCCGAGAACCCGAAACAAAACGGCGGGATCGAACGTGCATACATTGAAGAAAATGAAACAAACGGCGATCGGACCGCACGACGCCGAGAACCCGAAACAAAAGAAAGGATCGAACGTGTCCAAAGGCGCAAAGAAGGCGCTATGCCCCAGTCTAAGGCATCAATACCATGTCAGAAACCCACCACTACACATAAAGTCAAAGTCACAAAGCTAGAAATATTACAAACATTCATCACGAGGAAAAACCCTCCTCACTAATCCATAACATTCAATATCCACTAACAATTGATAGGGGGTATGCCCCTGTATGTACATCTGAAACTCAAATATCTCGATGAAATCCCTGAAATACATCACTAAAAACCCAATCGTCTGCGTGAGCGAACAGGATAATGAATAGGGGAATGCCCCAGTATGCACATCCCTACTAGGTCAATGAATACCGTGAATTTGATCCTCGGAAAAGCACTTTATTGTATGAAGAAACCAAGCTGAATACGGGGCTTACTCAAACTTTGATGCCCAAAACATCTTTAGGGGAAACGGACTGCTTGTGTACATGTCTAAGAGCCAAAGCCATCATGTAAGGATGGGCGTATGCCCTAGTGTGAACGTGTCAAAGCATCAAGCTAAGACGCCATCAACAGTCCCAACTCTCTGTAGCATATGTATCCTGACTGGGCTGACCCGAGGTAAGCAATCAATGAAAAGGGAAGAGACCTCGATATTCCCCAAGAACAGAGACCTGTCGACATTCCATACTCAATCAGTAGATGAAACCTGTCCATATAAAATACGTCGAAGCAAACCCGAGATCTCATGGCCTCAAGGTGGTCTTACGACTTGGATCGTAATGTACACCAGGGGCGATAGGTGAATGAAATGTTGGGAAACAAAGACCCAAATACCTAATAGATAATGCCAAACTCCTATGTGCACAATGCCAAATGTCGAAGAATCATGTGAGCAAAGCGACTCAACCAACACATAAGTGAACAATGCCAAGCAACAGGTGATGTACACCAAAAGACACGTCATTCATGAAGCAAGACGACAATCGATGAGGATAGAAGAAAATGAAAAGGGATGTAGAAGAAAGTAGGGAAACAAGGTGGGATACAAGTGTAGCAATGAGTGATGATGAGGAGCCACTTATCCCGAGGATGCCAAATCGAGGCAAGTCACCATAAGATGGGAATGGTGATATAGATAACGACCCAGGGGACCTAGTGCAAAGGAAACCCAAACCTCACTCCCAATGTGTCTCCTGGATCCATGGAGAAAAAGATCATACAATGCTCTCACTCGCCTTTCAGAAGAAAAATAAGTCCCTCAATCCAAAATGACCTCGATGATCAAGCCATAATATCACCGGCAAACCATGCTAATCCCAAATACTAATGAAGTGAATATCGAATGAGCGTAACTCTTTATTTATTTATTTTTTTACGTCGAACAACCAACAAAGTAAGATGAATCAAACATTAAGGGTGGAACGAAGGGTGTAACCAACCTAACCTGTAGCTCGGATGGAAGGAGTGTCATCATCACATAAGGGAAAATAAAAGTGAAAAGAAACAAGATGATAGAAACAAAACTCAAAGGCAAGCAAAGTGAGGATGCAAAATGGAGAAGAAAAGAAATAGGTAATGATGCAAGAAAGAACAAACGAAGAATGACACAATGCTCACAATGCTCACAGAGCCCATTAATAAATACAAAGCGCATAGGGGTAGGCCCCCAACTCAGGTCAGAAAAGGTATGCAAGGTTGAATGAGAAAAAATGCCATAATAAACCGTATGAGGCTCAAAGGGCTAGCAATATGATATATCAATGTATGGGTGTGCAATAGGGAATATGGCTACTCGAAGTGATGGCCACCCATCCTCTGACCATGATCTCACGCGATAAACTTCTTCAAATTCCGATGCTCTCTCGTGTTAAATCTGAATAACATACGACCACCCAAGCTCCAGCCTAAACTTGCCTCTAGGGTTGCTGATCAATCCCCTTAGGACTTTCAATAGGAATCCTTTTTGAAACTTCCTGGGCTTGACCCTTTTTTCTGAATGCATAGGTCATCTTCCTCTGATAGGCCTGAACATGATCTCGCGCCCCTGCTAACTTCCTCTCATCCAAAAAGGCTGTCGATCATAACGAGACTAGCCTCCACTTGGCCTCTGGGATATTCACGCTCTAAATACACTCCCAAAGATCCTATCTCAATCTCAACAAGTAGCACTGCCTCCATACCATACGCCAAAGAATACAGGGTAGCTCTAGGAGAGGTACAAAAAGATGTACGATAAGCCCACAACGCGAAAGGGAGCTTCTTTGACCAATACCGAGAAGTATCGGCCATATTTTTCAAAATCCTCTTGTAATGCCCCAAAAATACCCTAGAATTTTTATAATAATTTTATTATATATTCTGGGTATGAATTGAGTAAAACTTGGGCTTTTCCGGGTAATTTGATAAATTGATAAATTGATAAATTGTGAAATGTAAATGTAAAGTGTGAGCATATAATTGAATATTATATGCTAAATTGAGAAATTGATCGAACCCAGAAATAACCCAAGTGAAAAATGGCAAATGTGGAAATTGTAAAATAAGGACCTAAGGGTCAAATGATAGCTTAAATACTAATGGGAAATAAAGGATAAATGATAAGGAAAGTGAAATAAAGAGTTAGAATGCCAAAAATGGAAAATTGGATTTATTGGGTGGCCAAATAAGGCCTTATGAGAATTAAGTGACTTAAGACAAAAATGGGAAATGAGAAAAGGGGTGTAGGCCAAACATGGCCTTACACTTAAGTTGATTTATAAAGACCAAAATGTGGTCTTAGGGCTCATTTGGAAGAGCAAATCACGCCAAGAAGGAGAGAGGAGAAAAGGAGAAGAAATTTGGTTTGCAAGGATGGAGTGACTTTGGTTGGCTTTGCTTCCTATTTCTTGATCCTAAGTGACCAAACAAACAACATACAAGAAGAGATTTGAAGAGGTTAAGGTAAGAAAATCAAACCCTAACCTCATATTTTTGGATTGGATTTTTGGGGAAAAGCCCTAACTTGAGAGAAAAGAGTTTCATTGATTCTAAACCACTTTTGGAGTTGTTTTGAAGGGATTCCATGGTGGATTTTTTGATATGGGACGAATTGGAGAAGATTTGTGGAAGGAAAATGAGAGAAAAATGCCAAAATCGAAAATTTCTGGGCAAAAACCCATAGGGTGTAAATTCTAAGATGTGCTGAGCCTGCACTCTGCACAGGGTGCAGCAGGGACCTGCACCCCACAGTCAAGCCGTACCGGTACGTAGTCCCGAAGAGTCCCGTTTTTGCTTATTTTGCACTGTTAAGTCCCGTATTCATACACCGATTGTTTAAGGACCCTAAGAAATGATTAATGGGGGTTCAATTAAGGTTAGAGCTAAGTGAAAAATGTATCGGCGATTTCGTCTTCGGGCAGACTTAGTGTCTTAACCCAAGACTGTTAACAAAAATAAATTTGTAATTCACTAAAATTGTTTAACAATTGTTTATCCACTAAGAGTGGCATGAATGTTATTGACTAGGGACGGGTGATGATCGCCTAACCTAGGACCGAGATCGAAGAGAAGGAAGCTAGATTCGACAGCTTCGGTTTGTTCTATGACTCTATTCTTATTTCAAGTATTCTGGTAGTTTACTAAGTAACTATGAAATGAGTACATGAATGAGTATATGAAACGAGTACGCAAAAATGAGTATATGAAATAAGTACATGGATTGAGTATATATTTGAAAAGATAATACGAAAGTAGTTATGGAATAAATGTGATATTTGAAAATCGACCGAATGTGAATAAATGATGATAAAGACGGATTCATTAAAACTTTAATCCGTCATAAATGTGGAATTGATTGATATATCGAATGAGTTACCGACGCGGATGCACTAATCGGCATCCATCACGAAGGCACCCTGAAATTGTCCAATGTCCCACTTGGCGGGATGCACCAATCGACATCCGTCATGGTGGCGTATGGCATTGAAGAAATGTTCCCACTTGGCGAGATGCACCAATCGACATCCGTCATGATGGCGTATGACATTTAATTGATACCACATGTCGGGGTGCACCAAAGGGCATCCGTCATGATGGGAGACCGAATAATTGATACCACATGTCGGGGTGCACCAAACGTCATCCGTCATGATGGGAGATCGAATTGTTAAATGTGTAAGCACATTACTGAATGATAATAAGCATGGATTCATCAAACTAATCCATCGAAAATGTAAAATTGAATAGTCAAGGTGAAAGAACCAACATTGACTGAATAAATGGGATTTTTATATGTAAATCTCATAAATTGGTGTTGCATTGAAAATGCATGTTATGATATGGTAAATGATTTGTATATTGAAGCATGCGGAAATGAATAGCATGCGTATATATGTTGATATAATGAAACGCGTTTAATGTTAAATGCATGCCGAGTTAAATTGAATATTGGAATAGAGGCTGTGTAGAACCACTAAGCATGAAAATGTAGCGTGTAGTTTATCTATGTGCGAATTGTCAGTAAGCAAAAGAAAGGCCAAGATCGCGCAGCGTAGAGTCATAGAGAGAGTACGACGTATAAGTGTATACTCCGTAATTTGCATATCATCTCTTTTGAACAAGTGGTATTTTGTAAACAAAAGAGTTAAACTTTGAACCTTGATTTTGTATATCCTTTTGAAAAGGCATGAA
The DNA here is from genome assembly GCA_016808115.1 of Tetrastigma voinierianum. NCBI lineage: Eukaryota > Viridiplantae > Streptophyta > Magnoliopsida > Vitales > Vitaceae > Tetrastigma > Tetrastigma voinierianum. Next base: position 276,271 of record JAEQBH010000125.1, read on the forward strand.
TGCCTTCTTTGTAAATGTATTTTGTTAAATGTTTATGGGCCTACCGAATTGCATTGAATTTGTAAAGGATTGTGGGCTTGCCCAAAAGCTGAAACATTAGTAACAAATAGCGTAATAAATGTTTGATAAGATAAATGAAAGCGTCGGAGTAAAGCCCAGGGCTCAGGTTCGGACCATCGTCGGGTCGAGGCGGGATTGGTCGCGACACTTTTGAAAAGGAAAATTTAATAACACGGAAAAATAAAAAGAAGTAAATGGGCATCCTCGGGGTTTCGGTTCGGACCCGCTAATTGGGTCGGACCGGGCTCAGGGGTCGCTACACCTCTTAATATTCTTATTCGTAGCCTCAATTGTCTGATAGTTTCTTTGTTTGTATAAGCGATACGTGATCTTGGCTACCATGCTTCTGAATCAACGTGTCCACCTCGCCCTTAAAATGCAACCCTCTATCCGAAATTAGCTCGTGAGGGACCCCATATTGGTAGATAATGTACGATCTGATGAATTTGGCCACCTTGGCTGCTGTCAATCTAGCATAGGAAGCAGCTTCCACCCACTTGGTGAAATAGTCAATGGCAACTAAAATGTACTCATGCCCATTGGAAGACTTGGGCGAGATATTCTCAATAAAATCAGCTACCCCCTGCGAAAATGGCAAAGGGAATGTAGTGCATGCAACTCGAGAAGGTGGCACGTGTATCAAGTCTCCGTGCATCTGACACTCCGGACATCTTTGCACAAACTGGAAACAATTTGTCTCCATGGTCAACCAAAAGTAGCTAGTCCTCATGATCTTACGCTTTAGCATATGACCTCCCATGTGTGGGCCGCAGACTCTTACATGAACCTCTCTCATCACTCGATCTGTAGAGGCACGATCTAGAAATAATAACAACAGGCCATCATGTGATCTCCTATACAGTACATCCCCATAAATAAAAAATATGGTGGCCAAATGTTTCAATGCTCTTCTATCCTTGGCCGAGGCTGACTCAGGGTAAGCGCAGCATGACAGAAACTGGTAAATATCGTGGTACTAGAATTGCTTTGATACGAAAATATCTCCAATCAAACAACATTAAAATTTGTGGTGCATACCCTAGTCTCGATCTTGATAGTCATAGTTATTCCCACGGGAATCTCAATTCTGAAGCGAGGTGGCTAGCATCCAAAAATGATTCTTTGCTCTAAGCAGATGTATATATCTCAACTCATCAAACCTATCAACCAATAAATCTAAGTAAGCATGGTAAGGCTTCAGCTTCTCATCTCAAGTCCTCTAAATACAGTCTGTATTTGAATAACCAGTTGAATCCCGGAGTGGATCTCGGGTCTATCTAACTCCAATCAAGTGCAATCTCTAGGCCAGTAATGCAAGCCTCGTACTCAACTATATTATTCGTCAATCGATGATGATCAGAGAATGTCAACCGGACTGATATGGGAATATGATCACCTTACGGTGATATCAATAGGATCTTAGATGCCAAACCTCGACTGATTGGCAGCACCATCAGTCTGACTTCGCCATCACTTGATACTAGTTACTAAAACAATCTGCTCATCAAGGAAATCATCGTCAATAGGTCTGTCATTGAATACTGGCAAATAAGCTAAATGATCTGCAACAATGCTTCCCTTTACTGACTTCCGGGTAACATACTAAATATCAAACTCTGTCAGTAGTACTAACCATCTCATGAGCCTACCAGTCAAGGCAGGCCTGTCAAAGAGATATCTCAAAGGATCCAATCGTGAGACCAAAATTATGGAATACTCTATCACATAATGTCTCAGTCTCCTATTGGCCCAAACCAATGCTAAACAGAGGCGCTCAATCATAATGTATCTACACTCATACTCCAACATCCTCTTACTTAGATAATAGATGGCTCACTTCTTCCCTGAATCATCAAGCTGAGCTAGCATGCATCCCAAGGCCATGTTCGAAACCGACAAGTACAGAAGTAGAGGGCGCCTCGATGTGGGAGGCACTAAAACTGGAGGAGAAAGGAGATACTCTCTAACCTTCTCGATGGCGCTTTGGAAATCATCATTCCAAACTGTAGGCTGGTTCTTCCTCGGGAAAGACGAATAGGCTCACATATATGCACGGTTTAGCGCAAACGGTTGATGTATACGCCAATATGCCTAAGTAACTGATCTCTTTCTCGATCCTCAGGGCAAGCATGTCAAGTATGGCTCTGATCTTTTTAGGATCAACCTCTATACCTCGCTCAGCAACAATGTTTGGCTTGATTCCCGGAAGTTGCAGGTGCGCTTCTTGGGGTTGACCTTAGCAGGCAGTCTGATCCCCTCGAAAGAACCTGCAGCCAAAAGAGTTTGCTAAGTGATTTGCCTTACGTCTCGGGACTTCCTTATCATGTCGATCTACATATACCTTGGCATCTTTGTGCATCATGTCATGGAGCAGTAGTAACGACTCTATGATCGATTGACACGCATTCTTTAACCCAAATTTCATAACCTGGTAGTAGTAAGTACCCTACTTAGTAATGAAAGAAGTCTTCTCCATATCCTCTAGAGCCATCATAATCTGATTATACCCAGAAAATCCATCCATGAAGGACAACATCGAATGTCTTGCAGTGTTGTCATGATATATCAATGTGTGGAGGAAAATCATCCTTAGAGGCAACTTTGTTTAGATCACGAAAGTCTACACAAACTCTAACCTTGCTGATTAGTGCCCAAAAAGTGCTATTTTGAGCCCTATTTATTGTAGGTTTTGAGCACATTTTGTTTACTAATCAACTGAATTAACCCGATTTGCACATTAAGGTCGGTATTCTCGCAACCCAGCATTTTGTGGCTAATTTTATAGTTTTGCAAGCTATTTAATGCCAAATTTGTTGAATCGATCAAGCATGAAGAATTGGTCGAACTTCGACGTATAGGTCGGAGTCGAAAGGAAGAAAGAGCAAAAAAAATTTTGGAAAATGGGCACTTCGCGAGAAGAGATGCGTGTGAATGCTTGTTCTTGTATTTTCTTTTGCCCTTTTTGACCCTAGTTAAACTTCTTTTGTGATTTTTCCAATTTTGCCCTTCATGTATCATGGGTATTGAGGGTATTATTGTCTTTTTGCTTACTTGAGCACTATATAAGCTCAAAACAAATCTTGTAATAAGAACATCTTAACTTTTGATTTTCTGCATTGGATATAGAGAGCATTGGGCGGGAGTTTTCCCGATGCTTCCCTCTTCTCTCATTTTCTTTTTCTTTCTCTCATTTTCTCGGCTGCTAAACACCCCTCTAAGGATGACAACTCAGAGGATGGTTGGCTAGACCGCTTTTCTCCTTGAAGAGGAGGGCTGCTGGACTAGGGTTTTGAGGTAACTATTGGTTCTCTGTTTTTAACGTAAGTTTTTATTGGCATTTATGTTTCCACCTCTCATTCTAGGTTTAAATCTCTTAAATGTACCTTGATTAACCTGTATTTGGCAAGATTTTAGGGTTCAGTTGATGCTTATTGCTGATCCTTGAGATTGTTAGTTGCCTTCTGTGGTTGCGTGGGTGGGTTTTTAGGGGATATGTTCTCCTTTGTTGGGAGCATTAATATCATCAAATGTTATATTTCAAAAGGAAAATTATTAGGGTTCGATTTTTATAGGCAAATGAAGATTCGGTTCGGGAAATGACTATAGGTCATCCTCCCTAATGCGAGGAAAAGGACCCAAGGACCTCTCAGTTACCCTAGGACCTTAAACCCAGTGGCCCAATGCTTCAAGGAGTTCTTTTTCATATTTTTAGTTCAGTTTATTTTCAGTTTGCAAACATTTCACCCCATTGTTTTTATCAAACCTTAAAATCCAAATTGAATTCACCATTTTGGCCTTAATTGCAAATCATTTACACGAAGAAAACCCATCCCTGTGTTCGACCCTAAAGCCACTATACTATAGTAGCTATGCTTTCTGACGATGCAGGAGGAATTTAGGTTATAAATTTTGTTGATTTCGGCACACCTACTCTCTTGTTACGAATCACTTGCCATCACTTTTTATTTGGGAAAGAGAGACGACGTGTGACCACTCGGGATGCTCAACCCGCGACAAGAAGCCGACACTAAGTTGCTTCTGAATTTCTTCCTTAACTTGCAAACTCCATCGAGGGTATAGTCTCCTCAATTTCTGCTTAACTGGCCTAACATGTGGTAGAATGGGCAGGTGATGCTGCACTATAGAAGAGTCAAGGCCCAACATGTCCTCATATGACCATGAAAATACATCCAAAGTATGATACGGCCGAGGTCAATCAATCTACTCTTCTCATCAGGAGATAGGGAAGAGCTAATCCTAATCTCCCTAGGCTAATCTGGTGCCCCAAAATCTATCAACTCCGTGCTACCAGTAATGGGTGTAACTTTCCTATCCTCTGTATCAGAAACACACTCTGACTGGCCACCCAGTGGGTCATCTGTGTCTCCCACATCATCAACATCATATATATGTGCTGTGGGTGCTGGTGGTGTAATCAAAGGAAAATGTTGTGACATAGGCAAATACTCGAAAATACTCATGTCATTATTACCCTTAGAAATATCATCAAAGTGGGTGACAAACCCGGACATAGCATCAAAAGAAAGAGGTGGGTCCACAGAGTCGGACGCTTCCTTAACAGAAACAATATTATGAATAATATCAGTAGCAACAAGTCCATCATCATCATCTATCTCTAGCATAGAAATCCCAAACATATAAAAAATGGCTTGGAACTTTAGGTGGGCTACATCGAGAATGTGGCCAATCTTTGATCATGTCCATCTCGTCCATGTAAGTATCAGGAAGAGTCACTCCATCAGTATAATCTCCCAAATCCATAGGTAGGTCATAGTCAAGGACCTCCTCAAGCAAACACATAGAGAACACACTAGCTCGGCCCGGTGATGAGGGTGCAACTATCATGGCACCAGGTGCCTCAGTAGTCTCAGAACTCAAACACATCTGTTTGAGGGCCTGTTGGATGCCTTGGATCCCATCTGTCTCTAAAGCATGATCAGTACCCCCTGTGAGGGGTGCATGCTCTGATCCTCTAATAAAGTAGTTAGCTAAGCTGAGGGTATCTGGGCGAGGATAATCGAATGGAAGCCCGACAGTGAGCCCTCCTGCATCCGGCGCGGCCTCGCCGTGACGTGCATCGTCCTGCGTAGGTGTCCACCTAACCCATGAAGTGACAGGACCGACCGGATGCCCCTCCCGATTCCTGGGTGGTCCGCCTAGTGAAGTCCCCTTGTACAATCTAAGGAATATCCAATGGAACCCACTTTAAGAAAGAAGTAAACACAGTACATTAATATAATACCTTAAATATATAAAAGATTCTATTGACTCAAATCCACAACCGACCTATCTTCTTTTGTAGGTCATAACCACAAACATACATAATAAAGTCTCATATAGTTCAATACTAAGATCGAGCATTCTAAGGGTGTTTACAAGATTTAGAGTCTGAAATGAAAATAAATAAGTCCCGATAAACCAGAACTGAGATAGATAAGATAGAGTGCGTAGGCGTATAAGAGATGTAGAAGGCTGGCGCCGAGGTAGGTCTCTGGGTACTGGACCTAGATATGAATTTAAAACAATAAAGCATTGAGATAATAAATCTCAGTGAGTGGCATAATTTATAAGGGAACTAAGGTTTTTTATTTTGGAGCATTTCTTCTCTTCGAAGACCTCACGTCCGCTCTTTTTGCAAGGTTCCTCGTTTAAATCATTTCACAAAACTGAACTTATACCCCGAGTCAACAATATGAAATTCATGCTAAAATTTAACGAAATTATTATTAAGAAAATTATCACTGTGTTATTCACAACCACTAAAAATTTAGCATAAAATATATCAACGTAATATAGTAAGAAAAATCATGATCTGATAACCATAAATATTGAAATGGTTATACCTTACTCAGAATTCAACAATGTACCGTACCATATTCCCATCATAACCGTGGGATACCCCACCTCACGACCCTCAACATCGAAAGGTGTCGTGGTAATAATGATAATACTAAACCGTCGGGTAAACCCGACCTCATGGCCGTGGAAATGAAGTTTGGTAGCGAGTCAGGCAGCAGAACTGAACATTTCGGGCTAGGCTTGTTAATTTATATTTATGAGAGGCTCGAGCAAGGCGAGCTTTTGAACGAGCTTAAAATTAGGCTCAAGCTTGGCTTGATTTAAAAAAAGCTTGGCTTGAGCTCATTAGGCTCGTTTTCCATATGAATGAGCTCGAGCTTAACCTCGAGCTCAAGCCCAATCCCGAGCCTATACAAGTTTTTATTGTAATCAATCCTCAAGCTCAGTCCATATACTTTTTAACTTTTTGTAATCAATCTGATAACAAATACATCGGTCAGGAAATAATTTTCTATGGGATTTGTTTTACCTTAGTTGATTTAGCAATTGATGCTAAAATTTGTTAAAACATCTCTTTGACATTTGTTTCCCTTTTTGGATTACGTAGAATTCCCACTTCTTTGAAACGACTTGCAGGCGAAAAATTATGAAATAGAATTAAAACAAGTAGAAGTGCAGTGAAGAAATAAGATACTGAAATCATTGAATAAGAAACATGATTGGTTTAATCAATTATCTAAATAAAGAAATAATATATCAACAAAGATACGCGACAAACTCATTAGTAACAACGAAACTATTTGGAAATATCTTCTTGCACATGGTTAAGTTGACCACCACCCTCGACTACCAAGATTTGCGCATGATTAATTTCAAGACCCATAAACTTCACCAGCTGCCGATTTGGAGATCGAGAATACGCCCCACCATGTCGAATCAGTTGTGAAAATTTTCATACCCGGTGGCGGTGGCACTCCGGCGTTACACCGTCTATTACAGCGATCCAGATCACCGGCTCCTTATTTCTATGAAACCCACCCCACGATCACCCTTGATGCCTTTACCCATGCCACGCTGAATCACGATGGGTTAAGTCGGTCACCGGTATCAAAGAGGGCCTAATGCCTGAATTTGAGATTGGATCCTTGTTCATCGGTGAATTGGTCATTATCGATTAGGTCGTGCATTGCCCTCAATGCTACTCAAGATCGCAAAAGCCTTGTCTAAGCTCATGGTCTGACCTCTATAGTTTCCATAGGAACTGGCTCCTCATATTTATGTCCAGTTCTTGTACACGAGGATCGGTAGTCGTACGGTGGGTCGTACGACATCCATGTCCTTCCCAGGCGTCGCTGCGAAGCCCTTCTTCACGCTATCCACCTTTGAAACATCACAGTCGCGAGCACCTTCGCAATATCGTGGGTACCATTTCCGCTCTAGAAGCGGATGCGGAGATCCCCAGGTACGGTCCCGGTAGACGGCGTGAGTTCACTCGAGCCGGTGAGTCTTCGTTGTCGGCGCCTCGCTAGCGGCCGTGAGGATTCCGCGCATTTTGCCATCCATGTCATTTGGATCTAGGCTTGAGGATCCATTACATCTACATCCGGGACACATGACCTGGGCATTTCACTCCGTGGCGCTGGTCGGGATCGCTATTTGGTGAGACCCGGATCTGCCGGTATTGGGAGGCCCAGTGAGCGGAAGCCTCGTTCAATGACGGATGGGTCAAGCGACCCGGTGGCACCCGGTAGGGCAGAGCCAAGCCGTAGGGCAGGGATTTATCAAGCCCTAAATTAAGGCTTCGAGCTGTTTCGTTTAGCTCCGCAGTGACGGCCGGAAGGCACCGGTAGAGCTCGGCGAGCTGGTAAGCTTGGCTCGTTACCAGCCCTACGTGGAAATAATATATAACCGTTGGATGAAACCAACCTCACGACACCGTGGCAAACTAATAAACGTCGGGTGGCTTGACCTCACGCCAGTGGAAATAATATATAGCAGTTGGATGAAACGACCTCACGACCGTGGCAAACCCGGTGCATTGTAATATAAATCACGAATCGAACCTCGTGCTATATGGTACATCAACTTATAACAACCAACGCAGTATCCTTACTCACATATACCTTTCCAACGATACTGTATTATAATCATTTTACAAAACCTCAAAATCCATTTCTTAAATCAGTGAATTTTCAAATTGGTTTAAAACCTCAATCCATGTACCAAAATGTTTAAATACCACAAATTTATCCATGAACTTCAGTAAAATTTCCAAATATTCCAAAATGTTGATAAAATCGCATGAAATGATAACTTGTTTATATAAAAACGGATAATTATATTTATGCGTAACTTGACCATTCGATCAAATAATATATATATATATATATAATAATTAACCATTTTATATCATAATAATACCCCAAGCATTTAAAACATATAAACCACTCACCAGGACTACGGATGTAGTCACTGCTCCCTACGAGGATCGTCTCCCAGGCTCGGCGTGAGTGCACGTAATATAATAAAAATACGGAATTTAAGACCGATCGCTGGCCAAAAGACATTGGGATGCCCCGAATGTCTTAGAATAGTTCAGCAGAACTATGAAACTATCTAAATTGGACCGACGAGGTCCGATTATACGAGTGTGCCCTCTGGACCGGTATCCAAAATTAGGGCTTTTTACCCAGAGGCTAATTTTTCGAAACTGAACCCTCTAATAAATCATAAAAATATCCAATTTCACTAATCCATCTTCAATTTTGCCTAATTTGACCAGTTGGTGCCCAATTTCAGTCCAAACCATTTTCGGTAATTACCCTAAATGACCTAAAAATGGAAAACTAACCAAACGACGTCCAAAATTTACAAACTTTATATCAACGGAAAGCCCAAGAGACCAGGAACACAGAAGTACCCTTACCTTGGTCCAAAAGTTGCTGTTGTGATGATGTTGCAACATTGAGATGTAGTGTTATAGATTAACTCTGATGTCGCGACATTGCCTTTATGGTGTTGTGACATTGACCTGATGTCACAACATTGAATTGATGTCATGACATTACTTTTGTAGTTCTGATCATTTCAATTGATTTAGCGACATTTCCTGTTAGTATTGTTGTTGATGTCGCGACATTACATTGATGTTTCAACGATGTCGCGACATTGGTCATTCAAACTTCACCTTAAGGTTGCTTTGATTTGTTGTCGCGACATTGCTTTGATGTTGCGACATTGTTCAACTGAGTGGATAAGGCTTTGTTTTGATGTCACCACGATGTCGTGGTGATGTTATGACATTTGTCAATCTAATAATACCACTTGACAATCCTTCTTGATGTCATGCTATAGAGTTGTGTTGTCGCGACATTGAACATTTCAATTCTTCTCATTGCAGCCAATGTCGTGGCGATGTCGTGACATTGGATGTCTGATGTAGTTTGACTGTTGAGGCTACTTCTGATGTCATGACATTTAGTTGTGAGGTCGCGACATTGGTTTGGTGTGGCAACAATGTTGTGACGATGTCATGTTTGATAGAATATCTTTACCTTCCTTCTTTATTGATATTCTTCTTTATCATCACTTAACATTATAGTGATGTCAAGACCTTCTCATCACAATGTCGCGACATTGGCCCTTTTTTTGCACAATGTTGATTTCTGTTATTTTTTTGCTGAATTCTACTTGTTTTCCTTAATTTCCTTCAAAACATAAATCTGGGTGAAAGATCCATAATTTTACATTAAACTGAACTTTTAAGCTTGAAATATACTTGAAAAATGAGCTTAAAAATAGATGAGTTTTAGACTCATCAAAAGGGCATTGAGGTAGATAAGACCAAGATTGAAATTATCGAAAAATTACCACCTCCTACTTCGGTGAAGGGTGTGTGCAATTTTCTTTGTCATGCCGGCTTCTATAGAAGATTTATCCGAGATTTCTCTAAAATATAGAAGCATTTATCCACTCTTCTCATGCAGGGAATTCCCTTTGATTTTGATGACGTGTGTATGAAAGCCTTTGCAACACTAAAGAAGAAATTGATCTTTGCCCCCATAATTTTTGCACCTAAATGGGAACTCTCGTTTGAGCTAATGTGTGATGCAACTTGGTGCTGTTCTAGGCTAGAGAAAGAATAAAAATTTTCATGCTATTTACCATGCCAGCAGAACATTAAATGATGCCCAGCTCTAATATGCCACCACAGAAAAAGAGTTATTGGCCATTGTATTCACCTTCGACAAATTCAGATCCTATCTTATCGGGAATAAAGTCATAGTTTTCACCGATCACTCCGCAATTAAGTACCTAATGACTAAAAAGGATGCTAAACCTAGGCTTATTAGGTGGGTGCTCCTTTTATAAGAATTTGATGTGGAAATCAAGGATAAGAAGGGCTCTGAAAACCTAGTGGCGGATCATTTTTCGCGATTGGAAATTCGAATAAAAGGTGTAGAAAAATCAAGCTCCAATTGATGATGCATTCCCCGATGAACAAATACTATCTTTGTTCCAAGCTGAATTCTCCCCATGGTTTGCTAATATTGCTAATTATCTTGCTGAGGGTATTGTCCCACATGACTTCACTTCTCAGAAAAAGAAGAGATTATTCCTGAGGTGAAACATTACTTCTGGGATGATCTCATTCTTTTTAGGCAATGTGCGGACCAAATAACCCGGAGATGCGTACCAGAAGGGGAGATGGAAGCAATTCTCAAACACTGCCATTCCTTGGAGTGTGGGGGCCATTTTAATGGACATCAAATATATGTGAAGGTACTTTAGTCCGGTTTCTATTGGCCTTCTCTATTTAAGAATGCCAACCTATATGTCAAATCATGTGATAGGTGTCAAAGAACAGGTAATATCGGGAAAAGAAACGAGATGCCCTCGACAACTATTTTAGAGGTAGAGGTCTTTGATGTGCGGGGGATTGATTTCATGTGACCTTTCCCATCCTCTTGTGGGTATAAATACATATTGTTGACTGTAGATTATGTTTCAAAATGGGTGGAAGCTATTCCAACCATTACTTGTGACACCAAGCTAGTATTGAACTTCATCCACTAGAATATACTTTTGAGGTTTGGAATTTTATGGTTGTGATCAGTGATGAAGGATCTCATTTGTAACAATTGATTGCCACTTTTTGTCAATCTGAAGTTACACAGAGTGTCCCTTGCTTGATAGGCTATGGCAATGGGCGAAACAAAGTATAAATCGGGGAAATCGAAGATCTTGGAAAAGGCGTAGTGCAATTAAGAAAATATTGGGCTAAAAAAGTATTGATGATAGTTTATGGGCATCTGGGACAACATTCATAACTCCTTAGAATGTCACCTACAAGATTTTGTATGGTAAGACTGTCACCTCGATTGGCAGAGCATATAAAACTTCTTGGAAATGCTTAAGATCTTGAATATGGATCCAGAAGCCGTTGGTGAGATAAGGCTACTCCAGTTGAATGAGCTTGAAGAATTCCCATTAGGAATACAGCGAAAGCTTTCGAGAATGAGAAAACGAAACGCGACACTGACAAGCATATAGAGAGAAAGAAAGAGTTCAGGCACGAGCAGCGGGTCCTCTCTTTATTAAGTGAAGTTATTTTTGGGAAGCTCAAATCCGATAGTATCCTTTGTGATCAGAGTTTTCCCATGTATGGTGGTGTAAGCAATGCCACATCTAGAAAGAGCAATTTCAAAGTCAATGGGCGAGAGATTGTAGCTTTGTATAGGTCGGTCGAAGCGATAAAAATCGCCGCGCAAATCTAAAGTCACCATAAGTCTTGCCATGGAGTGGTGAGCAAATTGATTACACCCGATTAGTTTGAGACGGAAACTTTGAGATCTGACCATCAGGCTAGTGACATTAAACTTAGTGCTACTTGAGTCTTAAACACAACGAGAATATGTGATTTACCATTTCTTTTTTTGTTATTTTCGGTTCCACCACTTTTGTATTAGTTTGATATTCTTGGTATTTTTGATGTGTGTGTGTTTTTTTTTAAATGTTTCAGGTCTATTAGCGAACCCAAAAGAATTTATGGGCATGGAACTGAATTTTGGGAGCCTAAAAATCGAACGAGAGACAATTTGGAGTTTGGTTGTGGGAAATATGTACATTACTTTTAGGGAACAAGGGTTTTCATCGTAGATTGCAAGGGGAAGTGTGTTGAACTTAGTCCTAGTTGATGGTTCATTGTGACGAAGCACACCTTCGTCGCGATGAATCACAAGAGCATTTTTACAACCCCTCGAGTTCGTCTCCCCTTCGTCATAGCGAACCAACTCCCACCTTTTTACTACCTTCATAGCGACGAACCCCATTGACCCTTGAGTCATGGCCTTGTCACGACGAACCCACCTTCTTTGCGATGAAGGTCCAATTTTAAAAAGGATTTAAAAAAGGAGTCGACCTTTCGTTTGCTTCTCACCCTCCATATTCCTTTCCCACACGGTTCCTCCCCCAGCTCCATATTTTCTAAAGCTTCTCTGCTTTCAATGGCTCCCAAAAGTAGGTTAGAAGAAGTACAAGACTTCTCACGGGATCCAACTCCCCTAACACCGTCCCCACATTGATTCGAATGGATTTATCACCTATGTAGAAAAATGTCTCTATCACGACTCCCTTTACAACCACACCTTCGTGCTAGAGCATGGATTCACCACAGTGCCTATTTCTTATACTAGGTCAGTGAGAAGTGGGAAGATATCACGAGCATCACGCGAGGAATCGTAGGTTAATCGAGTTTTCTCCAATCTCCCCTACAGGGATGGATTTTCCGTTTATAGTCTGATAGACGACGACAGTGATGCCTACAAGGCGTTATTCCAAATCTCGGACTATGACTTGCTGATAGGCTTTTTCTGTGTTTTGTATTAAAATTACATGAACAAATGTGCAATTAATGCCTATTCGCGCAATTATAGGTGTGTCAAGTAATATAGTGTACTAAACGTACAAAGATTGATTCACAAGAAGAACGGGATGCTAAGTACCGAAATTGGACTACCCATCTAATTTCCAAATGAACAGTTGTGATGATTTGAACAAAAATCTAAATTAAAATACTAAATTGTAAAACTAGCAAGTTGATTATGCAAGTTAATGGTTTCTTAAGATAATGAGGTTCTAGGGTTCTTGGTGTAATTAGGCAATCCACTTATATTTGAACCAGAATCCTATTCTATTGTTTCTTGAGAGAGTTCTCCAAGGCGGTTCTTGACTATTTTAATTACAAGCCTCTCTTAAGGTCAAGTAACCTACCAACTAACACTAGGTTTCTTGCTTCTCAGCTCAACCCCAAGCACTAGTAGCGCTTTACGTCCCAAGAACCCTACACGCCTCCTAATTACTAATGATTTCTACACCACCTAGATAATTAGGTTGATTTACCTAAGTCTAACTCTCTACACCCTTCTCAGATCTCGTAGAGAATCACTCACCACATTAATATTGGCCATATATTAATATGCAAACGAAATCAAGCATGAATCAATAGAGGTTTACTCCCATGAAACAATGAAAGAAAGAATTCTAGTAATTAGATATAAGCTTCATGTCTAAAATACATCCAAAAACCCTAGATTGCAAGTTTAGAACATAATGAAAATCATGTACATTATAAAATTTTGAGAAAACATGAAAGTAAAGGTAAAAGAACTCTAATGCTGGTTGATTGATGGATGCTCATTCTTCTTCCTCCGATTCATGGATCTCTCGAAGATCGATGTCGATCTATACGTCCATCTCCCTCCTCTATTGCCAGTCGAAACCTCCCAACATGCTAACCTCTTCTCATTAGGTCATACATCCTTAAAAACCCTGAAAAAGAGAGCTTCCGCATGCCAAACTGGGATGGACTCACGAATAGGCCCAACGATGTCACGACATTGGAGTAGGATCTTCATTCTTCCCTCTGTTAGACTCCAAAATGCCTCAATTTGACTTACAATGCAAAATGAAACTACATATTAGTATATGAAGTGAAAATGCTACTAAATTAGTTATAGAAGAGATCTAAAACAAACTAAAACTTGGGTATGTAATGAGTGTTTTTGGGCACTCATCACACCCCTAAACTTAGCTTCTTGCTTGTCCCCAAGCAAGAGACTGACTCAAAACAAAACAAACATACTGAAAATGACATGAGCTAACACTAATGAGATGAGTATAATAATGTGATGCCAAAAAGAAGGATCAATATGAACTCCAATTAGCACTATTACCCTTTTCAACCAAAATTTAGGATCCTTAAATGTTTAAACTCTCTAAGGAACATTTCATAGAAAGGCATAGTGAACAAGGCAAATCAATCCCCTAAGTTCTCAATGACTTTTCCCAAGGAAGTTAAATGTAGGTGAATGCACGATCTCCAGTGTATAGCAAGGTCCTAGCACCCCCAAACTTAGGCTTAACTCACCTATTTGGAAGAAGCTAACTAAGAAAGGATAAGAACACACCCTTTTTATTCATACTAAAATACCTAAAAATTAGCAGTTGTTGTCTAGAAAATTCCAAGTTGTTACTCTTTTCTTACTCTAAACTATTTAAATTTCAACTTGGTTTCTTTTACTACAAGTGCATAGGTTAATAAGTAATAAAGTGGATTTTAAGTATGGATATCGTACCCACAAGGGTCAATAGGAAATTTCAAAGCTTAAGTACTCAAACTACTCAAGGATGTCACTATTTGAACTCAAATCTCAATTTTGTAAAATGAACAGTAAACAGAGTAATTGTATTTAAATGCTGAAATATGATTAATTAGATTTTAACAATGAGTAGTTTCTCTGATTTGAGTAAACATTGGAAAGGAATTGATAATGTGACTTGTTCATAAAAACAAATCATTTATGGGTTGAATCCTGAATTTGTCCAAGGGTATGTTAGTATAGTCTTGAAATGTCTTCAACCACTACACATTTCACAGTTTAGAACAACATGTTCCCAAATCAGGACATCATGTGTCTAAAGTGCTACTTTTATGATCTGATTCCCTTTAAGACTTGGATGACTTCCTAAACCAGTACAATCAACCAATTCTTAGAACTGGATTAAGCCTTTCCCCATAGACAGGGCAACACAAGCTTTTCTCCAAAATAATTAGTTCATCACATTGCAGATTAACCAATACACTCATTTCTATTGACAAAAATGACATATACTGATTAAAATTAAGACAAGCTCTTAAAGTATTAGTTTCATGTACCAAGGGATTAAGATTCCTAGCCTCAGGAACACACCTTAGCTATCACTAGATGGTATCCTAGATATCAAGTGTTGGAGCATATCTTGTGGTTTTGTTCATGGAATTAATATATCAAGCTCAAAAAAATCAACATCTGAACTAATTATATCAATTCAGACTTCAATACAACGACCCACATTAAGCTTTGCAAACATAACAATCACATCATCAATCCCTTTTAGAAGGGATTTAGCCTACCATCACTGGATTACACATAATAGTGACCAGTTGATCAAACAAGTCCATTTTTCTTATAATCAAGAAAATGAGGAAGAAGAATTCAAATAATGTTTTCTACGTCACTACAAATTCAAACAGTGAATGTAGCCAGATTTTCAATGATCACTCCATAAGAACTCAACTTAGATTAACTATTCTAAAAGAAAATGAAAATTTACTAAAAATAAAAATAAGAAAGAAAACTATTTATGACTTTCTCTCTACTCTATTCCCTTTTTTCTTTTCTCCTTTTGCTTTTCATATTTTTTCTACACCTTATCTCTTTCTATTTATAGTTCAATCATTGCTGGGCAAGAATATGAGGCAGGTTTTATGCACTTCAATGCAGGCCCATTGGATGATTTGTTGCGACAAAAGTTAAAATGTCGCGAGAACATTACACCTCATATTTGTTTTCAGTATTGTCGTGAGGTTGTCACGACTTTCCACTGATGCTTTGCCTTTGAAACTGCATTTAGATTGTCACGACATTATTGAATTTGTTGCGAAAATTTTGTCTAGCTTATGTCTTCAAGAATTGTCATGACAACTTCCACTTGATGTTCAATTGTGATCTTTGGAAATATTGTTGCTACATAAGTAAATTTGTCGTGACATTTTGAGTTGTTGTTTATCTCCAGGATTGTTGTGAGGTTGTCGCGACACTATTGCTTGACATTCTTTTAGGATGGTTGTCATGACAACATTCTGCCTCTTTCTTAGGAACTCTTATATTTTATTGTCGCGACATAAGTGGAAATGTTGCGACAATTTTTCTGTCATTTGCCTTAAGTTATGTCGCGACAAGATTTGAGATGTCGCGACATTTTTTCTCTCTACCTTAATCAATTTAGGCTTATTTTGCTGGTGTTTTTGCTTCTTGTGATGTTAATTCATACAAAACAATAATTTGGTGAAGATTCCATGATTTTGCATTAAAATAAGCATTGAAGCCTCAATTATGCATGCAAAAATGGACTTAAAGTTATATGAGTCTTAGACTCATCAAACTCTCCCAAAACTTAAAGTTTTGCTTGTCCCTAAGCAAAGAAAAGAATTCTTGCTTGTCCTCGAAACAATTCGGCTAGGCAATTAAAGGCCATTTTTGTTGACCTCCTTTTCAAATAAATTTGACACTTGAAGTGATGAAATATCGATTGTCATATAAATTCTAAATAAACCTAAATTCTAAAATAAAGAAGATTTTCAATTAAGTTCACTTAACAAATAGATAATTCATATAGTGTAAACATCTCAGTTCTTAACCCCTGATTCGTGACTGTGTGTTGGTCTTCCCTCCTTAGCATATTACCAAATTAGTTAATCTTCTTATATACTATGCAGAATCATGAATGTCTCCTTAAATTTACTAATGTCCCATAGGCTTGTTGGTCGTATTATTATCCACTAATGTAGGCATCACAATACCTTCATGATCAAATAGGTATTTCAAGCTTGTAATGTATGGCTTAGGTATTAGGTGGATAATTAGACATTTAAAGCTAAAGTTTACCCAAAGTGCACATACCACTCAGCATTTAGTATTCACACTTCTCATCCTTCATCTTCTGTTGGCATCAACCATCAAGTTCCCCAAACTTGGTTTGGTGCATCATCTTGCATACTCTCCATTGTGGAATTTCTTTTGACCACTTTCAGAATTTGAATTCAGCTCCTTATACTTGAACCTCTCTCTTTTACTTTTGTACAAGGTTTTAGGAATGATGCAATGTTTTGTCTTCTTAAACTTTCTACCACCCTTAGCAAGCTTTGGGTTAGTAACTACCATATCAGTTAGTATTAGGGTACTCGGTGTTGAAACACCCCTAAGAACTTAATTGCTCAAGGGAGGAAGGAAGGCTACAAGACAAGACTCATTTCCTCTTGATACTTTTGTAAATTCACAACTTCTTATTCTTCTTTGCGCGCATCTTTTGGTGCATCTTTACTTGTTTCTTCATCTCAATGTATTTTCCTTTCACATCCCCTAATCTTATCCTTATTCACATTACAAAATACTCCAAACTTGTCCCATTCTCTTTTTCATATGTAATCACATTGAAATTTGGGCAAACTCAGGGTTCTTTACTGAAGGATTACTTTTAAGGGAGGCTTAATGTTTTTCACTTGGCTTTTGATGATAGAATTGGCATTTAGATCAAACAAGGAACTAGGGTATATGCATATGCATATCATTAAGGTAGGCTTGAAAGACACAGACTTTATATGGATGGCCTAAATCATTTCCTGTTGGTTGTGTTGCTTATAATTTCGTCTTGAATAATACTCTAACAAGTTCAAGGACCTCTGGAGACTAAACTATGATGGATATCAGAAGATGTTTCTAACCCAAGAATAGTCAATTGCAAAGGTACTAGTGACCATGTGTATGTTCTCAGGGTTTATTAGAACTAAAATGTTCATCCAAAACAAAATTATCAGCTTTATCAGATCTTTCATTTGTTTAATCTTTCAATTGTCTAGAATTTTAGCCTAATTATCATTAACATCACAACTTGCCTTTTACATGCAACTCTCAATCACAATTACTAGAATATTCAATCACATGCAAGAAGGGTAGACTAAAGAAACATTTGATAAAAATTTAGCAATTTCATTTCATTCATAGTCATGGAACAATTACAAAAGAGGTTTTCAAATATGAATAGGACATACAAGAAGGACTCATTGGCTTTGGTTCTCTTGAGGTTCTATGGGTTTTGAAGGAATTGATTCCCCATGTCAGTTTGAAAATGTTGCATAACCTTGAGTTTGTCATGGAGGGTGATGAGTGCCTAAAACACTCATATTATACCCGCGTCGTTCTTACGTTTTCGAGTTTATTTTATATTTAAATACGTAGTTTTTTGTGGCTGGATACCTGATTTAGTTATTGGTGTGTATACAGGTGCATTGGTGCAAAAAGGGCAGCTTTTGAAAGCAATTTTGGAGCAGCAGGAGGCAGTGCATAAGGATGGTACAGGGCGTCCGCGATGTCCCGTACGTCGCGGCGTTAGTCGACATATAAAGAAGTCGGCCAACCCATTGACGTCGCGGCTCAGCGTCGTGGCGTTACGCAGTAATAAAACGTCGTGGCGAGTTCTCATCTCAATCATTAAAAGGCAAATAGGAACGAAATTCGAGGGGATAGGAGATCGGGAATCGTACAAACGAGGGGCGCGGAAATCAGAGGAGTGACATCGATCTTGGAGAAGAGCCCGTGATTTGTATTCTTCTTTGTTTTGGATATTAGAACTGATGTTTTATATATCGCCTATTGACATTTTCTTATTCATTATGTTAGATACATATCTAGGGTCTTGTTGAACCACCATCCCGCGTTTGAATGGATTAAAGTTTATTAATTTATATTATTCATTGATTTATGATTCATTATTATCTACTTTATCACATGGAACAATTACATGGTGATGTTTGGCCAACATTGGCATGATCATGCTAAGTCAGAGGTCGAGATGAGGATACCTAGGGATATGAGTAGAGGCGACCTTTGGTTGATTCGGTGAAATAGAGATATTCCGTCCGAGAAGGTGTGATTAAGGTTAGAACATTTAAGCATTTCGAATTATCGAGGTTGGGGTAGAGATACGCTCCAGCTCTACTAGCGAGATAAGCGAATACCTCGAGAGAGGGTATCTAGTAAAAGCGAGATCACGCATGGTAATTAATCATAAATAGGCCAGATAATATCATCTTTAAGAAATAATCCATCGAAAGTGGCGGGGCCCAACATAACCCTAGTCTCATTAAATAGTAATTCGTTCCGTCCGATAGTTTAGTTTACATTAAAAAGCACTAGTATTCTTTCACGCATTATATATCCGGATAGTATTTGAAAACCGTCTTTGTAGTCGACACACCTATCCCCAGTGGATGCGATATCAGTACCATTGGTACCTTTATATTACTTAGGTGACAGCGTGCACTTGCGCTACGCCAGGCGTACATTTTTACACACCAGCTTCATTTGTCAAGTTTTTTGGCGCGTTGAAGGATGGAGTTTTAGAGTGATATGGGGAGATAAAGCAATTGGAATATTACTCACGGAATTTTTTTATTGTATCTGTTATTACAAGTCTTGGTAATTTTGGTTTTGTTGTTTCGTGTGTGATTGCAGTTTGGATTCGGTGATGTCGACATCGGTCAGTTGACCAACATCTGTTTGATCTGAGCGAAGAACTTTACCTGAGAATCTGCGAAACGGAGAGCGAGCAGTTCGAAATCTAAGCGATCATGGAAAGCGATGAAGAAGCGAGAATCTTAGCGTTAAGCGGGAGGCGAAATAGAAGAAGCGAAATGGGAATAACGGAGGAATCAAGCACCCGAGGCCATTTATACAACGGATGATCCATATATGTTGTTGGGGAGTTTTGTATTCAACTACGGTCGTTCAGGTGACTATCGGACGACCGCCAGTGGGTAATTAACGAGGCGAAGTCGATAACATTACGGTGCTTGAGACATCTTGTTTCATGGACTACCCCGCGGAACCGGATATGCATTTATTAACTTCTAGCGGAAGTTTGCGTCTGGTCGAGTCTGATGGGGTTCTTGGAAGGCACTGAGGTTGAGATTTATTTCCCTCACTTCAGGAGATAGAGCTGACATTACGGATTAACGAGTCGACCAGTTCCATTTACCTCATGGAGCGATTTAGTCTGAAAATTCCTGATGAGTTCCTTCCTTACTCGAAAATTACAACTTGTGCAAGAGATCAATACTTTTAGAGGCAACTAGAGGGGAGAACTTAGCGGAGGCATGGGAATGAGATTCCACGAACTATTGGGGAAGTGCCCACATCATGGTGACCGGATGGATCAAAGGTCATACTTTCTATAATGGTGAGGAATGCGCGAAACGATGATTGATGCCTCGGTGGAGGAGCACTAATGAAAGAAAACCACAAACCAAGCTTGAAATCTGAATATGTTGCGACCAGCCTAAAGCCAATGGCCTAGGGAAGACTACACCGGTGAAAGCCATGGGTGGCACGGATAATGAGGACCTTAACAATCTGGTCAATCATGTTGCCTGGTGACCCAGCGATTAACTAGATGACGAATGCTGAATGCCACTCTGAGACCCGGCCATAGGAGTTAGTAGCCAGATTACATGGAGGCAGCCACAATGCCTGAGAATGTCGATCAGAAACCAAGCGATGAAGCGGGCCGGTACGTGTCGAGGTTCAATCCAAAGTCGATCGGCCGGGATGAGTATGAAACGATTATGAGAATCAAAATCTAAGGCCCGAGGTGGCGTAATAATCGAATCGAGCGATCGGAACAATCGAGGTATGGGTGGAGGAATGTCGAACAATATGCCATCAGGCAAGGTTAAGTGACCTCCTCTACGAGAAAAGGTGGACTTAGAACAAGCCCTTGCATAAATGCTGACCTCCCTTTCTGCTTTCATGAATGAGACCCGAGCGAATATACGTGACAAGCAGCCAAATTGAACAATCCAAGCGGCACAACTAAGAATTTGGAAGTACGGAAATGGGTCGAATGGCCAACCCCTATTGATAGAAGGCAGCGGGTTCATTTCCAGCATTGAAGTCTTGAAGAGATGGGAGTGAACACGTTAAAGCGATCATCTTGAAGTGTAAGAAATTGGAAGCTCTGAGACACAGCCGGTTGTCGAGGAAGTAGAGGCACGAGAAGGGCATCCATTGATCGAATGATCATGCGGAGAAGGAACAACCTTAGGAGAAACAGTCGGCAGGAAACACTACTGAAGCAAAAGAATGACCCATGAATTCCATATCCGCAGCTAAAGAAGCATAAATTGGATAAGCGATGTACGAATTCATGGAAGTGTTTAAAGTTACACATCAATATCGTTCTTTGTGCTCTGAATGAATGCCCGGCTATGTGAAATTTATGAAAGACATTCTGTCTTAGAAGAAAAGATTGGCTGATTTGAAGCAGTTAACTTAAGCGAGGAATGTAGTGCCATACTTCGGAGGAAGGCTGTAGCTTAAAGACCCGGGCGGTTTCACTATTCCATGCATTAGGCTATGCTGAAAAGAGCCCTTTGTGATTTGGGTGCCGGCATTAATCTCATGCCCTTATCCATTTTAGCGTTTGGGATTAGGTGGGCCGCTGCATTCACAGTCCACGCCCGGTGACGGCCGAATCTTTGAGCATCGAGGGTAATAGAAGATGTCTTAGTAAAGGTCGACAAGTTTATCTTCTCGCAGATTCTTCATTGTATTAGATAAGAAGATAAAGAAATACTCCATAATCTTGGGTAGACTGCTTCTTTGTAACCTGGCAATGGATTGATAAACTGAGGGGAGAACCGAAATTGAGAGGCAGAAGACTGTCAAGTCTAACGTACTGTCGTGAGACATCCTCAGTTATTACGGCTTCATGGCAGAAATAGTAGAGGCTATAGTGTCTAGCCAAAGTGGTCTCACTGACCCTTTGGAGGCTAGCCTAGTAGAGAATGATTCTGAGAACATGAGCGAAGAGGCAGAGGAATATGTTAAATGGATGGACTTTTTCGGACCCAATAGGAGGAAATACTTTGAATCTCAGTGAGGGAGCTGAACGCCAGCTGCTACCTGAACAACCACCCCAAGATGGAACAAAAACCTCGCTTAGCCATTTGAAGTATGCATATCTAGAGAGGAATTCACCTTACCAAGGATCATCTCAAAGATCCCTGACCGAACTAGAGGAGGAGAAGTTATTATGGTCCAGATCACTGTGAACGCCTCGATGGTCCTCACCATTTAAAAAGGGATTCGCCTTCCATGTGCATGCATCGTGATTGGCTAGAAGATGGGCATAAACCTTCAGCCGAAGCGCCAGAGGGAGGTCGAACTAACGATGAAAGAAGGTCCGAAGGAAGTATTGAAATGGTTGGATATCGGGTAATTTATCCTATTTTAGATAACAGATGGGTAAGTCCAAATTCAAGTAGTACCTAAGAAGGGGCGAATAACCGGTCATAAGAACCGAGAATAACATATTACCGGCTTCTAATGTCGTGGAGGATTTGTATTGATTATCGGAACCGAACAAAGCCACTGAAAGATCATTTCCCATGTCGCTCTAGATCGATGCCGATCATTAATGGCCATGAATATTATTGCTTTTTGGATGGATATTCTAGCTACAATCAAATTCATATAGCCCCAAGATCAGAAAAGACGACATTCACTTGTCCCAGGATACTGTGATTCAGCGATGCCTTGGGTCGCAACGCGCTAGGCACTTTCCAACGACAAAGATGATGGCCATATTCACCACACGGTCGAGAAGACAACAAATCTTCATGGACGATTTTTCAAGACTGGAAATTCATTTGATACCGCCTGAAACTTCGAGATCTCAGATTGCAAGATGAGACCAATCTCGTAATTAATTTGGGAAAAGCGCTGTTTACAACAAGAGGGCATCAGACTTATTAATTCCGATTAAAGAAGCAGGATGTAGGTAGACAGAGCAAAGATTGAAGCAATTGAAAAGTTACCTCCACCCTCATCAGTAAAAGGAATTAGAAGCTTTTTAGGCCACGCTGGATTCTATAGGCGCTTCATCAAAGATTTCTCTCAGATTGCAAAGCCATTGTCTAATCTCTTAGTCCAAGGACCCTTTACAGCCTCCGGTGTTTGCATGCATTTTCGGTGTTGAAAGATAATTTGGTATCATCTCCTGGCCAGCAGCCCAGTTGGTCCTTCCCCATTGGAGCTTATGTGTGTATGGTGAACTGCGATTGGGGCGGTGTTAGAAGGCGGCTTGAGAAAATTTTTCGGTATTTCCTGTGCGAGTGATTGGACCACAGATGATCTTTCAGTGAATTATGCCACTCTGAGGAGAAAGAACTATTGGCTATACGTGCTTTGCTTTTGACAAATTCGGACCATATTTGATTGGTAACAAGGTGCGTAGTTCCTGCCCGACCGATACGCCATTAAGTACTTGATGACTAAGAAAGATGCCAAACCAGATTAATTCGATTGGGTTCTTTTAATATTCTGCAAGAGTCACGGCGTTGAGATTAAAAACGAAGGCCAGAGAACCTCGTGGTAGATCATCTTTCAAGATTGGAAGGGGCTAGTGATGAAGTTCAAGTGAATGACGATTTTCCTGACGAACAACTTTTAACTATCAATGACAAGAAAGCAATTCCATGGTTTGCGATTTTGTAAATTATTTGGTAGCTAAAATTGAATACTCAGGAGTTTAACTATCAACAAAAGAGGTTTTTCGCCCGCGAAACACTACTATTACCGGGAGGGGCCAATCCTCTATAGACATTGCGCAGAGACAAGTGATCAGGAGAGATGTGTGCCCGGATGAGTACACGGTGTTTTAAACCCCTTGCCACACTTCCACTGTGTGGTGGACATTTTGTTCAGCGGAAGAGCAGCGTAAGGTTCTCAGTCAGGCTTCTACTGGCCTACCTTATTCAAAAGATGCTCATCCATTTAGTATCCACATGTGACAAATGTCCTTGAATGGGGGTATTTCTAGAAGAGACCCAGGCAGCGTGCACCCGTTAAGGTAGAGCTATTTGACTTATGGGGAATGGATTTCGCGGGACCATTTCCCTCCCATCTTATAACAACCTGGCATTCACGCTGGCGATGAACTATGTCGAAGTAGGTTGAAGCAATTCCGACCCGCCTCGCGATGCCAAGGTCGTGGCTCAATTTCTTAGCAACCACATATTCTCACGATTTGGAACCCCTCGAACGCGATCGGAATATTGACTCATTTATGCAATAAGGTGATTGACAAGGTTTTGCAAAGTATGAGGTGCGTCATGTGCATCTCTTGCATATCACCGCAGTCAAATGGGCAAGCGAGTGTCAAATCGGGGAGGTAAAGTCCGTTACAGAGAAGGCAGTTAACGATTCAGGGAAAGTTTGGTTACAAAAAGATCGAAGATGGCCTCTGGGCGTACCGCACAGCATTTAAAACTCCTTTGGGTATGTCGCCTTTCAAACTTGTGTATGGTAAAGCATGCCATCTTCCAGTGGAATTGGAGCATCGAGCCTACTGGGCAACTCGACCAGTTAAAAACATGGAGCCGATTACCGCTAACCCGATGAGAAGCGGCTAACTACGACCTGATGAACTAGGCGGGTAGGAGCGAAGCTTATAAAATTTCCGCATTTACAAGAGAAGACCAAAGCTGACACGACAAGCACACATTACCGGGAAGGAATTCGCGGGACAACAGTTTCTCTTGTTTAACTCCCTATCTAAAAACTCTTTTAGGAAGAATTGAAGTCTAGATGGTTCGGACGCTTTCCACCGGTGACGAGGTCTTTTCACATGGTGGGGCGAGGTTACACATCTACGAAAAGGCACCTTCTGGTCACCACCCAGCGGTTGAAGCCATATTTTGGGTGGGAAGTTCCATGCGGAGAATCGAGATCATTCAACGGCCCGCATCGGATGAAATGCGATGAGATCATAAGAGCTCGGGTCGACGAGCAAATTGAGATTCAAAGCCGTCGAGGTAACGACATTAAACATAGCACTTCTTGGGAGGCAACCCAAGTTCTTCTTGCAATTTTCCTTTCTATGGTTTAAATTTTTATTATCTGCTTTCAGTTATGTGGGTTAATGATTTTGCACATGTCGGTATCTCTTTTGGTTGTTACTTTCGGGACTAGCGGCCAGTGGAAGGATCAGTTTATCGCAGGCCACTAAAGTCAGAATGCATTTACAAGAGGGGAGTGTTTCTTATGAGACCATGGTTTGTATCGACATTTAGGCGCTATACGTAGCGTGGCGGCGTTAGCCGGCGTCAGCGACGTTTGGCGTCAGCGATGTCTCAGCGTGCGTGGCGTCTCCAGCGTCATTTTGCCTTTCCTCACGGAGCGTCGCGGCGTTGAGTTTTGACACTCTGCGGAACATCAGCGATGTTGATATCCCAGCGTCGCGGCGTCGATTAATATTCTTTGGGCGATCCGCGGCGTTGATTTTATTCTGCGGGTCGCGGCGTTGATATCCAGCGTCGCGGCGTTGATTGATACTACCCTTTGGAGCGTCGCCGCGTTGCCACGAGCGTCGCGGCGTTGGAACCTACTCTGCGGAGCGTGGCGATGTGTTTGCGAGCGTCTCGGCGCGGCAATGTGGCGTTCTTACTTTTTAAGGCGAACCATGGCCCGTTTCGCTCTTCTCACCACATATTACCTGCGAACTGCCTCTGCACAACCTTCCACTTTTCATCCCTTGCCGGGTCCCTACCACCACGTTGAGGCCAGCGTATGTTGCCCTCCGACACTCTTTTGCACACCACGAGTCACCATCACACACCAGGTCCACGCATGCTCGCATTCACCACATTCCACTTAGGTCTACATGGCTAGTCTTTGTCATCACCGTGAGTCTAGGAGTCAATTTAGGTTCACATTTGAGGTCTGTTGGGTTTCTTTCAGGTTAAAGTTATTTAGGGTCAGCGGTACGCAGTTGAATTTCGTTTTTCCTAGTGCACTCTAGGTGTTTGTCGTATTGTCTAGATTAGGTTAGATTGTGCCTTAACAGTGTATCCCCAAATTGCATTTTATTGTGTCGAGTCACCTTTTCTCATAATGCGGAAAAAGGCGAAGTACTACCAGCGGGGTCGATCAGTAGGACCCGACCCCTAATTATGATGTCACGCGGTTAATGAATGAGGGTGCCGCCGATCGTTTATCAAGGAGAAGGGTTTTCACCACCCTGATGATTTTTTCCGTAAGACGATCGCGGCCAAGGGATGGCGGGCACTTTGCCAACCACCTCATCGTGGCGATGGGGTGTGGTGCGAAAATTCACAATCTCGCCTCCGTGCGTCAAAAGGTTCGAGTTAGGGGAGTATTGGTCGACTTCGGTCTTGAGGGTGATCGATAGTTATTATAGTACGGATCATGTCCCTCGGGTAGTTTGATCGGCACTACGAGCACCAGACTACCAGAAGTCATTCGGGTTTTGACCTTTAATAAGTGAGGTTAGTGGAAACTCAACAGTGAGGGCCATGCAGTTCACTTTAAGGCCAAGCATTTGGCCTATATACCCAGATGCGGCATCTGTTTCATCGCGTCGCGTCTCATTAGGCACGGCCACGAGCGTGTGTGAAGTGGCGCCCGACGTGCCCTATCATATATGCCATCATTCAGGATATTCCTTTTGATGTTAGGCAGGTTATCGAGGATGCCATCCTCCATAACCGGGATGCTAAGATGAATTTGGGGCACCACTTTTACTCATCACCAACTTGTCTGAAGCAGCTGAGTGCCCTAGATGACAATGAGGCGTGGTTACACCCATAAGGCCATATCTTCCGGTCGAGAGGGGACAAATCAGTTATTGCACGACTGGGGGGCCTCTGATTCCCCGGCGCTGCTGGAAGCCCGCCAGGGCGAGGGCGAGCTCCATGATTATCAGGCTCGCTTTGGAGCTCTGGCGATCCCGGGGGGACATTGGCGATCCTCGACCCACCCGCTCCGCGCCGCTCTGAGGCCCGCGGAGCGGCTCGCTTCGATTCCCTCCCGATCACCGAGGACCGGTGCTCTCACTTCTTGGCGCTTTGATGCGTGCAGGATGAGACCCGGGAGCACCGGTCCTCATCACCTGAGGATATGGAGGCGCAGCTGATGTGCCTCTGATGTTAGCCCGACGGGCCACTATTCTTCGGCGTGGCCGGTCCGCGAGAGGCTCGTCGCGCCGGCTCCTCTTCGCAGCCATCCGCCACGCCACCACCCGGTGACCCGGTGATACCGAGGAGTACTCTTCACCCTCTTCTATTCTTTTATTGCCAGTGGGGACACTGGATATTTTTGTTTGGGGGGGTGTGAGTGGTGATCGAGTTTTTTTGTTAGATTAGTAATGTTTTGCTTTGATTTTCGTATTAGTGCGGTAGTTTATTTTTATTTATGCATGTTAGTTTACATTTCTGCGTAGTTAGCTTACATTTCTGTTTAGTTTCATTTACGATTGCTCATCTTAGGATATTGAGTTTTGTGTTTAGTCATGTGTGTGCTTTAGGTAGATCATATACATGTGTAGTGGTGTCGCGTCTAGGGAGCTGCGTATGTGATGCTATGCTTTAGAGTAGGGGATCAAATTTTTAGCCGAATCCACTTGTGTCAATAAAAAAAGGTTGCATTGGTTGTTTGAATGTTCGGGAATTAGGTTGAATAGGAGGGGGAGGCATAGTGAATCAACTCCGGTGATTCAAGAAACCATTTTCCCCGAACTTTATCACACTCACACGGATGATCTACAGGGTATGCACAGAGTGCAGAGCCCCGTACTAAGGTTCAAAATAAACAGGGAATCTCTAAACACTAAAGAGATGAGACAAGTAAATAAAGAGGATTGCCTTAGAGGCTGAAAAAAAAAAAAAAAAAAAAATAAAAAAATATATATATATATATATATATATATATATATATATATATATATATATATATATATATATATATATATATATATATATATAGAGAGAAGAGAGAGAGAGAGAGAGAGAGAGAGAGAGAGAGAGAGACGAGAGAGAAGAGAGGAGAGAGATAGAATAAGTGGGATCTTCCAATCGGAATCTGGGCACAGTCAGGGGCCTTTCAAAGCCCAATGCCCTGAGCCAACTGGCCGGGAGTCATTGACTTCACTGCCCATTACAGGGGACAGAAGATGGAAGTTTCCCACAGCTTAGGGCCCTTAGGTTTAGTTGAGTGTTCGGGGTGACGTTCGAGGGGAACTAAATGCCCGGTGCCCTTAATAGCCCCGGTGAAGTCACCAACTAATCCCACGCTACATGGACGCAACATAAACTTATGGGCACTAGATTTGTTCTATGTGAGTAGTAGATATATTAGAATGCGCAAGCGATTAACGTTACGATCCTTTTGTAGTTAGGGGTACCTAATTAGCCGAGAGTTGAACTCAAGTTTGGCGTACGGAACTTAAGTATACACTAGAGGTCATTTATTTATACGCACATAGGGTCATTGGGAAAGGCCATTGAATATATCAGAGACTGAGGCACTAGTCGACTTATGCAGTTCAATATAGTTCTTTGAAACATCGGACTTAGCTGAATCTTGTGAACTTCAAATAGAGCGGCGAGAGGTGTGAATAGGCTTCTTTGATCCTCCATCTATCATCATGAGCAGCAATACAGCCGTGTTAGACTATAGTACATAGAGTGTGTGTTGGGTTTAGAGTCAGTTCTTGCTTTAGGGACAAACAAGAAACTAAGTTGGGGGGTGTGATGAGTGCCTAAAACACTCGCATATTATACTGCGTCGTTCGAGCGTTTTGAGTTTATTTTATTTTTTTAAATCACGTAGTTTTTTGTGGATCTTTTGATTTAGTGATTGGTGTGTATACGGGTGCATTGGTGCAAGACGACTTTGGAAGCAATTTGGACGACGAGGAGCGGTGCATAAGGATGGCTGGAATCGCCGGCGGCGCGATCCCGGCGTTGTGACGTCCCCAGCGTCAGCGACGTTGAGGTCAACATATAAAAGTCAACAAGCGACAGCGTCGTGGCGATCGGCGTCGCGAGCTCGGCGTCGCGGCCTTTCCGTCGCGCGACCCTCAATCAGCGGCGTTGCAGCGTCAGCGACGTCGGTCGCAGTTCTCATCTCCGATCATTAAAGGCAAATGGGAGCGAAGTCGAGGATGGGAGATCGGGAATGGTACAAGCGAGGGGCGTGGAAATCGGAAGGAGTGACTTGTCCGATCTTGGAGAGGCCGTGATTTGTATTCTTCTTTGTTTTGGATATTAGAACTGATGTTTTATATATCGCCTATTGACATTTTCTTATTCATTATGTTCTAGATCTATATCTAGGGTCTTGTTGAACCCTGTCACGTTTGAATGGATTAAAGTTTATTAATTTATATTATTCATTGATTTATGATTCATTATTATCTACTTTACATCTGTGGAACAATTACATGGTGATGTTTGGCTAACATTAGCATGATCATACTAGAGATCCGAGATTCGAGAGGTGAGGATGCCTAGGGATAGTGGAAAGCTGACCTTTGGTTGATTCGGTGAAATAGAGATATTCCGATCGAAGGTGTGGCAATTAGGTTAGAACATTTAAGCATTTCGGATTGTCGAGTTGGGGTAGAGATACGCACCGACTCTCTTGGCGAGATAGGCGAATACACACCTCGAGAGAGGGTATCTACCGTAAGCAAGATCACCTTATGGTAATAAATCATAAATAGACTGAATAATATCATCTTTAAGAAATAATCCATCGAAAGTGGCAGAGGGAGACATAACCCTAGTCTCCATTAAATAGTAATTCGTTTCAAATGGTAGTTTAGTTTTACATTAAAACACTTGGCGTATTCTTTCACACATTATATATATCGGATAATATTTGAAAGCAAATCCTGCATGAGTCGACACACCTATCCCAGGTGGATCGATGTCGTGCAATTGGTGCAATTTGCATATTACTTGGGGCGGCAACGTGCACTTGCGCACATGAGCTGTACACACACACCAGCTTTACCATTTAATCGGAGGGAATCTAGACTATTTAACTTAAAATTGATTTCTAAGAGACTAATGTTTCATTAATTTCCTTTGTCCTTCCACTTCCCGACATTCTAGCCCAGTCATGTCAGCTTTATGCGTCTCACATTTAGTAGTTTTCATCTCTTTTTTGCAGTTCTTTTCTCCACATTTGATCTCTTCTTTAAAGTTTGCCTTAAAATACTGGTCTCTTTTCTCCAATTCTTCCCTCTATTCTGCATCTCTCTGTTTGATTGCTTCATCCATAAAGAGATCTCTTTTTCTTATTTCTTCTGCAAAGTACTAATCTATTTTTTCCAATTGAGCTCTCATTTTAATGTCTCTTTCCAACATTCTCTACTAAATTCTTCTTAATATCTCTAAAATCTCTGAACTGTTGCCTTGTTGCCTTGAACTTTTAGCTTGTTCATTTTGATATGCTCTAGCATGTGGAGACATTACCTAGATTGGGTTGGCACTCCTTTTGTAGCACCCCTTTCCAGTTTGACTCAATTGGCAGGTCTGAACCGGATCCGGGATGCTCGTTTAATTCCTTTTGTTTACTTTTCATTTGTTAGTTTGTTTCTCTCTCTCACTTTTTTTTTTGTTGTAAAAGTGTCACGACCCGAATCCCCGGCCCGACCTGAAGGGCGGATCTGAACCGGAGCCCGGTTTACTCCGATCATTTTCATTTATATTATCAAAATTTTTTATTTATGTCATTTTGTTTTAGGGGTTTCAATTACGCGGAAGCATTTCAAATGGTAGGCCCAAAAACATTTACTCTTATACAATTCATTTACAAAATGGCGTATCATGCCTTTACAAAATGATATACAAAACAATGGTACAGAGTTTAACTCTTTTTGTGACGCCCCAAATCCCAGGGGCCTGTTGATAACCCGTCAACCCGCGAAAAACCTATGTCTCATGTCATGAGACATATACATGAGTAAAAATGGCCACTTGGACCCATACATCAATACTCACCAAAAATCTAACCAACTATATCACAATAGTTCAAGAGTTATTACATTGCTGTCTGAGCATATATTAAATCTTGGAATTCTAATGTGTTATCTGAAACCTCAACCAAATCCGGCTTTCTTCACAAAAATCGGCCTCTCTAATGAAGTATTTGTCTTCTCGAACACTCCCTATACCTGAAATATGTTCCCTCGACAGGGTGAGCAATGCCTAGTAGTTGTAATCTCCTACATGGGTTACTCCTCACCTAAGTGCACATGCAATGATTCAACATAAACGCATTCAATCAAATACATGATCATACTTGAATGTCTACGTGATATGGATGAGAATGCGATTCACCCTTTCCCACTTCTCGAGCCCTCATTGACTCCCTCACGCATGCTTAAGCCAAATGCGAGAAAAATATCGTTTTCAAAACAAAAGGTTTTTGTTCTCGAAAATGTACTACCGAGTTTCGGTAAATATATTGGACTACCCTCTGAGGCGAATTGTTGGATCATTTTTCGAAACGATCGTAGGTCGTATAGAGATGGCTTGTTGGACTACTCTCAAGGCAATTCTTGGAAAAATCTTCCCTTGAGAATTCCTTTCACAACCATTTTCCATTTCCATTTCTTTCATGCCACTCACACACAATTTCTTAGGTTGCCTCGGTACATATGAAACATTATGCCATTTCGAACAATTCATGTTAATATATAAGTAATGCATATACTAACCTGACATCATGTTATTCAATTCTTGTCAATAACATCAAAAATTAGCTCATGAGCTAATCACAATTTATTTCAATGACTTACACACAATTATATTTTTATATAATTCAACATCATGTTAACACATTTTAATTATATGGTTAACAGTTTATTTCACACAATTAGTAATCGATTCGAAGCCCGATACCTTGCTTACAACGCACACATGGGCCATTTTCGGTCCAACCAAGCGGAATTTGTTTTAACGATTTTTATCACAGCAGTGGAGCGCTCCAGTGCGGCAGCCCACTCCTGCTATCGACTCCACTTTGTGGAACCGAAATCCATGGCCATTTTTGGCTGGCTTGGCTGCCAATATAATTTATTGCATAAATTATCCTACAGGCTCACCAAAAAGTCCCCTAAAAACGTCGAAAATGGGTTCTAAAAATTCCAATAGTAATTCCGATCCAAGTTTTTGGGACCGGAGTGCTTTCGACCACTCACGACCTCAAATCAACCAAATCACTTACAAAGCTCTTAAAATAGAAAATAACTGAGTAGGAGAATACCCCTACCTCTTGGAGTTGTCAAAACTCCACAAAACCAGTGCCCACGCGTAGCCCTTGTCGCGTAGAACAACTTTGCTTCTTGGCCGACGCGAACCGACAGTCTGAAAGCAGGGAAATCTAGAGAGAGTTGCACTTTCTCTCTCTAAAAACCCTCCATTTTTTAAATCTACACTCTCCCTTCTCCCCAACTGCATGTACCAGCCAAATGGAGAAGAAAGCTTCTCTTTTTGTTCCCCTCATTGCCACTTGTCAAGCCATCATTGGCTCCTTGGATTCCTTACCCATTTAATCCACCAACCTTTGATTTTCCTCCAATTAGGAGATGCCACTTATCACCCATGGGCCCCACACCTGAGCTCAAGTTGATTCATTCTTCACGACCGCATTGACACCTTTGTGAGCCCTCCAAAATGTGCCAAGTGTCGCTCGCTTCGTTGCCTCGAAAAACGTGCAAATTCGACTATCTCGAAATTCGACGAAATTCGACATGGTAGATAGATTTCGCGAGACGATTCCAACAGTGAAGTCCTTTTCGTCATCCGAGATCTAGAAAAATTTTGGATTTTGACCGAAATTACCATTTTGCCATTTTTCAGAAAATTAGATTTTCTCGGGGTTTCACACTTTAATTCACAAAATGCAACATATTAAAAAAGAAATGATATGCATATGATGGGGTATATACTTATACGCCACAACTTTCTCTATGAATATGCGCTTTTTGATCTTGCCTTCTTTCCTATTTACTCGAAACCTGCGCATAAATAAAAATTACATGCTAAGCATTTCCATGCTTAGTGGTTCTATACATTTATATTACAATTCTCAGCTTTAATATGACATGCATTTATCATAAAATCATGCCTTTATATCAAACCATAATCATAAGCTTATTCATTTCTCACACGTTTCGACTCTTATTAACGCAGATCATCAAAATATGCATTTTCACATGCAACCAATTTATTTAACTCAAATCATGAGAATCAAACATATACTCCCAAGGATTTATTTAGTTTACAAATTCCATTTACACTTATCAAATTTTGTTATTTCACTTTGTCTATACAATTCACATTCATGACGGATTCCATTCGGTGAATCCCCGTCCTTATTATTCTGAATTTCTGTGGTTACACATTTAATACCCTCGTCTCCCATCACGATGGATGCCGATTGGTGCACCCCCACCACGTGGTCATTTAAAATGGCATATGCCATCATGATGGATGCCGATCGTGCATCCCACCAAGTGGGACATTTTAATGCTATACAATATCAAGGATCGGATGTCGATTTTGTGCATCCCACCATGTGACATCGCATACCCCCGATTTTCCTTCTCATGATGATGCCTACTGCGCATCCCACATGTCGATCGCTCACACGATTCAATGTAAGATGTCAAGAATCGACCACCTCGGTTTGCAACCCAACTAATTACTCACATGTAATTAATCGTCGACATTTCAAATATCACATTTTCAAATCCATATGCACTTTCGTAATATCATTTCAAAGATATACTCATTCCATATAATCATTTCAGATTTATTTGGTATACTACCAAAACACTTGAAGTAAGGATAGAGGTTCAATGAACAAACTGAAGTTGTCGGCTCTCGTTTCCTTCCCTTCTAATCTCGGTCATAGGTTAGGTGATCCTCACATGTCCCTAGTAAATAACAATTACGCCACTCTTAGTGGATAAACAATTATTATACATTTTTAGTGAATGACAAATTTATCTTCGTAACTAGCTTTCAAGTTACACACTAAGTTTGCCCAAAGATGAACTTCACTTCACGAGGCTGAGGTATTGCACGCTTTTTCATTTAGTTTTATCTTTATTTGACCACCCATTAATAATTTATTAGGGTCCTTAAAACTATCGGTGTACGAATATGGGTGTTCGAAAACAAAAAAAAAAAATCTGAAAATGGCTCGTGTGAAGCTACATGTACAGAAGCTTCCCATAAGAGTATCACACACATGGTATGTAATTCGAGGGTGCGATTTTTGGTAATCTTTCGTACCACATGGCGAGGCATCCCACGTCATTGTGGTAGGCTACGCCACGACATGGGTCCCCTACGCCGCGGCCAGTAGAGCCCGAATGCCTGTAATTTAGTTTGCTCTTTTGCGATTTTTTTCTCCAAAAATCCTCAAAAACTTAAAACAAATCATGGGAATCACTCCCAATAACATCCTAATATCATCCTAAACCAACCATGAGCAAAACCCATGGATCGATTAGGGTTTTTCTAAACCAAACATCATTTAAAGAAATCTAGGGTTTGGTTCTTACCTTTAATCCCTTTGAAACTCAGCCTAGCTTCCTTCCCTCTCGATCACTTGGAAACCAGAAATGGGGATGATATCCCTCCAAAACCTTGATTTCTCCTCAACCCTAGCTCTTCTCTCTCTCTCTTGTCTCCAAAACCTTTTTTTTTTTTTGCTCAAAATGAGCATTCTAAGACCAAAAGTGGTCTAATATCACTCTTTACTCCTTCTCACATTATACTCGCACAACAAAAACCATTTTTGGATTGCTGTTTTAATTTCTTACTTTATAGCACATACATCACTTATTTGCACTTAAATACATAAATATTTTCTCAAATGATCCTTAGGTCCTCATTTTACAAAATCTCCAAATTTCGCCTTTTCACTTTGGCTTTATTTCAGTATTCAATCAATTTCATTTTAGCATATAATATATAATCATATGCTCATATTCTTTTCACATTTCCTCTACATTTTATCGGCTTCCTTTAAAACTCCAAGTTTGGCTCTTGCTAATTCATACCCTAATATATATAATAAAATTATTATAAAAATTATAGGGATTTTTAGGGCGTTACACCTTTTCCTTTCATCTCTTCTTTTCACCGTGCTCAATACCAATGCTTGCTCATTAGGATTACTGCCATCCAATTCTTTCATTTTTTCTCTTATTTCATTCTCAATTTCCTTCAGTTTTTCCTTGCCCTTGTCTAATGGAGGTTTGATGATAGTAGTGAGGGTAAGTGAAGAGGTTTTAGGGCATCTCTCTTCTTCATCTCTATTAAAGGTTACTCCTCCCTTTAAGAACAGGTATGTGAAGATTGTTGGATGAGGCAAGTGACCCCAAAAGTTGTTGCTTTGATAGCTAAGAATTGATCTTTCAATTAGCTTTCCTAAACTGATCTTGTAACCATTTAGAATGGCATACAAGAGAACTCGCTCGCTTGATCAGGTTTACATGTTCAGTTGGGCATAAGACTGAATCGAGGAAGTAAGACCATACTTACTTCCTACCAATAACTTTTTACTACTGGATTCGTAGGGGTCTTCTTTGCTTCCTTTCCATTCTCCTTTCGAGCAATTAGTACTCCATAGTCCTTCCAGTAGTCAAGATTCTCTTTAAATTTCTCAATCTGGTCCCATCACTAATTCTTCCCAACTGCACAATTGGTTGATCTCATGCTATGAAATGAGATCTTACTTCCTCCTCACATAACACTCCTGGGCCTTTCTCTCCCTATCCACTAGAAGCGCATAAAACTCTCTTACAATGTCAGACACCCGGCTTATGCTCACAGATGACATTCTAACCTCTCTTCTCAATCAATCCCTGAAGGATCTAATGAATTCTCCGAATCCTCTTCCCAACGAACCATTTTTTAGCATCTTCTTCCATAACACACCGGCTTCATGGATTGCCCGTATGCTATTCAACCCTATTTATTATGTGCCTGGCACTTCAGGTACTAACTGCACTAACCCAATTTTCACATTAAGGTCCCTACCATTCTACTCCATCGATTTTTGTGGCCACTTAGTTTCTTGCACTGCTATTTATGCCGAAATTGTTGAGTCTATCTAAGCACGAAGAATTCGGAAATAAACTTAGCATCATAGACGTAGACCGAAGGAAAGAAGAACAGAAAATACAAAGAAAATGGAGCATAGCAAAAATTGGGTGCGAAATTGTCTCACGCTACAATCGTTTCAATTCTAACACACTGTTTCACCTTTTTACGCTCCGGTCAAGAGCTACAATTTATTTCTTCCCATTTTATCCCTTTATATTAGCTTTCTTTGGTTTCCTGGTTTTGTAACTTTCCTGCCTCCAGCATATATAAGCCTCGCCAAGCCTCAGACCACACCACTTCGCACACTTTAGGGAGAAGCTGCCTCTCCGCTTTCTTCTCTTTCTTTTTGCCTCATTTTCTTTTTATTTTCTTTTCTATTTTTAGGTAGCTAAACACCCTCCGAGATGACAACTCTGAGGGATGAAAGCGCTAAAACCTCGCTTCCTTGAAGAGGGAAGTGGCCGTCGGGCTGTGGATCCGTTGCTACCGGAGGTCCCCCTGCTCTTCAATACGCAGTACTCACCGTTAGTTTTGTGTTCCCTTCTAATCGTAGGTTTTATCCCTTCAATCCCCTCAATGACTATTATTCGTAAGTTTTCTGTGTGGTCTGCTGAATGCTTATTGCTAGATCCACCGAGATTCATTAGTTACCCTCTATGACCCATTGAAGGGAGCCTGTGAGACTTATCTCACCGCCTGGTGACCACCGATGGCTACAAGATGCCATTTTTCAAAAGGATAAATATTTTCTGGGGTTAGGCTTTATAGCTAAATGAAGATCTGCCTGGGAGATGACTATAGGTCATCCTCCCCAATGCGAGGAAATGAAACCCGTAAAACCATCGGGCCACGAGAACTTGCCCCAAGATCCCGATACTCAAGGAGACTTTTATTCTTTTCTTATTTTTCATTTTATTATCAACAGAACCATCCAACTCCCCCCTCGCTTAAAAGAAACCTAAAATCCAAATCAAATCACCATTTTGGAATCACTCCGCAAATCATTTGTACGAAGAAAACTCATACTTGTGTTAGACCTCAGAGCTACTATACGCAAAGAGTTTCACACATAGGGATTTAGGTTATAAATTTTGTTGATTCCGATACACCTACTGTGGCACGAATCACTTCATTAGACAAAAAGTCTTCAATTCCATTTTCACTACTCTGTCTCTTATTTTTTTCATTCCCGCTCTTTCTTTTTCTTCCTTCCTCAAACTCTACCTCCGCTTCAACATTTTTCTCCTGAATTTCTTCTTCAATAACCGTCTTTATAGACTCTACATTTATTTCCTCTTCAACATCAGCAAATTCCGCCATGATCTCATTCAAATTGGGATTAACCTCTATAGTCTGCATACCTCGACTTGAGGGGTCAAGACGCAGAGTTTAAAACCCATTCAGTTTTAAGTCCATTTTCATGCACTAAGAGCTAAATACCTATTTTAATGTAAAATTATGGAATCTTCACTTAAAATTATTGTTTTGCGGTGAAACAACCAAAAGAAGCAAAAAGAGAAATAAAAGCATTTGAAAAAACCAAGGAAGGAAGAACCCCTGGAAGGCAACAAAAAGTTGTCGTGACAAAATTATCAAAAGGGGAATGTCAAGAAAAATTTTCATGACAACCCGGCGACAATGTTGAGACACAAATTAAGAAAACATTGTCGCGACAAATTTTCCAGAGACCAACGGTTGAAAATCAAGAGAAAATTGTTGCGACAAATTCTGAAAACAAAGGCGAAGAAGAAATGTCACGACAAATTTAATATTGTCGCAACAAATACTTCGGAAGTAAACAGGTTGGAACAACAGCAATTGTTGCTACATTTGAACAAATTGTCGTGACAACCTATCCAGTGGGTTTGCATTGAAGTCCATAAAATATGCTTAGAATTCTGACCCAATAACAAATGGCCTATAAATAGAAAGAGATAGGACGCAAAAAAGAAGAGAAGAAAAAATGGAGGATACATAGAGAAGAAGATACAGAGAGAGTAAAGGAAGCTTTGTACATAATTTTCATTTCCGTTTTTTCTTTTTTTTCTTTAATTTTTATTAGAGTAGTAGATCTGAGCCGAGATATTGAGCTTTGATATTTGAATATCAAGCTCCATTACTATCTGAATTTGAGGAGAAGATGAATACATTGTTTTAATTCTTTTTCTTCATTTTGTTGATTACACTTTCAATGAATTTGTTTAAACAACTAGTTGTTGATATGTGTAATCCAAAGGATGGAAGGCTAGCCTCCGGGAAGGATTGCATTATGTGGATTGTTAAGCTCTTGCAAATCTTAATGTAAATTTTAGGTTGAAGACTGAATTTATCTAATTAGTATTATTTTATATGTGAGTTGTTTTAAGTATCAGTTTAGTAAACCCATAAGAGCTGTTCTAAGATATGTTTTCTAGGACACCTTCCAGTGATAGCAG
The DNA here is from genome assembly GCA_016808115.1 of Tetrastigma voinierianum. Lineage (NCBI taxonomy): Eukaryota > Viridiplantae > Streptophyta > Magnoliopsida > Vitales > Vitaceae > Tetrastigma > Tetrastigma voinierianum. The sequence goes on from JAEQBH010000125.1 coordinate 314,677, forward strand.
AAGGGAATGCCTAAGATCCAAGAGCAGTATTTGAAGAGTATGTTAAATTGATACTCCTAGAACTAATATACTTCAAATATCACTTTGATAAGTCACAGGCTCTGTTATAACCTCTAACTTCAAGGTTGCCTTCTAGGTGAATACAGAAGTGTGTTCTTAAGGCATAAGGATAAGCTTATGGAATATCAATGTAATATTTGAAGGTTTCATCTCAATTTGGTGGAATGATTTTGTTCCTATCTTAGAAGATATTATTCTGAATTAAATTGAAGATTGAGGTACCAATTATATTGGAGAAGGCTTTCTCATCCTTGTCTATGGGGACAAGTTAACTTCAATCCAAAGAATTGAATGAGTAGTATTGGTTTACGAAATGCATCCAAGTCTTTGAGGGAATTTCATCCTACAAATAACTATTTAGACACATGATTGTCCTGGTTTAGGCTCATGGTTGACTAAATTGTGAAATGTATAGTAGTTGAAGGTTTTTCAAGACTATACTATCATACCCTCGGACAAATCTAGGATTCAAGTTGTGATGTTTTTGAATAAACTGCAAGTGAACATTCATATTAACTATCTCATTCCTAGTGTTGTACTCATTCTCAAAGAAACCTCTAATTGTTTTAGATGTGAACTTTCTTACAATAGAAGAAAAGAGTACAAAAATACTGTTATGCTATTTGCTTATTTAGTTTCCAATCCTGAAAGTTAAAGTTCAAATAGTGATGTGCCCTAGGGCAATAGTGTAATTATCATTATTTCATATTTCAATAATAAAGAGGCATTTTCATTATCATCTTATATTTCTAATTTGGTGATTTACTACATGAATAGTTGATTCCACTCATGTTCATCAAGTACTTGACTTGATAGTAGAACCCTGGACTTGACATGGAATACTATTCTAAATTGTCCCTAGTCGTTCATTATTGATGGAGCAATAGTGAATTAAGACTAGTATGGAGTGTGAATGATGATCATGTCCTACTGATCATGGATATATGATATTAAGTCTAACTCATAAGTACATGTTGGTGAACATTGTACTGGACCGACCCACCATGAGAATGCTACATGGATTATAAATCATAAGTACTTCTCATCATAATAATGTCTTTTTTTTTTGTCCTTCGACCTAACACCACCATAGGTCCCTGCATGAAGAGCTTTATATTTTGACACAGTTTAACATCATCTATAATAGGGTGGTAATACAGACTATAGTTGGAAATAGAATAAAATATGTAGAGAGACGTGAGTGGATGAAAGGGATTTGTCCCTCATTTTAGAGAGATATCTATGGGCCCCTCAACACGTGAGACTAGAAAATGCATGGCCAAGCTGAAATGAATTAATAAGAGTTATTAATGTCATTTGTATTATCAGTTTACATGGAGGTTCAGAAATTGCATGATTGAACTTTACAAGGGTGACTTCATCCATTCTTTGTGTTCAATTAGGATATCTTGAGACAAAGGGACTGCGATATTCATTATAAATCAGGTTATGTTCGACTATTGACATCCACATAATTTGGGTAGTCATAATGCCTAGCTAGAGGTCGCTTATGATCCGTGGGCTAGAAATTGTTTTTGAGCCCACCACCAACATTATGTGGACCTATGCGGATGAATTAATTCATTTTCAAGCTTAAGAGTGGCGACTAGGGTTTTTGTGAGACTCAACCCAGTGCTAGCACACTCATCTTTCTCTCGGTTTCTAGGAAGGCTCGTTCCTGTGGATTGTTGTAGAGAGTGGAGCGATCTCGCTGCGCCTTTTAGTTATTCAAGGAGGGTTTGACGCATATGACAGGTCTCGTAGAGGTTATGCAAAATTAATGTAAAACGTAGGCTCGCTCGAGCAAGTATACGCGTCGAGTTTAAGTAATATAGTGGCTAGTCAAGTGTCGTTCCCACAAGAAGAAGTGTGTTGAATACCGGAATTGGCTCTAGAATAATATCTGAATCTCAAACTTAAGTGAATTATGGCTAATATATTGAAACTTCTAATCCTAATTGATTTCTTAACTCAATTAATGGGGACTAGGGTTTTGCCTCCCCTTACCACACTCAATGGATTACTATCTAAGTAGAATTGATCATTCAATACTTTCACATATTCATGCTGGAAGGTTGATCATGCCTACAAGATATCCTCTCTTGAGGTATATTCGCCTATCTCGCTAGTAGGTTTTATTGCATCTTGCATCAAACCTAAACTCTGAGACGCTTGAATAGTTAAACCCTAATCGCCACACTTGGAACCAAGAGATCTCTACTCTCCGATTTACCAAGTGTCACTCTACCAAGATCCCCGAGAACCTTTATCTCTCGATCTCAGATTCCCGGCGAGAGTATGTTATGTTGGCCAAACACCACCATATAGATAATCCATAGAAAATAGATCAAGTCAATATAAACTGAATTAATCACTAATCCATATGAGTGTGACAAGAGTACAGAAAAAACCCTAGAGATCAAACTAGAACATTATTCTTATAATTACAATAATTTTGTTTTTAATCAATAAGAGTTCGAGAAAGAAAAATACGAAATACAGAGATTACACGATCTCTCCCATCACCCTATGTAGTCGTCTTCGTCTTAGATCTCGTGCCTCTCTCTCCTCCTCTCCTCTTTTTGCCATTCTTTTTTATTTTTTATATTTAAAAAATTCTCTCTAGATGAGTCCTAACGACGTCACAACGTTGGCTGATGTAGGCTGCACGTGATACGACTTCAAAGTCCCGACGTTTGAGTGTCGCAATGTTTAGGCTGAGCTCTCCTCCAATCTCCTTCTTCAAATCTCCACATAGCTTCCTAATGCCGCCTTTTTCACCTGAAATGCACAAAAAGCCAAGTGTCAGATATATGACGATAAACACACTTATTACTAGGTGAAATGTATTGAAAATCTGATCAAATCGCATATGATGAGGTTAATCATCACGACTCAAACTTTTGAGTTTTTACTGTCCAAGCAAAAACAACCTCATAACACTATTACACGCGAAAATTCATACACCAAAACGCCTACGTTATGAGTGTCATATACACGATGCTAACACGGAGAGTCAAAATGAACCAAATCTGCAATCCGAGCCTTTATCAGTTTCAAAATCCCGGGTTCCTAGAGTTCGTGAACTTAAGGAACATAAATGCCCAGTCGTTAACTACGCAACTCAACCTCTACATTTTCAATGACCTTTCCCTGTTTAATTGAAACATGATCTCCAACACCCCGTTCTAGTACCCCAAACTTGAAGTCTACCAAATATTTAAAAGATCTCCAACCTACGTATGATAAGAACGCACTGCTTTATTTACCTATACTCCAAAGAAATGATTAAACACTAGTGCCATGAGTTTATAGCCGAGTGTCCTTGTAGCAGTGGATTCATTGCACCCACCGCTGGTTAAGGGCATCGGGCATTTAGTTCCCCGAGAACTTCACCTTGAACACTCAACCAAACCCCAGCCCTAGAATGTGGAAAGAGTTTGGTCTTCCGTCCATGTAAGTAGAGCTAGTTTAATGCCCCGCCAACTGCTCAGTGGCAATAGGCTTTGAGGCCCTCTGATCGTGCTCGGGACTCCTACTTCTGACCATCCCACTCTATAATATCTATGACATCTATTTTTTTATTTATTTATCTTTATTTCATCTGGGCCCGATGGCAATCCTCTTTTTCAAGTCAGTCTCCATCACTGAAAGGCTTGGGGACACCCTCAATGCTACGAGGACTTTGGTGGAGCAACTGCACCTTGTATACCTTTGGAGATCACATGTGTGTGTGTGCACTAGGCTACTTGGGAAATGGCTTCTTAAAAACACATAGGGGGTGACTAGGCTAAGTCAGCCCCAACCATCTTGGAAGCAGTAATATCCAGGATCAGGAAAACCTAAGGGTCCTTCTTCTATTCTTCCAGCTCGATCTTTTGAATGGTTCTGACTGTAAATTAACCTTCACTACGAGCGTGATATCCACTCACACAAAATACTAAAACATGCCTAAACACGCAAAGCTATGAAAGCAACTCTAAAACAAAACATACAAAGACATAACCTAGCTTTTAAAACAGTCCAAAGCATAGAAAAAAAAAGAACTAAACAAGAAAACTAACTCCAAACTGAAATCACACACACTCCCAAACAAAAAGTGATGCGTCTCAACAAGAATAAAAATGCATGAGGGTAAGATGAACCCCCGTGATTGTCTCCTGATCATCATGATAGGTGGTGAGTACATGTGAAATGAGATGAGCTAAGCAAGCCGCCTCCCGAAAATTAAGACCGTTGGTTGTTGAGAATGGTCATCCTAATTAAAATTGATTATTCCCATATCGGCCCTGAAAAGGCCCATGTCTCGCCGATGGTGAGCACAGTGCCTGTCTCATCCTAGTATGCATCGAATCAGCCGCCAGTCCCGCATCTAGTCCTCCCAGTTGTAGGAAGGATCGACTGTCCTCGGGATGGTCTATAACATTCCCTTCTCCGTCCGACACCACTGCAAGTCCACTGATCAGATCGTTAATTTTTTCTAACATTTTATTAAATTTTCTTTTTTCAAAAATGTCGCGACCTTAATCTCCGCTCGCACCTAAATGGCGATCCAACTCAAGCCCAATGACTCCGATCAAGCCATTTATCTTATCAAACATTTTATTTACGCTATTTCATTTTAGAGTTCTCATTTAATGCTGAAGCATTTTCTAAAGTTCGTGGCTCCATAAACATTTATACAAACACATTTACATTAAGGCATTCCATGCCCTTTCAAAAAAAAGAGTACAAAACAATATTTATGAGTTTAACTCATTTGATTACAAAATATCATTGATCAAGAATGTGTGGATGCATGCAATACTTGCTCGGTGATATACTTATACACCCACGCTTCTATGACTCGCTTCTTGTTCTCGCCTTCTTCTTGTTCACTGATACTCCACGATAGTTAAAATTACACGCTAAGCATTTTCATGCCAGTGTTCTATTGTAACACCCAAACCTCGGCTCACACCCTGTCATATCTCGATTCTCGGTTGACTCGATGATCAACCGAAGCTGCAGACAAGACATCGACCGTTATTTCAGCAAAAAGTTAGTGTTTTTAACTTGTACCTATGGTATGTCATTCGCACTATCAAAATATAGATATACTGGTCCATTTTCGATGATGGTTAAAATCGCATTTCTTTACATTTCACAAATGTAGCATGCGGAACTTAAGAGTAATGTTGAACTCTCCACAGCCGTTAGTCGCCCGCCACGTGATGTTTTAATTTTTCTCGCATTTGTTAGCGATTAAAATCAAGGTTAAAGCTACGCTTGGGTGTGAAACATATCTGGCAATCTCATAATGTATTACATTTATGTTAACATGCATTTAGATCATGATAAACATATATCAAACAGATATCAGGTGTCTTTCATGAATTCATATATCCAAAATGGTATAACAGTGTCGGATCATATTCCTATGAGCGAACTTTATACACTATAATGTCGCATCCAACTCACCTCACATATCTGACTCCTTCGGGTCTGTTTTCCCACCATGTCATTGACAGCACTGCTTCAGGCCTGCACTAACAGCATCTAGAGTATAGAGCCTTAGCGAGATACCCGCATATATGTCGATGGCTGAATTCTTTTGACTAAAGCTTGCATGTGGTTTATGTTCATGGCATATTATACAATCGAACATATACTCATATGCTTAGCAGCACCATGTGTCTCTGTTACACCTCATATTTCTCCTCCTAGCGACACATTCTGCACCATACTCGTATAGCATAATGAACTTATATTGCTATACTGTACATCTGAGTGCGCTTCTCATCTCTGATACTGTTAGTTTATCTCAAGCTGTGACTTGTCCCTCGATCTCCCAGCAGCTAGAACTTGTGCCATACACAAAGGTTTCACACTCGTACTTCACATCTATCTCGCATCTCCTCGCATATTGCATCTCATGCTTATTTATCAGGTGCCTCAAGTCCCACAGTGTCTCACTTCATAATACAGACTTATACTATATACCACGGAGACATTCCTGCTCTGGAGGTAATTCGAGGTACTGCAGATATTTGTCTGCATATCGGTATTGTCTCATACGCTACCTCAGTACTACAAATATATCAGTACTCGTATCTTATATTTCTGTAGTTGTTTAGCATATCCTCGGTCTTACTGCACTTATACTCAGGTCATCGAACTTATTCTTGTCCCTCATACAAGACAAGTATAAGTCCCGTAATACACGTATAAGATCTGAAATACAAGAATAAGTTCAGTAATACAAGTATAAGTTTCGTAAGACCAGGATATGCTTCATAGTACAAGTATAAGATACGAAGTACCAGTATAAGTTTTGTAGTACTTACGGGTACTCCCGTATAAGGATAAGTTCCGAAGAATACTCAAAAGATAATGCCCAGAATATTCTGTAGTACCTATGGGTACCTCCAAACAAGAGTAATCTCCGTAGTATATAGTATAAGTCCTATGGTATAAGTATAAGTTTTGTCGTACCTAAGGGTACCTCGGTATAAGCATAAGTTCTGTAAACTCCTACGGGAGATTTGAGATAGATATAAGTACAAGTACTTGTATAAGTACTTATGTATAAGCATAAGTTTTGTAACTCCTACGGGAGATCGAAACAAGTATAAGCTTGAGATAAATATGAGTATGTGGATAAGTATCTCCGTCTAAGTATATGTATAAGTTCATTATCGTATACGAGGAATATGAATAAGAATGTGTCCTTCGGGAGATATGAACCAATATGAACCTATGGGTACCTTCGCATAAGTATATGTTCCGATTGTATAATAATGCCATGGAACATAAACCATGCAAATTTGAATAAAAAGGAATTCAGCTCCGCTCTGACTATATAAGTATACTGCATCTCAGATAGACTATAGGCCTAGCGGGAGATGTAAGAAGTTTGTTAAAAGTCACAAGGTACAAGTAGACAGAATTATGTCAATGACATGAATAGGAAAACAACCTGAAAACCCGAGAAAGTCATGATACATGTAAAAGAGAAGAATTGGATGCCTTGACATTGTATATGTCAAAGTTTGCTCTGAATATGATCTGATCTGTTATACATTTGGATTATATGAATCATTGATTTTTTGATATCCGCTTCGTTATATGTTTATCATGATTCGGCCTCTAAATGCATGTGTATCAAGATAAATTATAAGATATGTTTCCCACTAAGCGTAAAGCGCACGGCTTTAACCGCGGTAGGTATAGGAGAAGACGCTTCAAAACATCCGCACGCTAGCCGCCAACACACTAAGCAGCGGTCTACTACATGTGTTCCGCGGCTCGATTTGTAAATGTAAAAGTACAGTTTTGTATATGAAAATGGGACTCAGTATATGTGTATATATTTTGATTCTGTTATAAGATGTGGGCCATACCCACAGGTACAAGTTCGGCTTTGAAAAAAAAAAAAAACAGTAAAGAGTCCCAAGATAAGGAGTTCACACTAACTCTGGCTCGGATTCACCAATCGGGTCTGGACCGTGAATCCGGGGTGTGACATCTATACAGTTCTATCTACTACAATATGCTTTTATTCAGAATCATGCTTTGTTACTCTATTTCAATGGTCAATGCATAAACAATACATATGCTTATACATTTGTACATACTTTCATTTACAAACATGCATTTTCAATGCAAATAATTCCTTACAATTCAATTCATGAGATTTAAGCAAGACATAATTAAGCAAAGATGTATTTGGTTTACAATCTCATTTTCACTCGTCAAGTTTGTTATGTCACCTTGACTATTCAATTTATTTTCACGACGGATTCCGCTTGGTGAATTCCGTCTTGTTTTTCATTCGGTAAAGTGCTTACACATTTAGCAAATTCGGGGCCATCATTTTCGATCATGACGATGCATCAAAACCCACAAGTGAGACATTTGTGCTAATCATAATTCTTTTTTCCATCACGGCGGATGATCACATCCCGCCAAGTAATACACAATTCACTTCGATTCGTTATGTCACAATATGACAATATCATTTTCAATTCAAATAAATGCACACAAGAAAATATTTGACAATTCATCCTAATTTCTCTATTTCAAAATATTATGCGATTTCAAATTTTCTTTCAATTTACGTATGCATATTCCATACAATCATTTCACATTTACATAGTAAACTATCAATACACTTGAAGTAAGGATAGAGGTTCAGTGAACAAACCAAATTATCGATCATTTTTCTCTTTCGATGCCAGTCCTAGGTCAGGTTGTCATCTTCACCCGTACCTAGTCAAATGCAAATTCTCCACTCTTAGTGGTTAAACAAATAATCGTGCTAATTCGCTTCCCCTCGACGACGAGGTACGGTATGTTTTTCACTTAGTTTCATTCTTAGTTGTACCCCCATTAGTCATTTATTAGAGTCCCTAAACAATCGGTGTACGAATACGGGACTTAAAAGTGCATAGCATGCAAAAATGGTCGAGAAGCATCGGGTACCTGATCAAGATTTATTGCCAATGGGTATCAAGATTCACTTTGAGTGGTACCGTACCACTTCTCTTCTCGTGACGATGGGTACCGCACCAACTTTTGGTACTCGATACCACTCGCGGTTCTCTCGCTTAAAAATGGCATTTCATTCTTACCCATTTTTCTTCAATAAACCTCCTCCTATTCATCCCATATAAAAAATCCACCGTGGAATCCACCCAAAACAACTCCAAAAGTGGTTTAGAATCAATGAAACCCCTTTTTCTTAAGTTAGGGCTTTTCCCCTAAAATTAAAATCACAAAGATGAAGAGATCTCTGTTTTCTTACCTTGAAATCTCTTCAAATCTCCTCTTTAGGTTGTTTGATCTCTAGAAGTAGCAAGAAGTGTGAAGAAATCCCACCTAGAACTTGATCTTTCCCAAGCCCTAGCTCTCTTTCTCCCTTTTCCTCTTTCTCCCAAAAGTGTGATTTGCTTAAATGAGCAATTCAACGCCTTGGCTTTCAAATCCCATGTTAACCTAAGGCCATGTTTGGCTCACTCCTTGCTTCCATTTCCCATTTTTCTCATTTAACTATTCCATTACTTCATTTAACTAACATTAGCATTTTAAGCTTATTTTATTTTTAAACCTTAGGTTCTCATTTTCCTTCTTAAGCTTTGTTTGGCTTTTCTCATTATTTCATTTCTCATTTTTTTTTCATATTTTGCACTATTCTACTTTCCTTTCTCATTAATTTTCTTTGCACGGTTCATTTTCATTAGGACTTAGAAGTCCCTTATTTTACAAAATAGCCCTCTTTACACTTGCTTATTTCCGGTTCAATCAATTTTCATTTAGCATATAATATTTGCATTTGGCTCTTAAATCCATAATCATTTATTCAACATCATTTAACAATTCTAAAATGCTCCAAGATGACTCAATTTATACCTCAAAATATATTAATTCCTTATTATAAAAAATTTAGTATTTTGGGCGCATAAATTGTGGTGGTGGGGGTTGGGTGGATGAGTGCCCAACCTCGCCTTGGGCGCCTACTGGGATCCCAAACCTAGACTTGTATGCCCTAAGCTCATCCCCATTAGAGGGCCCATCGCCCAACACCGTGACACCTCTTCCGGCCTTGGGTACACCTGGTTTATCGTTTCAACTATGACTTAGCCTTGATCAAAAACGCTTCCCATTATCCCTCTAAGGGCACCCCGATTTGCTTCTGCATAGGCCTGAGATAAAGTAAGGTGCCTAAGATTCATTCTTCGTGATCTTTGTTATAGAGGATTGCAACTTCTATAACTTGCCCGACATCAAATGGAATGTCTTGGATGATGGCATAGTTGAGCAGGGCACACATTAGTCGTCGAGATAAGACGTGATGTGATGAAGTGATGTAATACCTTAGGAATGTAGGCAAAGTGTTTGGCCTTAAAGTGCACTACATTCCCTTCACTATTTAGTTTCTACTCACCCTTCCCGTTGGTTAACATCCTAAGGACTTCGGGATAGTTGGGATGCTCATGGAGCCTATCATAGGCCTTGAGGTTAATCGGTTTTAGGTTATAGTATCGGTTGATAGACTTCACACTGAAGTCTACCATAACCCCATGCACCCGGACCCTTTTCAGCACGTGGGAGGCGAGATTGACGTAGAGCTCTCATACCACACTTATGGCAGTTGGTCTTGGAGGTTTGCAAAGCTCCCTCCATCCCTTGTTTGCAATGGTTTTGCTAAAGAAATCATCGGGGTGGTGAAACCCCTTTTGCTTGATGAAGGACCTATTCTTCGAGATGAGGCCAAATTTCTCGGTCGCACTCTCATTGATTAATTTCTCATGATCGTAATCATGAGTGGGCTCTTCACTTGCTCGGCTTCTTTTCGAGCTCAGTTTCTATTTCTTGCTCTACATCGTGGCAATTTGATAGGGATCAAGTTAGATGATCTTCAGCTTTAAACTACCTCTAGTTGGTCTCCTAACACCTAGTGTGATGCCATTCTACCGAATTACCTAATAGAGTCACCAAAAACTCACTTAGGCCAAAGAATAAACACCTAATGTGCACTAAGTGAGATGGTGTTCTTGACTCAAACCAAGGGGTTCTATAACCACCAACCATGCATAGGGTTTCTTCTCTTACAGAAGCAACCCAAAAAAAATCCAATACAAACCGAATCAAGACCTAAACTTACCCACAAACCAGATCGTAAGAAGGATCTCTAAATGAAGGTGGACACTAGTGTTTTCAGATCTAGGAACGTGTTTAGGGCTTTGGGGGTTTCTAAGATCGATTGGGACAAGCTTGGATGAGGGTTAGCTGGAGCACCTGCAAAAATCGGAGAGAACAAGTGAGGGTTCGTGTTGCGTAAGGAGAGAATATGAACGTTCATGTTAAAAAAAAACAGGGCAATGTTACGACGTTTAGGCCAACGTCGCGACGTTCCAAAATGTTAGGCTTCCAACGTCGCGACGTTCCCGAGAGTAGCTCAAATATGAGTTGCCTAATGTCGCGACATTGTAGAGAGCTAAGATTTCATTTTTTCTCAACATCGCAATGTTGGGACATCGCGACGTTATAGAGAAGAAACTCAACTTTTTGAAGAACACATTTCTAAGTTTAAGAGCACTCCCTTTTTAAGGTTCCACTCCTTGTCCAACCTTGGCGTCGATTCCTTGAGCTACCTCTTTGTCTCCGCTTCGATCTCAAAGCATCATAATAGAACAGAATGATACGTATAAGTTATGGTCTTCGAGAAAATTTTCATCCCTAAAATAAACAAACATATGCAAAGCTACACTAATGAATAAAAAATTTGAAAATGGTTGGGTTGACTCCCAAGTAGCGCTTTGTTTAATGTCGTTAGCTCGACTTCCCTGAATCTCAATGTCGGTCTTCAAAAGAGGTTAGAATTGCTAACAAAACTCCATAGTGCTCCAATGCACTGCTCAAGGCGGGTGGAATATCTTGTCTTCCTCACTCTTAACTATCTTGGTTTCTTGTGGTCGGATGAGCTTTATCTCGCGCTTAGCACGCCACTGCATGATCTCCTCAAGACATTCCCGATATCGCCATCGGGTTCACATCCCGGGGATGTTTCATAGCTTGGAATACATGGAATGTGACCTCATTTCCTTGAACTCTCAATTTAAGTTCACTCTCTTACATGTTAATTTGAGCTTTTCCCGTAGCCAAGAAGGGTCTACCAAGTATGATGGGCACCTTATCATCTTCTTCCATGTCTAAGATGATAAAGTCTGCTAGGAAGAGGAACTTATCCACTTACTAGACGCTTGAATTACACCTCGTGGGTGTTTATAGAATCTATCACAATTCAAATCTTATTATCGCTTCGCTTTGCTTCTCCTAACTTCAACCTTTTAAACATTGAGAGTGGCATCAAATTGATGCTTTCTCCCAAGTCGCAAAGGGCTTTACTCGCTACCGAGTTTCCTATTGAGAATGGTATAGCAAAACTGCCCAGATCTTTAAGTTTAGGTGGGAGCTTCTTTTAAAGGATTGCACTACACTCCTTAGTTAGAGCGATGGTCTCATACTCACCAAATTTCTTCTTATTTTCCAAGATCTTTTTCATGAACTTCATGTAACTTGGCATGTTCTAAAGTGCATCCTGATTCGTGCCACGGTAGGGTGATTCGGAATCAACAATATTTGTATCCTTAGTTCTCCTATCACGTAGTCAAGCTACTGCAGATAGCGGTCTAGGGTCGAACATCAGATGGTTTCACTATGAATGACTTGCATAAGTGTTTGAAAATGGTGAGGCTTTTTGTTTGGATTTGTGGATTCGCTTTCAAAACAATAGGAGCTGCTTGGTTACTCGATTTCAATCAGAATGGCTTAAAGTTAAGTGTGAAAATGGTAACCTTGAAGGTTTAGGTCACCAGCTTGATAACATGGGGCTAATAAGTGTCCTCGGTCATCCTCGCATTATGGCAAGTAACATATAGTCAAAGCCAAGAATCGGATCTTTGTTTAACTCAGCAAACTAACTTTAACCACTCTGTAGTTTGAAATAAAAAACAGTATTATGCATTTACAATCCCTTTTAGTTTAAAACCCTAGCACTCAACCTCATTTCAGTGGCTCGTAAGGGCCATCTAAAGAATATCAGTGCATCTACCAATAAGTATGCACTGTATCCTAAAGCATGGTAAGTATTGACCAAAGCAATGACATTGCCTGGCATTAAACCTAGATTAGAAGTCAGAACTATAAAAAGACTGTAGCATTCAAAACATGAGGACACCCGCAAAGAATTCCAAACCAAGCCAGTAAACCTTCTCTTCATACAGGAGGCTTAGCCAAGCATCCCTTGAGTTGTCATCCTCAGGGGGGTGTTTGGCAGCCTAGAAAATGAAAGAAATAGGAGAGAGAAGAGAGCAAATGAAGCCCTAAAAAGAAAAGCTACGAGAGATATTTACATAAATGAAAAATTGCTCAAAAGTTGCTTAGGGTTACAAAATGATGGGGGTTTATATAGTCCACCCAAAGTGTGAAAATACAAGAAAGCCTAAAATATTGGCTCATACAAGGGACAAGGTGGTAATACACCAAAACGGGGTCGTTTGAGATCAATTACAATAAAATGCATGTGGGCAAAGAATTCTCAAGTATGCAGAGAATTTTGCTAGCATAGCTTAAAATTTCGCTTAGCCTATTTAAATTTCGCTAGCCTAGCTTAAATTCCCAGCGTAGATAGTTGGGGTCTGGAGAAATTTCGCTATGCCTACAAAGGAATTTCGCTAGCCTACGAAACACCATGTGAGATAGCGAAATTGGTTAATTTCGCTAGGCACAGTGAATTTCGCTAGCTAGCGAAATTTCGCTAGCCTAGCTTAAATTTCCACTTCGCTTAGATTACAAATTTTCACATGATTGCGAATTTTCAGAATCCTTAGTCTTTTTCGGAACATAGCTAAAGAAATTTGAATTGCTCGTCAACGCTACATAACAAGATCCTCCACTCCGCACTCTTTCTTCATCACATTGCCTTTAATTCCACTGATCGAGTTTTGATATTTTTGGATGGTTGAAACACCGTATTTTCTAAAGATTCTGTGGCACACATATATTGTCATCAACTTAAACACAAGGCTGAGGCACGCCAGCAAACCAAGAAATCACCAAAAACAAGCTCGAAATGGTATTGATGAACTAAATGGACCTGCACACATCAATTGGCTTAATTGATATATTAGAGCAAAGCACCCAAAACTATCCCGATTAGGGGTTCAAAATTGCACTTTGGGCACTAATCACACTTCCAACCGACACGTTGTTAGTCCCTTAGCAATGCTAAAATATAATGGGATGCATGTTGTGATTTTACAAAAAGTGTAAATGGTTCAAAAAGTGTATGTACAGAAAGGCATTACCTTTAAAATGAACAATTCTGACGCCAAGAAAAACCGACATGAGAGATCAAACTATATAAGGACTAGTTCTTGGTCAAAATTGATCCAAGGAAATCAACTCGACTTCCACCAAAATCTAATGATTCCCTAATGTAACCAGATTGAGCCAATAAATTGCAAAATTATTCCTCCCAACCTAGCTAATTCCATGGCCTTAAACTGGTTGAACAACTGGAAGAGATTTAGCTAAGGCTTATTTCTTTACTTGACTAAATTGTAGGGTGCAATGTCATAAAGACTCCTCGACTTCACCAAAGTCCGTAATCGGGGTCCACCGATGACTCCTAACCAATTAAGGTTTAGGCATCAAGCCAAAAGGATCACTGACCACAAACTCGGCAGTTTCAATTCCTGACCGAATGACTTCGAGAATTGAGCACCTACAACACGCTAAACTCTACCCATCCACCCATGTAACGAACACTAAGTCGATGACTCCCAACCAACTAAGGTTTAGGGCATCGGGCTTAAAAGGCTTCCGCCATATACCCCTCGGACCGTGTTCGGGTTTCAAGGCAAAGTGTCACTACTTTTATTTTTCTTTCTCTTCTTTTCTTTTTCTTTTTGATTTTTCTTTTCCTTTTTTTTGGAAGACAACATTGGCCTTCATATATGGGTAATACTAACCTATTACGGGTTGTCAACATGTCTAAGGCCGGCTTTGCAAGGTTAAAAGAGGTATATAATTTCACAGCCTAATGGTACAATCTGGTGTGCAGTGTGTGAATTAGCTCAAGGGGGAATGTTCAAGGTTGAAAATGCTGGAACTATAATTGACCAAAAACTGAATCATACATGGGTTTCAATTTTCCAATTAAAGGCAATTCAATTGTTCAATTGAAGCAATTCAATTGTTCAATTGAAGACAAAAGTAGATACACAAAGTGGAGGCACAAAAGTGATATGCGAAAGTGTAATAAACTGGAAATAATACTGTAAAGCTTTTTGATATAACCAAAATGGCTAGTACATGCTTAATATAGCTGAACATACAAAAGTATCACTGCCTACTATGGCTAATACATGATTCCTACACAAAATTAGTAGGCAGTTGATAATGTTGAAAACTATACAAAAACATAAAAGAAAACACTCCTAACTCTAACTTTTCCTCCCAGTCAAAATGTAGACATGTCATAGGGGCAGGAAAGTTTAGAGACAGGAGTGTGACCACCTCAATCTCGTGGTGGTGGTGGATCTGTGGATGCTGCTGCTGCTGCCAACATGTCTAAGGAGGCTGCTGCTGCTGTGGGCTCATCTCTCTGGGCAGGATCATGTGGGAGACCCAGGTGACCCATGATCTGCTGGAGCATGGAGTGACAGTGACCTAAAGTGGCCTCGCCTCGCCAACTCGGGTCCCGTGTCGTCGGGTAGCGCCTAATGAACATATATAATATCCATGACACCTGCAAGCCTTTGCACGACATGAACGATCTCGGAGAGTGCTGCACAGATATGATGGGCCGGAGTGTCGCAGGAATGTGGTCGGCAGGGGAGAGGAGGAGATGGAGGAGATATATCCGAACTCGGACTCCTTCCATCTCGACCTCAGAGCATGCACATCTTCCGTGAGTCCTCTGCCTCGGTATTCGGCGTACCCTCCCGGTCCTCGCCGGGAGGAGAAAAGAAATAGGCATAACCATAGCTCGCTCCATAGACATGACCTGAGGGCATCTGATCCTCCTCTTCAATCCGGCTCCTCGAAGCCCAAGCGCTTCCAGACCCGCCTGCTGCAGCAAATGTGGCATCAACAGGGGTAAACTCTCTGCTCAAGCCAGGCCCTTGCGGTGGACCTTATCCTCGAAGTGCAGCAAAGCGGTCATCACCAACTGGGAGGGACCGAACTTCGTAACCCCTCCGAGATCCAGACGCAGCTCCTAGGGATGGCACCCCACGGCCGCACGAAGCTGAATGAAGAGGCCGGTCCGCATCAGTGATCGATAAGAAGCATCCGAGGCTAAGTCATTTCTCCGTAATAGTATAACTAAAGAAGGGTGTCTTGAGCAAGATCATGGACTATCTTCACCGAGTCGGCCGAGGCCAATCTTGATAACTCACCGCCCGCCCGGTGGCGCAGCTTCCACGCAGCCCGATATGTCCGCCTCCGAGAACTCCCGACGATCATCGACATCGAATCGGAGCTCCAAATGATTCTCCGGCGCCCCGAGTCATAGGAATGATGAACCGTAGGAACCACCCGGGGTAATAGAACCGCCTCGACATGAATGGCAAGCAGGAGTAATGCTCGATCGCACGACGTCCTCGAATCCGGGTCACTTATCACGAACGCCGTAATACCGACTTCATGAAAATCCCTCTCAGAAGTCCGACATTCCCCCGGATAGGATAATTGATTTAATGCGGCCCCGATCCTCGAGGCAAAGGAGAATCGAGAGGCGATGAGGTCGCTTCCACCGCTGACCCGACCGACGGGCCGAGGTTCGACGACGATGACTCCTCGTCCGGGGCCGGGCTCGCTTGGAGGGCCGCCTCCGGATCTCCTCTCGTGGCACCGCGAAGGGCCCGGTCCCATCCGGCCCGTATCTCCCGAACCCCGCCTCGTGGACCGCCGTGGACCGGCTCGCAATCGGGTCGAACTGGCGTGCTCCTTCCTGGAGTCGACCCGACCGAGGCCTCGAGGCGGGACCCACCTTCCGTGCGAACCATGACCAGTAGGAGAAGGACTACGGTGGCCTGTGTGACCTGGGGCAAGTGGACCAGGCACTGCACGGCCGTCGCGAAATCCGCCGAATACCGCAAAAGGGTCACTGCACGGCACAGGGAGGCGGCGACAGTGACTCAAGAAGCCAGGGCACGGCGCATCAGAAGGCTCACTTCTGATGATGATCGAGGCACACCGCGTTGGTCAGGCGGCGGGGCTTCACCGGGGCTACAGCGGACGGCGCCAGCGAGGCGGGTGCGTGCTGTGCACAAATGCTGGCCTCGTACACCCGCGCGTGGCGATAGTGCCATACAAGAACGGCGGCCGTGCCGGCAGCAGGCGCGATCAGGCCGCTGGGCGGCCGAGTGGTCAGTGGCACTAGCAATGGCTGCCACAGTTCTGGCAGTTGGCTCGTGAAATGGGAGGGAAAAGATATGAAGTGAATTCAAAAATTCCCTCCTCCTGGTTCATTTTATAAGTCGGGCGTACCAACAATATTTCTGGGCACATTTCGCTTTAATACGAAATCGTCAAATTTCGCTCCACCCGCAAATCAAATTCTCAAAGATTAAAATATTAATAATAATATTAAAAATAAAAATTATCATATTAAAATATATCTAAAAATTTAATATAAGATAGAATAAAATAATTACAAAATTGCTTAAGAGGGAAAGTTACTAAATCAGGAAACTTACTAAAATAGCTAAAATTATTGAAATTGAGCAAATTAAAATAAAAACAAAAAAATATTGAGCTGCAATTTGGTTTCAGAGAACACCAAACCAGCCCAAATTCATTGATTCACTCATGGAGGGTCAAGAGGAGAAGCCTCAACCCCTATAAAGGGCCTCTCGCAAAGAATTTGATGTTCAATTTCCCATGGCTGCTTTTTCTTTCCACCTGCCTGATTCCGAATCGAGCAATTGCCCCGCACAGATACCGATGGCAATATCAAAACACCTTCTTCACCTTGGTCAGCTATTTTGGCAATTCTTGACATTCAATTTTCCTCGCATCCTCGACCAACCGAAAGCAGACTTCCATCGCCATCGATCTTCGGGCCACAGGTTGTTGTTCAAGTGAAATATGTTCGCCTAATGTCATGTTGCCAAATGTAAGGTTGCATGACCCTATTCCTGGCACAATTGATGATTGCATTGGCAAAGTGACTTAAATGGTCTTCCTGTGATAATTAAGTACATGATTGGGTCCATTTGCAATTGGCTCCTGTGATCAGTTAGTGTACCACTGGATAGTAGAATTTGTCTACTTTCACCAAGACATCCTCAACTATTCCTTAGGAATCTTTACCGATCGATCCACCAATGATAGAGTGATGTTGGTAGGTTTAAGCTCTCCCAAACCTAACTGCTTATACACAGAGTATGGCAGTAGGTTTACACTGGCTCCTAAATCTAGCAGTGATTTGTCTATGCAAGTCCCACCAATGTTAATTGAAATTGTGGGAGATCCTGGATCCTTGTATTTGACTGGGTTCTTGCTTTGGATTATGGCACTAACTTGTTCAGTTAAAAATGCCTTTTTCTCAATGCCCAACCCCTTCTTGATTGTACAAAGATCCTTCAAAAACTTTGCATAGGCAGGGACTTGTTTGATGATGTCCAAAAGGGGTATGTTCACCTTCACCTGCCTTAAGACTTCTAGATGCCCTCGATGCCTTCTTCTCGCTTCTCGCCTCGGGAAATGGAGGTGGCATACGTTGCTTCATTGAACTTTCATTGATGCTCACTCTCCGCTCACTCGCTCGTATGTTTCTTCAACAGCCTTGGGCACTGGTTGCTCTATTTCTCTTCCACTCCTCAGAGTGATTATAGCCTTCACCTCATCCATTCCTGAATTGCTGGATGAACCTACCTCATGGACTCCTTTCGGATTTGGCAATGTTTGGGAAGGGAACCTTCCTCTCTCCTGTACCTCCAGAATATTGTTGATCTTTGTGATCGAACACTGCAAGTTGTCTATTTTCTGATTAAGATCGCTTCCTAAGCCCATCTATTCTCTTGTTCAAGCAAAGCTCTACAAGATCAATCCTTTGTGCCAATTCGTGCATTGATCCCTTTTTGTTCTTTCCACAAAGTTGCCCACCACCTTGCTCAAATTCAAAAGACGCTTCGTTCAACTCGAGAAGTGGATGATGGTGGCCGTGGGTTTGAGACGAGGAAACTAAACTGTGGTTTTGCACCTGGGGGCACATAGGCAGGGGGGTTGGGTTTCCAGGAGAGGTTAGGGTGATTCCTCCAATTGAATTGTAGGCTACTCATGGGGCATCGGGCTGGAGGCTTATATTGTCTCTACGGCATTTGCATATTCTCGACATCAAATCCTTCACCAAGGGGCCAGGATACCGTTTCTTCGTGGGCAAAGTGGGATTGGAAAATTGGTGGAGTGGATTGGCTTGTGCAGTGTTTTCTACCACGCTGCACTTCATGGAGCCTCTTTCCTTCTAACTCCTCCACCTTCCTAGCTAAGGTTGAAATTCTGGCATTCATTTCCATATCCTTTGACAAAGGCTTAAATTCCCAGCTCGGGCCGAGGGTCTCATTTTCTCCACCTCTCTCGGGTTTGGCTCATCCCAACCCTTGGAAGTTTCAGCCACATAACTCAAGAAATCCATGGCCTCATCCGGGTTTTTGCTCAGAAAATCACCTCCACATATGGTTTCTAGCAACTGTTTCATGGCAGGGGACATACCATTATAGAAATGATTCACTAACATCCAAAAACAAAACCAAGGATGCAGAGACAAGACTGATGATTCCTTCATGAATCTCTCCCAAGATTGGTAGAATTTCGTTGTCATGTCGAGAAAGTGTAGATCTGCCTCTTCAAACTGTTGGTCTTGTTGCACTGAAAAATTTCTTCAAAACTCAGAGCGAAGCTCGGCCTAGTTCCCCATCGCCCTGCCTGAATTTAGCCGAGCCATATCTTGCCTTATCTTAGTAGTCGTGGGGAATGTGCTTTTAGCTTGAGCAACTGAATGCCGTTTATACCTTCCTTTGAACGAGTGCATACCTCTTCAAAATCCCTTATGTGTGAATATGGATTTTCATTCTCCATACCTTGAAAAGTGGGAAGCAGGGGCACTAGATAGGGTCTCACTGCCACATCTTCAGCAGGAGGTATGATGCAGGAAGGAGCACTAACTCTAGGAGGGTGTATATGATCCCTCATTGATCTGTATGCTGTTGGATTCACTGGGGTGCCCTGCTGACTTTGCTGTTCTTCAGGTAGAGGGTCCATGTTTTCACTGTGTACACTGATTTCACAACCTTGTTCAATTGGTGTACTGATTCTTTGCAATCTACCTGATATCCCTCTATCCGGTCTTTGCCTCTTTGTACAAAAATGAAACACAACAAAGAGCACAAACAAACTTGCAAAATTTAATATTGGCGAAGCGTATGAAAAAAAAAAGAAAACGGTGCGTGGCGCGAGTAGTGAAAACTTGCAATTACGACAGCGAAATTCAAAGATACAGGTCACCTACACTTGTAATGAGGATTACAAGTACACTTCAACTCATCAAAGCGTAGTTTGGCACCATCCGACGGCGCCATTTGATTACGTGCCACGGTAAGGTGATTCGGAATCAGCAGTATTTGTATCCTTAGTTCCTTTCTCCTGCTAGTAGTCAAGAAGCTACTGCGGCATAAGCGGTCTAGGGTCGAACACGGGGATGGGTTTCATCCTATGAATGACTTGCATAGGTGTTTGAAAATGGTGAGGCTTTTGTTTGGATTTGTGGATTTGTTTCAAAACAGTGGGAGTTTTTTGGTTACTGACTAACTGTAATGGCTTAAAGTTAAGTGTGAAATGGTAACCTTGAAGGTTTAGGTCACTAGCTTGATAACATGGGGCTAACAAGTGTCCTCGGGTCATATCCTCGCATTATGGCAAGTAACATATAGTCAAAGCCATAACCGGATCTTTGTTTAACTATAAAACTAACCTAGAACCACTCTGACCCCAGAGTGAACGAATTATTATGCATTTACAGTCCCTTTTAGTTTAAAACCTAGCACTCGACCTCATTTCGGTGGCTCGTAGGGCCATCTAAGAGAATATCAGTGCATCCTACCAATAAGTATGCTGTGCTCTAACATGTGAAGTATTGATAAGTGATGACATTAAATGGCATTAAACTAGATTAGGAAGTTGAGACCATAAATGCCGTGCACAGCATTGAAAACATGAGGACACACACGACAGCCCCCAAAGACCAAGCTAGCAACCCTTCTCTTCAGGCTGAGAGCAGCCAAGCATCCCTTGAGTTGTCATCCTCAAGGGGGGTGTTTGGCAGCCTAGAAAATGAAAGAAAGAGGAGAGAGAAGAGAGCAAATGAAACCCTAAAAAGAAAAGCTGCGGGAGATATTTACATAAATGAAAAATTGCTCAAAAGTTGCTTAGGGTTACAAAATGATGGGGGTTTATATAGTCCACCCAAAGTGTGAAAATCTGAAAAGCCTAAAATATTGGCTCACATACAAGGGACAAGGTGGTAATACACCAAAGCGAGTGCGTTTGGGATCAATTACCTGCAAAGTACGGGGCGGCAATTTCCTTTATGCGGGAGAATTTAGCTAGCATAGCGAAATTTAAGAACAGCCTAGCGAGAATTTGGCCCCAGCTAGTGAAATTCATGTGAGATAGCGAAATTGGTTAATTTACCGCTGGGCATCAGTAATTTCGGTAGCTAGCGAGGCCCCAAGCTAACTGCGAAATTTCCCCCAATTCGGTAGGATTGCAGGTGCCATTATGATTGCAGGAATTTTCGCTATCGGTAGAGATTTTACATGATCATAGCGAAAAATTCTGGAATTGCTACCTTCCTTTGCTTTGCCCGCTTGCATCCTCCATTGCACTCTTTCTTCATCACATTGCCTTTAATTCCACACTGAGTTTTGATATTTTTGGATGGTTGAAAACAGTGTTTCCCTCGGCATTCGAGCATTATATTGTCATCAACTTAAACACAGTGGTTGGGGTACGCAAAAACCTACAAAATCACCAAAAACAAGCTCGAAATGGTATTAGTGGAACTAAATGGACCTACACACATCAATTGGCTTAATTGATATGATTAGTGCGCAAAAAGCACCCAAAACCTATCCTGAATAGGGTTCAAAATTGCACTTTTTGGGCACTAATCACATCCATAAAGGGTATATTGATATGCAATTTCTTGAAGATATCGAGAAACTTTGTGAACTGCTTCTCTAACTTACCCTTCTTTAGTCTCTGAGGATAGGGGATCAGTGGGGGTGGGTCTCTTGCCACTAGCTTATCCCCTTTCATTACCTTTGGGTGCTTCCCATTGGAATTGCTTAGTTGGGGCGATCCCCATCTCTCTACTCTATTTTTGACTGGTCTGATTGTCTTGTTTCTTTTATTATCATTGGTGGGGGTCTTAGCGCAGCTACTTCCCTTCCACTTCTCGGAGTTATTGCTTTTCAGTATTCCTTCCTTTCTCCTCTCAAGTTTATCTCTAAATTGCTTAGCAAAGAACCTTGCTGCCTCTCAGTTAACAAAGTGGCCATTTGGCCCATTTGCACCTCCAAGTTTCTCAACTATGCTACTTGGTTATTCAGGTGGGTTGACTGATTTTGCAGATTCACCTTTGTTTCATTCATAAAAATTTGTATGAAATGCGCATTGAAGCTGGTGCTCTTAAATCTCTTTTTCTTTACTGGGGTTTTCTAACTTGGGAAGGTGGCATGCTATTCTGATTGTTCTGGTTGTTCAGCCATCCTTGGCCCTGATTCTGGTTATGATTTTGATACGTAGTACCCCATACGACCACAATCGGCGGTCCCGAATCTTGACACATGCGTGCATTTTACTATCATCCCATTGGCCCGGCATTATTTAGTACTATGCTGCCCTCTACATGACTCACATATCTCCCAAGGATTAGCTTGAATAGCATTTACAACACCTTGCTACCTTTGTAACTGTTTGGTGAGTTGTGCAACATGATTTACCAAATTGCTCAAGACCTCTGTGTCTGCACCTCCCACTGCCTTCCTCGGTATCATCCTGTCCCTGGGCCATTGGTTACTATTAGTAGCCATGTCCTCTAGGATTCCATATGCTTGATCTATAGTCTTCTTCATCAACGTGCCCCTTGTTGAAGCATCTATAAGCTGATACGGTAGAATCGCAGGGCCGGATTTGTAATAGGTATGGACTTGCATCCATCTAGTCAGCCTGTGATGTGGACACCTTCTTAACAGTTCATGAATTCTCTCCCAGGCTTCAACTAAGTTCTCCCATTCCAACTGTCTAAATGTGTTAATCTCTTGGACCAACTGTGCAATCTTGGAGGGTGGAAAGAACTTGGTTAGGAATTTCTGCACCAAATCATTCCATAAGGTAATGGGATCTGGTGGTTGGCTCGTTAACCAATGTTTAGCTCGATCACCCAATGAGAGCAGGAACAATCTCAGTCTTAATGTTTCTTCTATTACTCCATTGTATTTGACTGTGTTGCATACTTCAATGAAGTTTGTCAAATGCGTGTTCGGGTTCTCACTTGGCAGACCATGGAACCGAATGTTTTGAAGCATTCTGATTATTCTTGTTTTCGGCTTAAGCGTGTTCGTGATAGTGAATCTTCGGATAGCGGGCCCGAGCAATTTGTAGGCGGTAAAGGAAACTCCTCTAGCAACATAAATGGATCATCTAGTTGTATAAATGGCATGGGAGCATAGTTCCTACCATTATTCCCATTCTGTCCCCCTTGCGCTCATTTTGCTCTTAGCCTTGATCTTGCCCTTCATTGTTCTGCATGACTACTAGATCTCTTTGGTGTGCTTCTCTTTGTTCGTTATGTAATCGGTGTAAGGTTCTTTCTGGTTTAGGATGGAACGGAAGTAGTTCAACTTGATCCCGTCTTCACACTCAAAGTAACCTTCACTGCAATCACACGCACAAACACAAAGACAAAATCACAAGCACTTGTGTAACTAAAAAAAAAAAAAAAATTATTTTAGAATAATATCTAACTGGGCTATTGTCAATATCAACACAGAACTTTTCCTCGGCAACGGTGCCAAAACATGATGGGTCCTATAGTGGTTATGTAAAATTAATGTAAAACGTAGGCCCACTCGATTAAGTATACGCGTCGAGTTTACATAATATAGTAGCTAGTCAAGTGTCGTTCCCACAAGGAGAAGTGTGTTGAATACCGGAATTGGCTCTAGAATATTATCTGGATCTCAAACTTGAGTGAATTATGGTTAATATAATGAAACTTCTAATCCTAAATGATTTCTTAACTCAATTAATGGGGATTAGGGTTTTTGCCTCCCCTTACCACACTCAATGGATGACTATCTAAGTAGAATTGATCTTTCAATACTTTCCGCAGTTCATCTTGGTAGGTTGATTATTACTACGAGATATCCTAAGTACATTACTTTATCTATTAGTAGAGTTTATTGCATCTCTGTATCAACCCTAAACTCCGAGGCGCTTGAATGGTTAAACCCTAATCACCACACTTGGGCGGAATCTCTACTCTACGGTTGCAAGTGTCACTCTACCTAGATCCACAGGATCCTTTTTTTTTCTCTATCTCAGATTCCCGGCGAGAGTATGTTGATGTTAGCCAAACACCACTATATAGATAATTCATAGAAAATAGAGCAAGTTAATATCAGATCTATGTATATACTTAATGAAACTGAATTAAACACTAATCCATATGAGTGTGACAAGAGTACAACAAAAACCCTAGAGATCAAACTAGAGCATCATTCTTATAATTACAATCATTTTTTTTCAATTAATAGGAGTTCGAGAAAGAAAAATACGAAATACAACGATTACACGATCTTTCCCATCACCTTATGTAGTCGTCTTCATCTTAGATCTCGTTCCTCTCTCTCATCCTCTCCTCTTTTCATTGTTCTTTTTATTTTTTATATCTAAAAAATTCTCGCTGGATGAGTCCCAGTGACGTCGCGACGTTAGTTGATGTAGGCTACACGTCATACGACCTCAACGTCTTGACGTTGGGACATCGCGACGTGAGAACGTCTCGATGTTGGGACATTGTGACGTGAGAGCGTCGCGACGTTGGAGTGTCGTGATGTTTAGGTTGAGCTCTCCTCTAATCTCCTTCTTCAAAACTCCACACAACTTCCAAATGCCGCCTTTTTCACCAGAAATGCACAAAAATTCGAGTATCAGATATACGACGATAAACGCACTGATTAGTACCCAAAAAGTGCTATTTTGAACCCTATTTAAGATAGGTTCTAAGTGCTTTTTGTGTACTAATCATATTAGTTAAGCCGATTGACACGTGTAGGTCCCTTAGGTACTAATGATTGTATTTCGAGGCCAAGTAGTGGTACTTTTGCTGGTTGCAGAGACCCATTCTATCATATCAAGCTAGGCATATCGAAGTTGAGCTGATTTATATCGAGTGCGTATGATTTATCTTCGATTGCATCAAGCCTGGATTGAAGAAATAGCAAGTAGGAACCAAGCAGGAGAAACAGGGCAATTTTCATTATAGCCGTAATTGCTTACAACAAATAAATATAGCGAATTCTCGCTTAGAATAGCCAAATTTTCGCTTATGTAGCACTCACATAGCTTATTCTTTCGTTGCTAAAAAAATTTCGCTACATAGCGAAAATTTCATCTGTAGCGAAATTGTCTGCTTCCTATTTTTGTGTACAAACGACTCCGTTTTGATTAATTTCATTTCTAACCTCAATGTAATTATACTATTTAGGATTTATTGGTATTTTCACCTGGTTGTATGGCTATAGAAGCCATTTTCTGAACAATTTGTAACCTAACTTTTCATAACAGACATTTCCATTACGGGTCCTGCTGGCCCCATTCATTCCTCTTCTCTCTCCTCTTTCTCTCACTTTCTAGTAATTCAAACACACCCTTTGAGGATGACAACTAAAGGATGTTTAGCCAAAGCCTCTAAACCTTGAAGGAGGGTCACAGGTAGGTTGATAAGGTTTGGTGTGTTCCTCTGTTACTTAATATGCATCATGATTTATGTTTCAAACTTTCAAAACTAGGTTTAAAAGCTATTTGATGTGCTTTCTTTGGCCAATACTTGGCAAGCTTTTTGGGTTCAGTGTATTCTTAATGTTAGATACACTGACATCCATTAGTTGTCATTTATGAGCGATCGGAGGTAGGTTAAATGCTAGATTTCAACTTCAGGAACATTAAATGCTCAGTAAATGCTATGTTTCAAAGAGGAATGGTACTAAGGGTTGGTTTTTAAAGTTAAACGAAGATCCGGTTTTGGAAATGACTTATAGTCATTAATTCTAATGCGAGAAACAATCTAGACACCATTGCAACCGTGATCATACCAAACTAGTGGCCCAAAACTTCAAGGATTTCTTTTTTACATTTTATTTCGAATTACCTTCGTGTAGCATAGTGACAACAATCCACCGCTTTCAGACAAATCCAAAATCAAACAAAAGCCTCACCATTTTGACTCATTAAAAAAATCATTTGTAAGACCTAAAACCCATCCCAAGAAATTGATAGAGCCATTTATATCAAGCAAAGAGTTGTTACGTATAGGAGTAGTTTAGGTATAAATTTTGTTGATTCATTACACCTAATGTAAGTGAATCAAAATGGCGCCTGTCGGGATGGTGCCTTATCGTATGAGATGAGTCGATTTCCAGTACTTGTAATCCTCATTACAAGTATTGGTGACCTTTTTAAACCTTTTTGAATTCCATTGTTTAGAATTTCAAGTTTTTTTACTCAGCAGTCACTGCTGGGCTGTTTTTTTTTTTTGAATAACAATCATTTTATTTCTTAGCTAACACTAATCTTTTTGGCAAGCCCTATTGTTGTTCTTTGCTTTGTCTCTTTTTGTTTCACAGGTGTTTGTACCACCGATAGAGGTATATCGTAGATTGCAAAAGAGTTAGTACACCAATTGAACAAGGCTGTAGTCAAGCACACAGCATATGGATCCCCACCCCAAAGAACAACAAAGCCGCATGGAGCTCCAATAAACTTATAGCATATAGGTCCACGAGGGACCACATACACCTCCTAGAGTGAGTGCACCTTCCTGCATCATACCACCTGCTGATGATGTGGTTTTAAGACCCTATTTGATGCCTCTGCTTCCCACTTTTCATGGAATGGAGAATGAAAATCCATATACGCATATCCGGGAGTTCGAGGAAGTTTGCACAACTTTTAAAGGTGTACCTAACATGGACTTGCTTAAGCTAAAAGCATTTCCATTGATGCTGAAACACAAGGCCAAGATTTGGCTCAATTCACTAAGGCCGAGAACAATTAGAAATTGGGTCGAACTCGTCGAATATTTGAAGAAATTACAGTACAACCAAGACCAATGTAGCTTGGAAGAGGCAACCTACACTTAATCGACCTACGATAACGAAGTTTTACCGTTGTCAAAGAGTTTACACGCGGAGACCATCGCTGCATGTCCACACCATGGTTTCGATACATTGATGTCAGAATCACTCTATAATGGTATGTCTCCGGGTCCATGAAGCAACCGCTAGAGACTCATGTGTGAGGGGACTTCCGAGTACAAAGTACCCTGATGAAGCCATGGACTTTTTTAATTATGTGGCCGAAACCTCCAAGGTATGGGACGAACAGAATCCAAGAGAGGCTGAAAAAATGAGGCCTTTGACCCACCAAAGGGGAGGCATTTATGCACTTTCAAGACAATGTAGATGAAAGCAAAACTCCACCACTTGACTAAGGTTGGAGGAGCTTGAAATGAGAAATCAGCATGAAGTGCAAGCAGTGATTGAATTACCTGCATCTCATCCAACCTGTTTTAATTGTCAGTCAAGTAGTCATCTTGGAGAGCACTGTCCAATGGTTCCTTCAGTGAGAGATTTGATGCAAGAACATGCCAATGTCTTAGGTCAAAATACACCGGCTAAATACCGTGATGTGGCAACACCTATAACCCCAATTGGAGGAACTATCCGAACCTATCATGGAAGCCAAAATTCTCTCTCGCATATACCCTCAAGGAGCACATCAACGCTTAGCTCCACCAAGACATCGCCACAGCGAACCCACCTTCTTCTCCTGTTGAGCAAGCAATTCTGAATTTAAGCAAGGTAGTAGGTACCTTTGTGGAGGAACAAAAGGTGTTGAATGTTCAAACTAATCAGAAAATTGAGACAGTAGAGAGCTCACTCAATAAGAAAATAGACAGTATGCATTATGAGATCTCCAACAAATATGAAAGCTTGCAAAGTTCCATTTCCAGGTTGTCTAACCACCAGCAGGGTCCTGAAAAAGAGAAATTCCCTTCCCATACACAGCAAAACCCGAGGGGAATGCATGAGATTGGCTCCGCCAGTGATCCCAATGCAAGAATTGATGAAGTCAAAGCAGTAGTAACGTTGAGAAGTGGTAGAGAACTCGAGACTGCCAGTCCCGCATTCAAATTGCTAAGAAAGTTCCCACAAGCAGTTGAACCACTAGAGGAAGAACAACCACTGTGTGGGAGGTAAACACAAAGGTACCCCTCCTTTCCCACAAGCACTCGAAAGGAAAACCGCTAACCAAACCGAAATTTTAGAAGTACTACGCAAGTGAAGCTTAATATAATTCCTTCGATATGATCAAGCAAGTCCCCACTTATGCAAAGTTTTCAAGGACCTATGCACGGTAAAAAGAGGTTTTAATGAATAAAAAGGCCTTTGATCGAGCAAGTGAGGCCATCATTGAGTGCAAGATCATGAAGTATAAAGATCCGGTGCCCTACAATCTTCGCTAACATAGGCGGCACTTGTGTGGGAAAAGGCATTGCTAGACTCAAAGTGGTGTTAATCTACTCCTTTTCCATGTACCACAGCCTTAGGCTAGGTGAACTTAAGCCAACCACTATCACTTTGTCTCCACTGATAGTATATATCAAAATACCAAAGGGACAGCTTGAGATGTTTTGATTCGTGTGGACAAATCACTATCTAGTGGATTTTATAGTGCTTGATACCGAACCGGTCGCAGTAGGGGCTAACCATGTGCTAATCATCCTAGCTGGCCATTTTTATTACTTCCAATGTAATCTCTATTAATTGTCGGAACAAGTGATGCAATCGACCTTGGAAAATATGACCTTAGGGGAGCTCAATATCTTCCATCTGGAGCAAAGCACATGACCAAATAGGAAGATGACATTGAAGAGGCTCACAGGCGATAGAGGCCATCCTTGAATAACAAGCAAATGAGCTGCTAGTGTAAGATGTATTAACCAGGGAGTTGGTTGATAGTAATGAA
Source organism: Tetrastigma voinierianum (assembly GCA_016808115.1). Lineage (NCBI taxonomy): Eukaryota > Viridiplantae > Streptophyta > Magnoliopsida > Vitales > Vitaceae > Tetrastigma > Tetrastigma voinierianum. The sequence goes on from JAEQBH010000125.1 coordinate 343,603, forward strand.
GACCAACAGGAGCTTCAGAAGGTGAGTCTACTGCATGGCCAATGGAGAAGAAAGGTGGAAGTTTTACCTCTACCTACTGGAAGTGAGGAACAGGGTCCTCAACAGTTAGATCTTAAGCCCCTACCTATTGAATTGAAATATGCATTGGGAGGAAATGCATTGTCCAAAGAGTGATTTCTTCACTATCGAGCAATTCACAGGAGGCTAGTTTGCTCAAATCCTCCTTACGTGGGAACAAGAAAGCAATCGGATGGAAGATTTCCATTTGAAAGGCATCAGCCCTAATTACATGCACTCATCATATCTACTTAGGAAGAGGAGTCAGCGGTTCGACAACTATGTAGAGATCGAATCGCATACGCAAGAGGTGGTACGCGTGGAAGTGTTGAAATTGCTACAAGCCGGGATCATATACGCCATATCCGATAGCTCTTGGGTAAGTCCAACCCAAGTAGTGCCCAAGAAATCAGGGGTTACCACAGTACTCAATGAGAAAGGAGAGGAAATGCCCACCTAACTTACTACAGCCGGAGGTATGTATCGATCACAAGACTCCGAATGAGGACGAAAAGGATCACTTCCTCTTTTACCTTTCATGGACCAACTCCTAGAGAGAGTATTAGGTCATCCCTTATACTACTTTTTAGATGGGTATTTAGGCTATTTCCAGATCGAGATCGCTGCCGATGATTAGGAAAAAACCACTTTCACTTGTCTTTTTGGTACATATGCCTATAGGAGGATGCCCTCTCGCTCCGCGCAATGCCCCACCATTTTCACAGTATGCTCAAAAGATTTCGTGATATGGTGAGCGATATGTAGGTTTATATGGATGACATACCAGCTTCATGGGGGAAAGGTTCAATAATGTCTCATCCATTTGGGAAACCTGGTCTCCACATGCATCTAAAGTTAACCTAGCATTAAACTAATAGAAAAATTCCATTTTATGGTAAATCATGGCATGTTGTCAGCAACATCATTTCAAAGGGAATTGAAGTGGATAAAGCCAAGGTAGAATTGACTTAAATTGCCATCTCCTACTAATGTGAAGACAAGACGGCACCCTGACATGCAGGTTTCTATCGCAGGTTCATCCGAGACTTCTCTAAAATTGCTAAGCCTTTCTACAACCTCCTTGAAAAAGATGCAAAATTTGAATGGGATGCAGAATGCCAAGAGAAGTTCGAAGAGCTTAAGGCATATTTGATCACATAACACTCCATTGTGAGAGCCTCGACTTGCACTTACCTGAGGTAATGCGATGTTGTGACTCACCGTCAGCGTCTCTGACGCAGTAGAAGGAAAACTGTGATGCGGGTGTATTGCGCGAGCAAACGTTAAATGAAGCTCAGAGAAACTACACTACTATGGGAGAGAAAGAATTGCTAGCGGTGGTCTATGCTTTAGATAAGTTTCCATCTTGTATTTGATTTGGAAGTCGTGATATTGTAATCTTCTGGCAAGATCATTCAAAGATTGAAATATCTACTTCACAAAACACTCCAAGGCTCGACTTATTAGGATGGGTTCTATTACTACAGGAGTTCAACATCCGATTAGAGATAAGAAGGGTGTGGAGAACGCTGTCGGCCATCATCTCTCCGCATTAAATCCATAGCACACAATACCCACAACCCTATATTTGATAAATTTCGAGGAGTCTTACCGATAAAGGATTATAGCACTCATGGTATGCTCATTGCCAATTTTTTTGGTAATAGGAGAGTTACCAGTGGAGTGGACAAAGACAGACAAGAAGTTTTTCCATGCAAGGTCCTATCTGCATTTGGCTAGGAGGAGTCGATTTGTTTAAATATCAGGTTGATAAGATAATAAGGGAATGTGTGTTTAAGAAGAACAGAAGGAATTTCAAACATTGCCATGATAAGCAGCATGTGGAGTGGCATTTTGCTCATTAAAACATCCATGAAAGTGGTCGTGATTCGGCTTTTATTGGGTCATTATCATTTAAGAATGCCTACACCATGTGCAGCAGCAGATAAGTGCCAAAGACTCGAAAGATTTCCGTCAGCCACATGATGCCTCAACCTCATTTTAGTAGCTGAATCGCTTTGATGTACTGGCATCGACTTCACGGACCATTCCCTACTCCTTCAGTGCCTACATCCTTGTGGGGGTGGACTACATGTCCAAGTGGGTCGAAGCAGTGCCATGCAGGGCAGCTGACCACAAAGCAGTGCTTAAATTCCTGAAGGAGAACATTTTCTAGATCTCGAGTTCCCAAAGCAATTATTAGCGATGGAGGTTCTCACTCTTGTAACAAACCCTTGAGAACCTCTTATCCAAATATGGTGTTAAGCACTACGGTAGCCACCAGATCATCCTTGAACCAAGGGTTAAGGGAGCTCAAATTTTCAACAGAGAAATAAAGACCATCCCGATGAAAGTTGTTAATTTAGCAAGAAGGACTGTCTTTTGCTTCTAAGATCATTAGGCATACAATGTGCTACAAGACCATCTCTGATGTTCCTCAGATCGCTTAGTTTATGGCAAGGTTTGCCATTTACCAAGAGAACCTAATACAAAGGCGTGGTGGACAATACGAAATTTGAACATGGATATGAACCGAAATGTCTAAAAGAATGCTTGAGATTGACGAGTTAGAAGAGCTGAGAAACGACGCCTACTTCAATTCCAAAGTTGCAAAGGATAGGCAAAAGAAGTGGCATGATCAGCTCATAACCCGGAAAACCTTCAATCAGGGGGATCAAGTCCTCTTGTATGATTCCAAACTCCATCAATTTATAGGCAAGCTTGATTAGTGTCCAAAAAGTACAATTTTGAACCCTATATTAGATAGGTTTTGAGTACTTTTTGTTCATTAATCATGTCATATAAACCAATTGAAGTGTTCATGTCATCTTAGTAACACTTTATGCCATTCGGAGCACATGTTCGTTGTTTTAGGTATTTATGCACTTCTAGGCTTCAACCACAATGCAAATGATCAATCATGAGGTTGGAAGTTTAGTCTCAGCCATCAACAAGCCCAAAAATCAATGGAAAAACAAAGGAAAAGTGGAGGAAATGAGATGCAATTGAAGATGTGACGAGTACGCAGAACAAAGAAAACAGAATTTTCGCAACTCACCAGAATCACTCCGCAATCTTAGCGACCCTCGCAACCCGTTCTCGCAACCACTCGTAATCCTAGCGACTTCGCAAATCAAGCCAGAAACAACAGTAATTCAGCACAATTGCGTAAATTCGCTAGCCAACTTGCATCGCGCATTTGGCGGGGGACTCGCTTCACCGGGACAATTTTGCATTTAGCTAATTCTCAAGAAGAAGTAAATTTCAACCTTGCTACCCGCTAAACACTTGCCAAATCTCGCTAGACCATTGCCACCCGCTTAACCCTGCCAAATTCGCTAATTAGCGAAATTCTCCCCTCAGAAGAAAAACTGGGTGCGTCTTGTCATCCTCCTCAGAATTAATGCCGAACCGCCTTCAAACTTGGTTTATTACCCAATTGTCTTATAACTTAGCCTAGTTATTAGGTTTTTGGTAATTTCCTATACCCTTGAGGAGGTCTATAAATACCTCATGTTTTGTAATAAAGAGGAGGTGGATAGAAGGCGAATACAAAGTTTGGTGATTTGTGTTTTTTTCTTTTGATCGCTTTTGTAAATAAATTGTTTTATTTTTTAAGCTTTGCTTTTATTTTCTCTCTTCTCTCTTCTTTCTCTCTTTCTTTCTTTCACTTTCCTACCGCTAAAACACACCTCTTGAGGATGACAACTCAAGAGATGTTACTGCCTCCTTCCTTTGAAGAGGAAGGAAGCTAGTCATATGGTTAAGCATGTTGTCCTCTTGTACTAAAAGTCACGTAGTGTATTCATGGCCCTTATTTTCAAAATTCAGCTTGCATAACATGGATGTGTTATTGTCTTGGCCAATACTCTCCATGCTTTAGATCCAAAGGTTTAGTGATGTACTGGCTCTTTAGATGGTCCTTACTTGCCTCTCGAGGTAGCATTTACATGTTAGGTTCTTCAAATTCAGATTATATAACATCAATTTATCAAGCTTTTGGCCAATACTTCATGCTTTAGGATTCAGTGTTTGGGTGAGAGATACCCAGGATTCTTTAGATGGTCTTCTAATAGCCTCTAAAAACGATAATGGAATGTTGTGGTTTAAACAAAAAGGGGCCATAATCGCATCCCTGTGTCGACTCATAGAGGATAAAACCCGAGACACGCGTTCGCTTCAAATTGTCAAGTCGGGTGTGACCTAAATCTTCAAAGTTTGTTCTTCACTTTAAATTTTCAGTTTACCATTTCCGCTTGTAATTTCCGCTTTAAACTATTTACGCCTTTTTGACACAACCAAAAGTCCAAATAGAAAGCCTTACCTTCACGCCCCTAATGCAACCATATTTCTGTGGATGAAAACCCATCCCCGTGTTCGACTTAGACTGCTATATCAAGCAAGAGCTTGACCACGCAAAGAGGGAGGAACTTTAGTATATGTCATTGTTGATTCACCAGCTTCATCGTGGCACTAATCAAACATGCCGTTGTCGGGATGGTGCCAAACTACTTAATGGTGTTGAAGTGTACTGCGATCAACATCACAAGTGAAGGTAACCTTTACTTCGCAACTCCGGGCCAGGAACTCCGCCACTTGCTTCACTCTTTTTTTTTTGCAAAGAATCGCACCAAGCCGCTCGCTTTTCATTCACATTTTTTTATTTTTAGTTAATTTTAATCTTTTTGCAAAGTTGTTTGTTGCTCTGTTGTTCTTTAATCATGTAACAACCGTGTATGCAACAAAGGATGAGACACATCAGTAGATCGAGCAGGATAAGTACACAACTCGACCTAGCTAGTGAAGCCGGGCATGCAACCGATACCATGGATCCATAATTGAGGAACAACAGAGCCAACCAGAACCCCTCATGAATCCAAATGCCTATAGAACCATGAGGGATCACATCCACCTCCTAGAGTTGCCCCATCCCCGATCATTCCTCCCCCGAATAAGATGTAGCAACGAGGCCTTATTCGTACCCCTACTCCCTCTACATATCATGGTATGGAAAATGAAAATCCATACACTCACATAAGGGATTTTGAGGAGGTTTGCACTACCTTCAAGGAAGGTATGATGGACATGGATTTGCTGAAGCTAAAGGCATTTCCATTGACTCTAAAGGACAAGGCCAAGATATGGCTCAACTCATTGGAGGCCTGTGAATCCATAAGAAATCAGCCGAGCCGCAAGTCAATTCAAGAAGTTTTTCGCATCATAAGACTAATAATTTGAAAAGGCAAATTTATACCTTTGCATCAGACGCGAGAGATTTTACGTTGTCGAGAGATTTATGGAAACCATCAATGCATGTCCACACCACGGGTTTGACACATGGATGTTGGTGAACCACTTCTATGGTGGTATGTCTCCGCCATGAAACAATTGCTCAAACTATGTGTGGGGTAACCTTTTTGAGTAAACATCCCGATGAAGCTTTGGATTTTGAACTATGTAGCTGAAACCTCCAAAGCTCGGGATGAACCTAGTCCTAGGAAGTTGAAAGATCAGCCATCAATCACCAAGGAGGAGACAAGTATAATTTTTCTCAAGACATAGGGATAAATGAAAATTGATCAGTTTAACCCAAAAAGATTGATGATTTGAATGAAAATCAAGATGAAATGCGTACGCTAATGAGTTATCTTCATCCCAATTTTTCGCTTTCAATTTTCAATCAAATACCACACTCGGCGAGCAATCGCCAAGACCACGCCATGCCATAAGTCAAAATAAACTACCCATAGATGCTTCATATGGTGACACTAATAACCCTAATTGAGAAATTGTCCAAATTTGTCACAAGTGGAAATCCAAACCCCTTGTATACGCCTTTAGAGCACACAAAGAAGATTCCTGATTTTACTCAATACAACAAATGCATGCCTCCACTATCTTCCCGTTGAATGTGCAATCCCGACTTAAGTAAGGTGGTGGGCATTTGTAGAAGAACGTAAGGTGTCAATGTCCACACTAGTCGGTAAAATTGAAGCAAGAGGAGCCCACTACCAGAAATTGACAAAAATGCATGGTGAGATTTCAAAATTATCTAATACAAATACAGAGTTCAAATAGGGGGCTTCTTCTTCCGGTGGACAACAATATCGTAAAGTGGTGAATGAAACAGAATGACCGAGATTTAAAGGCAAAAACCAGCGAAGTTAAGGCAGTTGTGACTTTACGAAGTGGAAAGGAATTAAAGCCAACAAGATCAAAAACAATAAGTCGCCCCTTGGGAGGTCGACCCACACGTAGGCAAGAAATGCTAGTGGGAAGGGAAGAGATAAATATTAGAATACCCCCTCCGTTTCCGCAGGTTCTTCAAGAAAGAACAAATGTCACCAAAACAGAAAATGTTGGAAGTATTGGGTGTGAGCAAGTGAAAGTTAATATTCCTCTATATGATTAAATGTATGTTCCTACTACGCAAAATTCTTAAAGGATTTATGCACGGTAAAAAGGGTCTCAAATGTAAATAAAAAGGCCTTTTAACTGAAAGTGTTAGTGCCATTATAGAGAGCAAGACTCCAAAGGAAGTATAAAGATCCGTGGATGTCCTACGATCTCATGAATATCGGAGGCATCAGCCGTGGAGAAAGCACTGTTGGGGACTGGGAGCCAGTGTGAATCATTTGTCATATTCTATATACAAACAATTGGGTTTGGGGTGAACTCAAACCCAATTTCCATCACACCTCGCCACGACAAAAGTTCATTAAAAATACCAAAAGGAACCATTGAGGATGTTCTTATACAAGTGACGCATTTTACTATCCAAAGATTTTCATAGAAAATTTCGAGCATGTAACTGAAGCAGGTAATAGACCTAATCAAAGTGCCCATCATAATAGGGGAGACCATTTTTCGCTACTTCCAAATGCAATCAATAATTGCCTAATGGAGTCATGCAACTCACATTTGGAAATATGACCTCGAACTCAATATATTTCATATGGGTAAAAGGCATACGTGACTCTGAGGAGGATGACTTTGAAGAAGTCTCAGAGATTTAGATACCATTCGAAGAACAAAGCAACTAACAAGTTCAAGATATATTAACTTCCGAGTTATCCGATTGCCTTGTAGAGCAACATGAATTTCAAGAAATGAGCTTAGTACAGGGGTACTGGGGAAGAAGAATAGAAAACTTGCCTCTATTGACTGGTAATGAACCCAAGGAACCTCAACAGCTAGAATTCAAACCCCTCCCCGCTGATTTAAAGTATGCATTTGAAGTAAATGAGCAAAGGCTCGGGCCAGATTTCTTCACCGTTAACTAATCGCAGACAAGAGCATAATCTCCTCGCACCTTCTCAAAAAGAATAAGGCATCGGATGGAAAATTTCTCATCCGCGGCATAAACCCGTCCATTCAGACTCATCATATCTATTTAGAAGATGAGGCTAAAGTCGTTAGGGGCGTACTTCAACTGAGGTTGAATCCCCATCTACTGTGAAGTAGTTCGTGATAGAGGTCTTGAAATTGCTCCAAGCTGGTATCATTTATCCCATTTCTGATAGCACATGGGTTAGTCCAACTCAGGTGGTGCCTAAGAAATCAGGAGTAACAACTGTGAAAAACGAGAAGGGTGAAGAATTGTCTACCCGACTTACAACCAGTTGGAGAGTGTGTATAGATTATAGAAGGCTCAATGAGGTGACACGAAAAGACCACTTTCCATTGTCGTTCATCGATCAACTCCTGGAAAGAGTTTCGGACACCCTCTATCGCTGGATGGGTATTCAAAGGTACTTCCATATAGAATCAAGCCTCTGTACATCGTGAAAGACTACTTTACTTGTCCATTCGCACGTGATGCTTATAGAGGATGCCAAGCTTTGTGTAACGCCCTCAGCCTACCTTTTCGCCGAAGGTATGCTCGCGATGTTCAAGTGACATGGGCGGAGCGTGATAATGGAGTGTATACATGATGATATCGGTATGGGGGTGATTTGAAGAATGCTTAACCAATTTGAAGCTATCTTGCAAGAGGTGCATAGAGAAGAATTTGGTGCTTAATCGAGAAATGCTACTTTATGGTAAACCAAGGAATTGTATTGGGGCACATTATTTCTAAAGTAGGAATTAGTTGATAAAGCAAAGATCGGGACATTATTTCCAAATTGCCGCCCCAACAAATGAGAACAATTAGACACCCCTTGGTCATGCTTCTACCGATTTCCGCTCATTAAAGATTTTTCCCAAAATTGCCAAACCCCGTGACAAGCTTCTTGAGAAGATGCCAAATCTGCTTTGGGTAAGATTGCCAAAAGAGTTTCAAGAACTAAATTTCATTTGATCACGTCACGTCGAGCACCTAATTGGCAGTTACCATTTGAGGTGATGTGTGATGCGAGTGATCTTGCTATAGGAGCAGTACTCGGCCAAAGAGAAGATGGGAAACCTCATGTGGTTTGTTATGCAAGCAAAACCTTGAATGAAGCACAGAGGAATTATACCACTACAGAGAAAGAGATTTGCTGCAAAGGGTGTATGCCTTAGATAAATTCCGAAAGATACTGGGTTAATGATATAGTCATTTTTACAGATCATTCTACTTTGAAATATCCCTCTAACTAAAAACAAAATGCAAAAGCAAGACTCATCCTGGGTTCCGGCTACTTTAGAGTTCAACTTGCAAATAAGAGATAAGAAAGGGGTGGAAATGTGGTGGCGCATCATCCGTCAAGGTTAACTATAGCCCATGACACTCATGATTCACCTATTAATGATGAATTTCCCCGAAGAATCCCTAATGCAAATTGGAGAAAGCTCCCTGTATGCTCACATTGCCAATTTCCTCTCGACAGAGAACTTCACCAGCGAGCGACAGATAGGAAATATTTTTGCTAAAATCCATTCCTATTATTGGGAAGAGCCTTTCTATTTAAATACCGTGCGCATCAAATCATCGTGAAATGTGTGCTCGAGAGGAACAAAGAAGGAATTTTAAACTACTGCTATGAGAATGCTTTCAGGGTGGTCATTGCTTCCCTTAAAATGAAGAATGAAGGTGCTACAACGGTTTCTACCGCCTTCCTTATTCAAGGAAGCACACTAAATGTGTCGGCGTGACAAATGCCAAAGGCTTGGGAAGCCGTCTGGTCACATATGATGCCTTTTGAACCCAATTTTAGTTGTTGAATTATTCGAAGGTGTGGGGCATCGATTTTATGACCCTTTTCTCACATATGGTAATATGTACATTTTGGGGCGGAGTAGACTATGTCTCCAAATGGGTTGAAGCAATTCCCTGCAAAACCAATGACAGAAGAGTGGTAATTAAATTTTTGAAAGCCAATATCTTTTCCAGGTTTGGGGTTCCGAAAACCATTATTAGTGATGGAGGTTCTCATTTCTGTAATAAACCATTTTGAAACCCTGCGGCTAAATATGGTGTGAAACACAGAGTGGCCACCCTGTACCATCCTCAAACAAGTGGTCAAGTAGAACTTGCCATCAGGAGATCAAGACCATTCTAATGAAGGTGGTAAGCACTACCGTGAAAGATTGGTCTATCAAACTTCGATTCGCTGCGGGCTTGCCACGCCTTTCAAGACAACCCGGGAATGTCCCTTTTCGATCGGGTCTATGGTGGCATGCACAATTCAAAGGAGATCAGGTACAAAGCATGGTGGGCAATTAAGAAGCTGAATTTGGATTTAAGTAAAGCCGGAATCAAGAGGTTCCTTGATCTCAATGAATTGGAAGAAATACGGAATGATGCCTATTTGAATTCGAAGATTGCAAAAGAAAAATCGAAAAGATGGCATGATCAAATGATAACTAGAAAGGATTTTAAAGAGGGAGACCAAGTTCTTTTATATGACTCCAAACTCCATCTATTTCCAGGTTCGTCACGATGGATGTGTCCATTCATAGTCCAACAAGCATATTCCAATCCGCTCGTAGATTTAATAAATCCGTATGATAACAAGGTGTTAAAGTCACGGACAGAGTGAAACCTTATGTGGTGGCAAAGAAAGAAAGGAAGGAAATTCTCCCCACTGATCCTCCCAGCCTTTACAATTCTCACCATATATGGGAAGTTGGTTGGGTTGCAATTGTAAATATCATGTTTTGTGCTTTTCCAGTGTAAATGTTTATCTCTTCTAATCGACAATTGGAATTGCTTTTGTTGGAAATTCTGAATCACTTTTGTCACCTATATGCTAGGACGACTCCATGCTTGAATTAAATTTTGGCGCCACATTCCAGCATGCTCAACTTTAAATTTTCCCTTTATGCTAATTCACACACTCGCACTCCGCATTGTTCTTATAGCTGAAATCGTGTGCCTTCTTTCGCTCAGATAGCTTCTGGGCCTAGTATGTTGGTAACCTAGGATAGGTTTATTACCCATTTGAAGACCACCGTTGTCTTCCAAAAAGGAAAAGAAAAGAAAAGAAAAGAAAAGCAAGAAGAAAAAGAAAGAAAAGAAGAAAAAGAAAATAAAGTCGTGAATTTTTGCTTTGAAACCCGAGCACCGTCCGAGGGCGTATGGCGAAGCCTTGAAACCCGATGCCCTAAGCCTTGAATTATCGGGGACACGATTTTGTGTTCATTACATGGTGGATAGAAGGTGAATACAAGTTTTGGGTGATTTGTGTTTTTTCTTTTATCAGCTGTGGTAAATAATTGTTTATTTTAAGTCATTTTATTCTTCTCTCCTTCTCTCTTCACTTTCCTACACAATGACACACCCTGAGGATGACAAATCTGGGAGAGATGAAGCTTGACAAGCCTCCTTCTTCGAAGAGAACAAGCTTAGTTTGGCAGGTTACACTGTCCCTTCAAACAAGTCACTTTAGTGGCATTAAGGCCCTTGATTAAAACATCAGATAAATAATGTGATATGAAGTATCATTTCACAATAATTTCCAAGTTCAGATCAAAGTTTATGATGAAAATGCCTTTATATTGTCCATTTATTCCGAGGTAGCATTTACATGTTAGGGTTCTTCAAATTAGTGGTTATATAACATCGACTTTATCGTTGCCAATACTTCCATGCCTTAAAGATCTGTCAGCTTAGATGCAATCGCGGATTCTTTGGGGATACTTTACTAGCCTCTCTAAAAATGATAAATGGAATGTTAGGTTTTAAACAAAAGGGGCCATAACTACATCCTCAGGTTGACTCACATAGGAGGATAAACCGAGGACATGTGTTTTGCCCTAGCTTGCTGGTCAGGACCTAAATCTTCAAAGCTTCACTTCTTCACTTTAAATTTCGGGCTTTACCATTTCAGCTTTTGCAATTTCCAGCTTAAACCATTTACACTTTTGACACAACCAAAAGTCCAAATAGAAAGCCTTACTCATGCCCTAATGCAAACTATTTCTAGGATGAAAACCCATCCTCGTGTTCGACTTAGACCCGCATATCGTAGTGAGCTCGACTACTGGCAGCAGAGGAACCCTATAGGTATATAAATATCGGCTGATTCAACAAATTTCTACCGTGGCAATTTAATCAAAGCTCAAATCGCTGGCGGACGGCCCATTTATCATCCACCAAGCATATTTGAATGGTTCAAGCGACCCTCTCTCAACCCGAAACATAAGAAAATATTCAAGGTTAACCTGCAACGAGTCGGGCCTCATGTCGTCACTATCTTCCGTTAAGAGGAGGAGATTTTCCTCCTGATCCCTCCATAATCCGACATTCCGAAACATCGAGCTGGTTTGGTCTCCACTGAGACCAAACCGGCAACTCAAAGTTTGGTTTGTTTTTTGGCTTCACTTTAATTTATTTTATTTTAGTATTTTTATTTTTATCTAGTTGTTAATTAAAATCCTCTTTAATATATTTAGCTTCAATGTTTTTTTTTTATTTTTATTATTATTTATTTATTATTTATTTTATTTTTGTTTTTATTTAGCAGACAAATGTCGTGCAGTACTTTTCTCCAAAGAGCTGGGTGTAATTCGCTCCTAGCTGCGAAAAAGCCCACCGCGACTTTTTTTTTTGGCTTTTAGGGGAGGACCCTTCATTTTCTCGTGGCCCTTCATCTTCTTGAAGCCATTAAAAAGGGCCTCCCTCATTTTCTCTCGCACCTCCCGAACGCAAGCCCTGCCTCGGGCCTGAGCCGCACGCCCCGACAACCATCCCAGACTCCTCCCCTAGCGCACGATCGACAAATGCCTCACCCCTCACAGAATCCTTTCCCACAAGACGACCTCCTCATTTCCGCCTCCTCTCGCGCATCCACCGCAGCCTCACAAGGTATCAGCCGCTTCCTGCCGTGACACTAGCCGCTATCACGTGACGCCTTGAGCTCTCCAAATTTCATGGTTCGCACGCAGGGCATCATTCGTGCCCTGTGGTTTAGACCCGCATCTACGCCAAAGATGGCGCGGCATTTCCAAGGTTGCCGGGCATACTCTCCAAACAGATGCCGGAGGGCACCTCCCCGACGGCCTCCCCGCTGCAGCCTTGATGCGCAGTCCGTACTCTTTGTCGCTATTCCAGAGGAGTCTCAAGGTGCTGAGCCCCCTATCCAGCGGTATACCATAACTGACCTCTCGCCCCTCTCCCGTGCATCCACGGCCACCAATGGAGGGCTCGCCTCCAAGCAGTTCTGATTATCTGGCCCTGGGAGTCTCTGCCTAGGCCCAGCCGCCCCTCGTAGTCCTCGTGACCGGTCATCGGCCCCAATTATCCCCGCATCGTAACACCCCAAAATATACCCTAGCATTTTTTGGATATGTTTAGGGTTTAATAAAAGTTAAATATGAATTTTCGGGAAATAAAACGAGAAACCCGAAAATTTATATGAGAGAAAAGGGTAAATATGTAATTTACCACTTGAAGGACCTAGTGGTCATAAAAGGGAAAGACTAGGGGCTAAATTAGAATATAGGATGAATGTGATGCAAATAGAAAAGAATGGAAGGGCTAAATAGCAAAAATGGGAAAATAAGCCAAAAATGGGTTTTAATTGTCTTGGCCAAACATGGCCTTAAGTCAAAAATCTGGATAAGAGCAATTGGTCTCTCATTTTGAGAGACCAAAAACGTAGAAAAGAGAGAAGAAGAGGAAGAGAAGAAGAAGAGAAGAGAAGAAGGAATGAAGAAGCCAAGTTTAAGGTATGGATTTCTATGATTTTTGGTATGGAAACTAACATTGAGTATGGATCTTTGGATTTTTGTATGGATTCTAACATTTAGAATGAACTTTGTATAGTTTTGTATGGATACATGTTTGTGGGTTGTGGGTTGTAAGAAACCTAACCCTAGAATAAATTCTTATGGGATCAAGAGTATGGAATCCTCCCTTTGAAGTTGGATTCATGGTTAATTACAAGTAATTGAGTTAGGGTTTAGAACAAACCCTAACTAATCTTTATGTTTGGACCATGTATGGGTTATGACCCATTTTAGAGTGGGTTTGGGAGTAATTCATGAAAGGTTTTTGAAGAATAATAAGTATTGAAAGATGATTTGAGAAAAATAGAGATTACAAGATGAATATGGAGTGGTTTTGATGTGTATACTGATTATTGAGTTAATTTGGATAGCAAAGTAAGGAAAATGGGGTGAAACCACATCAGACAATTTGATGGTGGGTACCCCAGATCGACAGAGCTTCGATACCGCACCCATCATTCCTGCTTTACCTCAATGTTCGTGATTTTAGCCATCACTGTCATATCTGATCTCGATTTGAGTGATTCAAGTTGCTAGTTAAACTGCATTTCAAGGCGAACTACAAACATCCCGAAATATGGCACCTTAAAAATTTCGACTCTTATGTGGCCCAAAAATTCACTCAGAAAGCGGGGCCATGTTCAAGCTAATATGTTCGTTTGAAATATAGAGTAGCCTCCTGGGCTTTGTTTAGGGACATGGACCCTGAGTTCCTGTTCGATTCGTGATTCCAGTTGAAGGAGAACCCTTAGCACCTTAGCTTTAAAGGAGTACAAAGAACCAGTGTCAAATATGGAGTCAAGACACTGGAAATGGGTATTTCAAACAGTCCCGAGTGTAAAATCAGTAAATTGACTAGTTTGGCATGAAATGCCATAACTTTAGTTTGATGATCCAATTGAAACATTCCAATTTCTAAGTAAAATAGATTCATAGAGGGACAAGAATACATGAATGATGTGTGAATACATAGGCATCATATTGTACAAGTATATGAAATGCCATATGTAATAGGCATGGGACAAGGAAAATATAGAAAGTGAAATATGTTTAGATGTGTTCATGAAACATGAACATGAAAGGTAATATGCCATGAAAACATAATGTGGCTAAGAATGCCCTAATTATTCTGTAAGAATAAAAATAGATTATATATGATTATTATCACATATACTGTAGAACCCGCTAAGACTATTAGTTATTGGAACGACATGACACCTCCTCGTTACGTACAGCACGTATAGCAATTTCAAGTATTCTAATTAGTGACGACACTCTCTCGATCGTGCTTCTCGCACATTACTAGTACTGGCACTCTCCGATTAGTACTGTACCTCCGATTAGTGCAACGACACTCTCCGTCGCGCTTTGGCACTCCCGGCTTTGCGCTACGTCACCCCCGCATCGTGACATACCTTCGGTACTTATTGTGCTGTGTCCTACTCATTCCATATTACTGGTCTAGGCAATCCAACAGTTATATGATAAGACTCTGAATAAAGAATAAGAGTAAAGAAATGAATATGGTAAGATCTGAAATGTACCTTACCGTACCTTCTCAGATCCTGCTCAGGCACTACGTACCTCGTGATATGTTCGTGAGACCTACTGGTGCTTTGTATAAGCAAAATCAGAGTACCTACAAGTGCTTCCACATCTGCAAATAAGTATAAGTCTTCATAATACAAGTATAAGATCCTGAAACATGCGAATAAGTCTGGTAATACAAGTATAAGATTCGAAATACAAGCATATGATCCGCAATACACGTATAAGATCCGAAATACAAGAATAAGCTCTGTAATACAAGTATAAGACCCGTAAGACAAGTATATGCTCCGTAATACAAGAATAAGATCCAAAATAAAAGAATAAGTATAAGTTCTGTAGTACCTACGGGCACCTCAGATCCGACACTCTTCCGCAGCATTCCACGGTACCTCCAGAGGTCTGATAAGATAACCAAGAGTACCTACGGTACCCCCGTATGATATAAGTTAGTAGCCTACTGCATTTTAATTAAAATATGTCGACATAAGCACAAGTATGTGTCTTTTGGGACATTTAAACAAGAGGTACTTATGAGTACTTCCGTATAAGAATAAGTTCCGCATCACCAAAGATACATCTTAATATCTCCTCAGAGTACCTACGAGTACCTCTCCAAACAAGTAAAAATCCGCCAGATTAGGTTATAAGCCCCATGGTTAAGTGTTTGGCAAGACCTAAGGGTACCTTTGTATAAGCATAAGCTCAGAATCCTACTGAGATCCGAACAAGCATAAGAGATAGAAATATGAGTATGGATAAGTACCTCCGCCTAAGTATATGTATAATTTCGTCGTAGATACGAGGAACTGGCATGTGTCCTATCGGGAGGTATACATATGTATACGCTCAATACCGCATACGAGGAAATCTATATAAGTATGTGTCCTACGGGAGATAAGTATCAGTATGTGTCCTACGGGAGATAAGTATAAATATGTGTCCTACGGGAGATAAGTATAAATATGTGTCCTACGGGAGATCGGAATAAGAATGTTCGCCTATAAGTGTAAGATCCGAGTAAGTATGTTTGGTTATAAGTATAAGTTCGCATCAAGATACGAGATCTGAACAAGCATAAGTTTGTTACAAGGATAATTATGCATGTAAATCTGTTATATGAATTCCTGAAGATTATGAGATTTGTTATTGTTATATGTTTATTATGATTCAGTATAAATGCATGTATCAAAGATAAGTTATAAGATATGTTTCACTAAGCTGTGAAAGCTTAGCACGTGGTTTTTAACCGTAGGTACAAAGGGAGGACATCTAGGATCTTCCGTGATACAACCGGGCCGCGACACTGGGCAGGGTTCACCGCGCATGTCCCGCGCTCTAATTTGTAAATGTAAAAGTAAAGTTTTGTATATGTAAATGGAACTCAGTATATGTGTATAGATTTTGATGGACGCCACTCCGGTGGTAGTTCTTTTGTGTATGTAAATGATTTTTGTTATTACGTAAATTATTCAGAGTACCAACAGCATAAAAGTTCAAATTTAAAAAAAAAAAAAAAAAACAGGCAAAGAGTCCCAGTATATAGTCTCGCGCCCTAAACCCGGTTCGGATACGCCAATCGGGTCGGACCGGGAAGTGGGGTGTGACAAGGCTTCCACTATTCCATTGTGACCCGATACCGGGGAACATGGATTGTCGTGCCAAGGACTTTCACAAAGAGTCCTACTATGATATACCAAGATTGGCAAATAACCCACGGTTCGCAGATTCTACGGCTGGTCCGCAGGTATTCACCGCTGCCATTCATGACTCTAAGGCGCTTCATCCCGTGGTCCTTTGAATTTTATCATACCATGACATCCCGGGGGTGTCCAATCGATGCGCTCTTCGGGCCAAAGATATGGTCATTCCGATACTACGAGTCCCGGGATATCACCACGCTTTAGGCTCGCAAGAGTTCCGCTAACTCCACAGACATCACCGTGGCCTTAGCCCTCACCTAGAGAGTATTTGTCTCGCTCGCCTCTCGAGACAGCCAGAAACAGTCTATCCTTTTTCACAAAGTGCCTTCCTCCACATATGCTTCTCGCACTACGTACTTCGTCCAACTGCTCCCGCTTCAAGATTATTTGTAGCGTAGGAGGAGCTCATTCCTAGAGGCTTCTCAGACGGACATATGAGGGGTTTCGTTCAATCCTACAAAGAATATGACCGCCTCTTCTTCACTTCAAGAAAAGGTCCACCGCAGTGGCCCGTTCCTGCAGAGGCTATTCCACTATTGATGCCTTCGAGGTTGTTATGTCGCCTTAGAGCATCTCGGGGTTCCCTGAGGAGCCACGTATTGAGCGTCTGGCAGCCAGTTCTCGGTGATTGTATCCCTGCTTTGATCTCTATCTATGCCACTCTCCTTTCTTTTACACTGCCAGAGGTGTCGTGGATGATTATACTGAGGACCCGTCTAGGAGTAGCCTCGTCCCGCCGGATTCATCCCCCAGCCTCCACCTCCACGCCCCAACTCCTCCTAAGACTACAAGCCCATCCTCACGCTGGCAGCCCATCCGAAAGCACACATCTCTCTGCCACTTATGTGGATTTATCGGGCTGTTATGGATGTCGTTTCTGCTTTGATCGCACCCTCGCATCTTTAACGGCTTCTCGTATTGAAGATTGGCAGAGCTGATGGTCTCGCGCCGAGGTCACTCTTGTACGTAATCGCTATTTCTCTATAGATACAGAGCCACCTTGGTCTCCCACCGCCATCACGATGTAGCCTATACACCCCACTCATGCATGACCAAATCACGTGACGCCTTCCGCAATCCTCTGCCGGGATGTACCGCTACCGTAGCATTTGTTTCCCGATCCACTCCGCTTCTACACCACCAAAGATGCTGAGGTGGTCACACTTCCTTCTCTAGCTTTCCGGTCCCTACCTAGTGAGGACACTGTGATGCTTGGGTAGGAGCATGCTGTGCTGGCATTTATAGTACTTATGTTTTGTTTTGTTTATACTTGTGTTGTTTTGGTTTTATCAACTGCCTACTTGTTTTGTATGGGACTATCTGTTAGTATGTATTAGGCAATAGTAGGCAGTGGTTTATTTTGCTTAGTATGTATCAGGTTTCGCCTATGATAAGCTTCAGACAATTTTTTTCGTTATATTAAAAGTTTTATAACAAGATTTCATTTCATTGCACCAATATTTTTTATTATTTTATTTAATTAATTTTGAAGGGCGCATAATGTTTAGCCTTGCAATGTGTCAACTTAAGCCTTCCTAATGGTGTGTCGACAAGAAGGGTCCTATGCCGAGTCAGAGTGACGATTAGTCAATCCTCTGTTGTATTTAACCTGTCTCTTCCACCTTTAGCTAAATCCACACACCGAGCACGCTAGGTCTCAACTGATAGCTAAGAACAAAGACAAAACCCCTCTACGATGCAAACCCTTACCTAGTGTTGTTTACTCCCTTGAATAAGTTGTGGACCCCCATGCATAGAAGGCCAATGTGTCTTCCAAAATAAAAGAAGAGAAAAAGAAAAAGCAAAAATAAAAGAAAAGAAGAAAATTGCATCGCTTTGCCTTGAAACCCGAACACGGTCCGAGGGGTATATGGCGAAAGCCTTTAAAGCCCGGTGCCTTAAACCTTCACTCCGGTCGGGGGAGTCGCGACTTTAGTGTTCGGCACATCGGCGGATGGTGGAGCGAAGGAAGTTGTAGGTGGCCGGAGGCTCGAATCATTCGAGTCCTGAAACCCCTATAGAGTTTGTGATCGAAAGATCCTCTGGCGGCTTCGATGCCCTAAACCTTCACCGGTCAGTCATCTGCTAATCCCCGCTACAAGGACTTCGTGAAGCTCTAGAATCCTCAGCATTTCACCCTACAACGAAAAAGAATTGTGTAATAAGTGGGTAGGTCCCGATCTACTTAGGTTGTTAACATACAAGTTATGGGCACAGCCCGGCCTGGGGTGGGAGCTTACGCTCGTAGTTTATG
Source organism: Tetrastigma voinierianum (assembly GCA_016808115.1). NCBI lineage: Eukaryota > Viridiplantae > Streptophyta > Magnoliopsida > Vitales > Vitaceae > Tetrastigma > Tetrastigma voinierianum. The sequence goes on from JAEQBH010000125.1 coordinate 362,320, forward strand.
ATCAGACTGACCAAACAAACCCGTAGGCCAGAAGAGCCCGGTTCATACTCTTTGAGGAGGGAGCTTGCTGGGTCGCCGTGTTGCATAGCGTTTCTTCATTCTTTCAGTCGGTTGCCAGCTTAGTTCTTCATTCACATCGTATTGTGCCACTTGAAATAAACTTTGACCTCTGCTGCTCCTTTGCCATCTACCTGTCGATTTACTCTCCCATACTGCTTACTTTAGACCTCAGCAAATGCCTGAGGGGGTGTGATTAGTACCCAAAAGTGCTATTTCGAACCCTATTTAAGATAGGTTCTATGCTTTTTGTGTACTAATCATATTAGTTGCCGATTGACACGCGGTAGGTCCCTTTAGGCTCTAATGATTGTATTTCGAGGTCAAGTTAGGTAGTTTTGCAGTTTTTTCGAGACATATTCTATCATATCAAGCTAGGCATATCGAAGTTGAGCTGATTTATATCTAGTGTGTATGATTTATCTTCGATTGCATCAAGCCTGGATTGAAGAAATAGCAAAGCAGAACTGTGCTGTGAGCAAGCAAGAGAACAAAGTACGCATATTATAGTGAAATTTCGCTACAATAGTGAAATTGTCGCTATGTGTAGCAATTTTGCTACATAGCGAATTTTCGCTATGCTAGAGAAATTTCTCTACATAGCGAAAATTTCACCTGTAGAGAAATTGTCTGCTTCCTGTTTTTGTGTACAAACGATTCTGTTTTGATTAATTTCATTTCTACCCTCAATGTAATTATACTCTTTAGGATTTATTGGTATTTTCACCTGGTTGTATGGCTATATAAGCCATTTGCTGAACAATTTGTAACCTAACTTTTCATAACAGGCATTTCCATTACGGGCCCCTGTTTTCAGCCCTCATTTGCTCTCTTCTCTCTCCTATTTCTCTCACTTTCTAGGCAACCAAACACACCCTTTGAGAATGACAACTCAAAGGATGTTTGGCTAAAGCCTCTAAACCTTGAAGGAGGCCGCTAGGGTGGGTTGGATAAGGTTTGCAGTGTTCCTCTCAGTTACTTAATGAGGTACTACAGATTTATGTTTCAAACATTCAAACTAGGGTTTGAAAAGCTATTTGATGTACTTTCTTTGGCCAATACTTACAAGCTTTTCAAGTTCGTTGCATTTCATTATTGGGACACCGACATCCATTAGTTGTCATTTATGAGAGATCGGAGGTAGGTTAAATGCTAGATTTCAACTTCAAGAACATTAAATGCTCAGTAAATGCTATGTTTCAAAGAGGAATGGTACTAAGGGTTGGTTTTTAAAGTTAAACGAAGATCCCTGAAATCACCAGAGGTCATTTTACCCAATGCGAGGAAATAACCCGAGGACAGCATTGCAACCGTATCATACCAAACTAGTGGCCCGAAACTTCAAGGACTTCTTTTTACATTTTATTTCGAATTACCTTCAGTTAGCATAGTGACAACAACCACTGTTTTTGTACAAATCCAAAATCCAAACAAAAGCCTCACCATTTTGACTCATTAAAAAATCATTTGTAAGATGAAAACCCATCCCAGAGTTCGATCTTAGAGCCGCTATACTGCAGTAGTTATGCTACGGAAGTAGGAGTAGTTTAGGTATAAATTTTGTTGATTCATTACACCTACTTTAAAAGCGAATCACGCACTTATTACTAGATGAAATGAACCGAAAACGTGATCAAACCCGGTATATGATGGGTGTTTTTGGCACTCATCAACATACGAGGTTGCGGAACAAGGACCTTCCAACATGAATAAGGTATTCTTCCATCCCTAAATCATCTGATCGGATTATATAGATACTTGGATGGGTTAAAAAAAGGGCGAAATTCTTGTTTCATCACTATGTATGTATGTTGAATCGCCATAGAAACCCAACATGATGATCTTGAGTAGTTTGAGTACTTGATCTATGAATTTCTCTCATGATCCTTGTGGGTATAATATCCAGACTTTAAAATCCACTTATTACTTGTTGACCAGTACACTTGTAGTAAGAGAACCCAAGTTGAATTCTAAGTAGTAGAGAGTAAGAAAAAAGCAACCACAATTTGGTTATCAACAAGTTTTTGAGATTGTTGTTAAGGACTCTAAACAAGTCTTTGGTGGTAGTGTATCAAGAATTTGTTCTAACAACAATTTGGCTTCAACAAATTTTGGCGCCGTTATCGGGGATCTAAGCAAGGCCTTCATAGATTAATATTTAAACTAAAAAGAAAATTGCTAATTTGGACATGTTTATTTTTTTTGGAAAAATTGAGCTATCTTTCCAGCTACAGTTGTGCTCAATTCTATGAAGTGATCTAATTGTAGTTTCAATGTGTTATTATTGTATGTGCATATCTTATGCATAAGGGACAAAAAGCTGAACTATTACCACTTGACACTAAAATAGAAAAGACATTAAGGAACTTGAAGAAAGTAAGAGTAGCTGAAGCAGCAACTATGGCTGAACAAAGACAAGGTAATCAAAATATTCCTGTAGTAGCAACAACAAGACCTCAACAGAGGCAGAGAACCATGGAAGATTTATGGAGACCAGTGATTAGAGAAGAGTATTCTATAGTAAGGAAACCACCAATTGAGGTAAATAACTTTGAGCTGAAACCTGCCTTGATTACCACGGTTTAGGAAAATCAGTTGATAGGGCATCATAGTGAGAATCCTAATGAGCATCTGAGCAGAAATCTAAGGATGGGCAGTGAAAATGAATGGAGTGAACCCTGATATAATTAAGTTGCAGTTATTTCCCTTTTCTTTGAGAGACACTGCTACTATTTGGTTTGAATCACCACCATATGGTTCAATGAGAAATTTGGAGGAACTTGTGGAAGCTTATCTCAGCATATTTTTCTCTCATGCTCTAACTTCTAAGAGGAGAGGAGAGATCATTTCTTTCAAGAAGAGAGAAGATGAATCTCTTTATAATGCCTGGGAAAGATATAAGCAGTTGCTGAGGAGATGCCTTATGCATGGAATTGAACAGATGACATATATGGACATTTTCTACCATGTTATGAACTATTATTCAAAAGGGATAGTAGATGCAGCCTCTAGAGGTGCATTTAGAAGAAAGAGTGCTGAAAAAGCAACTCAATTGATTGAAGAACTGGCTAAGAGAAACTATATAGCTCCATCTGAAGCTTCGAGGAGCAATAGAAGATATGAAACATGAGGTGTGATAGAGATGAACAAGATGACAACTCTTGAAGCTAAACTAGATACAATCATGACCAGAATGAACAATCAAGAGAAAAGAAGTCCTTTAGTTAATGAAGTGGGAATTGTAGATGGTGCTGAGCAGAAAAGTGTTGATGACCAAGGGCTTGCTCATGAAGGTCCTTATCATGTAGAAGAAGTAATGTTTTTGAATGGGAATAGAAGTTACAACTTCAAACCTAATAGCAACCTACCAACCCACTACACACCAACCTTGAGGAACCATGAGAACCTGTCTTATGGAAGTGGGAATCATCATGTCAAAGACCGTCAAATCACTGAACATAATTATATTCCACGAACTCCAAGACAACATCAAGGTATTCAAAGATCAGATAATCAAGGACAGAAAAGATCTCAATCATTTGAAGAGTAGATGTTGAGTTATATGGCAGAAAACAAAAGAATAATCAACCTGCATGAATAAAAATTTTCTTAACTTGTAGTTTTCCAAGCAAATACAAACGTATTTCAAGCAAATACAAATGCTTCTTTGAAAAACTTAGAGACTCAAGTAGGGCAGCTAGCCCTAAATTTGAAAAATTAGTCTAGGGATTCTTTCCTTAGTGATACAAAGAAGAATCCTAAAGATTGCATGGCTATCACAATGAGGAGTGGAAAGGAAGTGCAAGTCAAAAAAGAAGTTGAGAAAGAAGATCCAAATCAACCAGGAAGTGAGAAAGAGAAAAACAAAACTATGTTTACAGATGAAAGTGAGCAGTTGAAAGTGAAAACTAAATTGCAACCTAAAGAGATAGTACCAAAGGAGAAAGAGGAAGTCAGAATTTATCAACCTCTAATACTCTTGCCTTAAAGATTTAAGCAGACCAAACTGGATGACCGGTTTGCCAAATTTCTGAATATGATTAGAAAGTTGGAAATTAACATTCCTTTTACTGAGGCATTAGCTTAAATGCCACACTATGCTAAGTTTATGAAGGATATAATTAGCAAAACAAGAAAACTGGATGAAAAAGGGGTGGTGAGCCTATCTGCAAATTGTAGTGTAATCATTTAGAAGAAGCTGCCAATGAAAATGCAGGATCTAGGAAGTTTTACTATACCTTTCACAATTGGAAATCATGAATTTGGGAAGGCACTGTGTGATTCTGGTGCTAATATCAATATGATGCCTCTTTTATTAGTAAAAATATTAAGTTTGGGGGAGTTAACTACTGCTACATTGTCTTTACAAATGGCAGACAAATCAATGACTCAACCATAAGGTATTCTTGAAGATGTGTTTGTCAAGGTGGGGAATGTCACACCCTCAACCCCTGCCTAAGTGGACGGGCGGGCCCGCAAACTATAATCGACTCTCTTTACTTTCTGTTTTTCGTATATCGTGTTCCCAAGTCTTATAACGAATCAAAATATCATGTATAATAAAAATAAAATCACACCGTAGTGGCGCATAAAGGTCAATATATATACAAAGCCTGAGTCCCATTTACATATACATACAAAAACCGTACATTTGTATTTACATAATCGAAAGTAAACCTGGCTGCGTGATGAACCCCTACAAGTGTGTCGCCCATCGTATCGTGGAAGATCACTTGACGTCCTCCTATACCTACACCATTAAAAACCCGTGCCATGCTTAACGCTTAGTGGGAAACATATGACTTATACGTATACACATGCACTAACTCTCATTTACAGTAAGCATATAATAGTAACAGATATACAGTAGCAGATATAAGATTTTTTCATGAATTTATAACAAACTTATACATATACTTGCACTTATAGCAAACTTATACTTGTTCAGATCTCCTGTAGGAGTTATAGAGTTTATACTTGTACGGAGGTACTCGTAGGTACTACAGAGATTATACTTGTACAGAGGTACTTGTAGGTACCATAGAGCTTAACGATGTACATTACTTTACTCTTATGCGTTATTCAGACTCTTATCATATAACTGTTTGACTACCTAGACCAATAATAAGAAATGAGTAGGACACAACATACAAGTACTAAGGTACTAGATTGTACGAGGTGTCAGACAAGAAAGTAGGAGGCCAAGACCGATAAAGAGTGTCATCAAGACTAATCGAGAGTACCGGCTACTAATCGAGATTACCAAGTATCGACAGAGAGTACCAAAGTACTAAATGTGTCGAAGCACGGTCAGAGAGTGCCGTCCCACTAATCAGAGAATACCGAAGTACTATACGTGCCTGCCAACGTAACAGAGGTGCCGTGTCATTTAATATCCGGTCTTAGGCAGTCCTACAATTATATGTCTTTCGGAACTTATGATCTTATCACATGGGCAAGACATTAAGTTTGCCAATTCGCTTCGCCTCGGCGGCGAGGTACGGTTTAATTTTTCCTTTACCTTACAAACCTAAATGGACCCTTTCATACACTTATAGGGTCCTCATTAGTCCAATAGACAAGTCCTCGGAGCATCGAAAAACAAAACATAACAAAACACAAAAATTTCCATGCTGTGAAAAGTGCTACGCCGCGGCGTAGCTTTGCTACGTCTCGGAGTACCCGAGGTCATCCAAACCTCCCTCTTAGCCAAGCCGCAGCATGGACGTGCCATGCCTTGGCGTGGACCTACGTTGCTGCGTGGGATCCCTACGCCGTGGCGTAAGACCCCAAAAATTACCCATATTTGCCTATTTTGTCCATTTTTCCCTAAATCCAACCAAAAACCCAAAATAATTGGAACTCATCACCGAAAACAACTCCCAAGTGTATTCTAACCCAACCAAAACCAAACATGGAGATTAATTAGGGTTTTTCCAAACCCAAACTCAAATACTTGTAAGTTAGGTTAACTTCCTAACACCCAAATAGGTATCCATACCTTATAAACCAAGATTCCATACTCAAGGGAGGATTCCATACTCATCTTATATAAATTAGGGTTTTACCAACCCAACTTTGAACAAATCTAGGGTTAGGATGAATTTCGAACTAAACCCTAGAAATGGAACAACTAATATCTATACAAAAGTCACAAAATCCATACTAATCCATGCACAAATAGTTTCCATATAAAATCCTAGCCATCCATACATAATTTCCATACCTTTCCTCTTCTTCTTCTTCTTCTTCTCTTCTTCTTCTTCTTCTTCTCTTCCTTTCTCTCTTTCTTTATCTCTTCTCCTCTCCTTCGCATTTTGCTCTCCAAATGCCCAAATGAGAGACCCTAAATGGGTCTTATTTGGTCAAATTTCCCTTTTATTGCACTTTGGTCCTCAAGTTCCCTTCTATTTGCACCACAACTTCCCATTATTCCACTTTGGCATATAATCTTATTATCTTATGAATTTTTTATCCTGTTTTGACAAATTCCACTTTTACACTTGTTTCTTGTACAATTTCCGGGTTTCTCAGATTTCACGTTTTGCATTTAAATTACAAAAAATTCAAATTATACCTACAAAATACCCTAACTATGTTTAAAAATTACTAGGGTGTATTTCGGGGTGTTACAAGGGAAGTTCATTTTCCTAGTGGACTTTGTAGTGATAGATATGGAAGAAGACAAGCAAGTGCCACTCCTACTAGGGAGACCATTCTTAGCTACTGGTCAACCTTGATAGATCTATAGAAAGGAGAACTCACTTTGAGGGTTGGCATAGAAGAAGTACACTTCAACCTGAATCAAAGCTTGAAGCAGCTTGATTTTGAAAGATCTCAATGCGTGAGGATTGATAATGTAATTCCTGAAAGATAAGAGGTAAACAATAATTTTATGATAGAGAATCCACTTGAAGAAAACACGTTCAATTCACTCTATAATGAAGAGTTGAACGAAAAAACTGAGTTAAATGAAGTTGTGATGAGCCTGAGAGAAGAGAATGATGATGATTTAAGAAGTAATAAAGTGAAAGTGCATGAGGCAGAAAAGAGCTCTAAAGGGCTAATCCCAAAAGAATTGCTAAGCATCTAAAAAATGCATTCCTAGGTGAAGAAAAGTCTAAAACAGTGATCATAGCAGTTGATTTGATTATAGAAAAAGAGAGAAGTTGTAGAGATTCTCTGAAAGCATAAAGAAGTTATAGCTTGGTCAGTGGAAGATTTGAAAGGGATCGGCCTATCTATTTGCATGCATAAAATCCTCATGGAGAATGCAAAGACTTCCATTGAACACCAAAGGAGACTAAATCCAGTAATGAAAGGAGTGGTGAGGAAGGAGGTTTGGATTTATTTATGCCATCTTAGATAGCCCTTGGGTGAGCTCGATTTATGTGGTTCCTAAGAAGGGTGGATTTACAATGATCATGAATGAAAAGAATGAGCTAATACCTACAAGAACTGTAATAGGGTGGAGAGTCTTCATAGATTACAGGAAATTGAATAATGCCATGAGAAAGGATCACTATCCTTTACCATTTATTGACCAAATGCTAGACAGATTGGCAGGGCACCCTCATTATTGCTTCTTGGATCGGTATTCTGGGTACAATTAGATAGCCATAGCTCATGAAGATTAGGAGAAGACTACTTTTACATGTCTCTATGGCAACTTTGCTTTAAGAAGGATGCCATTTGGACTATGTAATGCTCATGCCACATTTCAAAGGTGCTCATGTCTATGTTCTCAAACTTGGTAGAAGAAATTGTGGAGAAATTCATGGATGATTTTTATGCTTATGATTCAAGTTTTGATAATTGTTTGGAGAATTTATCAGTGTTACCTTAGAGATGCAAAGACAAGAACTTGGCTCTTAATTAGGTAAAATGCAATTTTATGGTAAAATAAGGAATTGTTTTGGGGCACAAAATCTCTGCTACAAGATTGGAGGTTTATCAAGTCAAAATTTTTGTGATTAAAACCTTGATGCCACCTACTACTGTGAAAGGAATCAGAAGCTTTCTAGGTCATGCTGGGTTCTATAGAGATTCATTAATGATTTCTAAAAAATAGCTTAGACCACTGTGCATGCTATCACAACCCCGATTCCCGATCCGACCTGAAAGGCGGATCCGACCCGAGTCCGGGGCGCGAGACTCTATACTGGGACTCACGACTGCTCTTTCTCGTGAGTTGAACTTTACCCGCGGGTATACAAACACTTATAATAACAAAATCATTTACATATATTAAAGAACCGCCACCCAGTGGTGTCCATCAAAAATCTATACACACATATACCGAGTCCCATTTACATACACAAAAACTATACATTTACATTTACAAATCGTAGCGCTGACCTACATGTAGTGAACCCCCTACTAGTATGTCGCTCACCAGATGAATCTTTCGGGACGCCTTCTCCCGTACCTACACGCATTGAACCGCATACGTACGCTTTAGTGGGGAAACATATGACTTATACAAACACATGCACTTATAATCGAATCATAACAAAACATATATCAAGAATGTGATCTCAGACCTTCTTATGAATTCATATAAATAAATTTACGATATATATAATTATCCTTGTAACAAACTTTATGCTTGTTCGTGATCTCTCGTCTACTAAGATCGAAGCTTGTACTTAGGAGCAACTTATACTACTCATATCTTACACTTGCGGCGTACCTATTCTTATTCCGATCTCTCGTAGGGACACCTAACTCCATACCATTCCATAGAACACATACATTATATAGATTTCCCCTGTATGCTTATCGAGCTTTACATATACTTACAACAAGGGTATTCTTTATCCACCCATTCAATACTTATCTTAAGCTTATACTTGTTCCGATCTCCCGCAAGAGTTACAGAGCTTATACTTATACGGAGGTACTTATACACATACTGGTACTTATGTCTATCTCAGATCTCCCGTGGGAATTCACAGAACTTATGCTTATACAGAGGTACCCTTAGGTACTACAAAGTTTGTACGTATACCATAGGGCTTATACTTATACTACTGAGTTTACACTTGTTCGAAGATACCAGTAGGTACTATAGAGATTATATTTGTATTACGGAACTTATACTGGTATTGCAGAACTTATTCATACCTAAGTATTCGTGAAGTACTACTGCTCAACTTCCTTAAAAAGACACATACTTGTACTTGTATTGAATGATACGTATGCAGATCTCCCAAAGAACATATATATCAGACTTATTCTTATACTTTGTCTCGCACTTTATAATTATTCGCATCTCCCAAAGGACATCTACTGAACTATATGTCGACTAATACTTATCTAGATCTCTCTTAGGACTACAAAGAAGTACTGTGAGGGTACTACTTATACTTGTACTTCGTATCTTCAGACTTCAGCCACGGCTATCCTTGTCTTACGGATTATGTACTTGCACACGGAGCTTATTCTTGTATTTGATCTTATGCTTGTATTACTGGGAGCTTATTCTTGTATTTCGTGATCTTGGTACTTGTATTACGGAGCGTATACTCAGACATGCATCTTATACTCTGTATTACGTAACTTATTCTTGTATTTTTGATATTGGCACCAGAGGTACTGGCTGCATCGTATACGTAGGTACCTATATAGGTACATTCAATCTTACCATATTCATTTCTTTACTCTTATTCTTTATTCAGTCCTAATAATATAATCCTGTTGACTACTGAGGTACCCGTGAGGGGTACTACTGACTTATACTTATTTACGTAACTTATACTTATATTAATGATATGAAGTACCCGTAGGTACTACAATAGATTAGAGGTACCAGAGGTACATTCGGGATTTTTACCATATTCATTTCCTTCGTGAGTCTTATCATATAAATTAGTGGATTACCTGCACTGGCAATAAGAAATGAGTAGGACACAAATACAATAAGTAACCGGCTGGTAATACGCACTGGCGGGTGACGTAGTTAATAAAGAAGGAGTGCCGAGGCACTGATCAAAATTACGCCCGCCCACGTAACAAAAAGTGTCGTGAATCCAGCGTATGTCGGGCATTGATCGAACGCGGCCCGCCCACGCAATGTGGCGTCGTAGCACCAGCGTGAGCCGCCGCACCGAATGCAGACGTGCCCGCCCACGCCAAGGTCGCGGTCATTTAATACCTGGTCTTAGGCATTCCTACAATTATATGTGATAATAATCATATAGAATCTATTTTTATTCGTACAAAATAATTAGGGCATTCTTAGCCACATTATGTGTTCATGACATATTTCCTTCCATATTTAGGTTCATGTTTCATACTTGTTCCATATGGCATTTCATATACTTGTATGGTATGACCCCAATGTATTCACACCTCATTCATGTATTCTTGTTCCTTTATGAACCTACTTTACTTAGAAATTGGAATCATTCCACTAAATCATCCAAACTCGTTACGGCATTTTCACGCCAAACTGGGCCGCCTTGAAATACTCATTTTCAGGGTTCTTAACTCCATATCTAACCCTATTTCTTTGTACCTTGAAGCTATAAGGTGCTAAGGGTTCTTCAACCTGAATCACTCCAAATCGAGCAATCAAATCCCAGTTATGTCCTAAACAACCCTGACTACTCTATGATCAAAACTCGAAGGTAAATTGGCTTCAACATACCACTTTGAGGTGAATTTACGGGCCAACAGTCGACTTGAAGGTACCTATTTCAGGATGCTTTGTTCTCCTTGAAGTCTAGTTTTACCAACAACTTGAATAACTCAAATCAGATAAGAAATGACCAAGTTATGGCCAAAATACGAAAACTGGTCCAAAACAATTGACAGAACACTTATGGTACCGGTACCACCCCTCGAAAATGCCTAGAAATTGTGTTTTCTCTTCCCTTTTTCCATATATTTTCACCCAAAACCACTCAATACTGAATACACACATCAAAACCACTCCATATTCATCTTGTAATGGTGGTTTAAAACTTCATATACCCAAACCCTAGGTAAAAGTCCAAGAACCCATACCAAAGTCCACCATCTTTATACAAAAACATAGAATTAAAGGGGATTCCATGCTTATATTAACCAAGCTAGAGTTTTTCAACTCAATTTCATTCAAACCTAAGGTTAGGATCAATTCCTAACTAAACCCTAGGTTTGGAACCCATAAAAATCCCTACCAAAGTCCAAAATACACATGATTCCATATTCAAAGTCAAAAATCATAGAAATCCTTACCTTTCTTCTTGGCTTCTCCTTCTTCTTCCTCTTCTTCTCTCTTTCTTCCTCTTTCACGGTTTGTTCTTCCCAAAATGAGACTAAATTTGGTCTTAAATCAAAGATTTTTTCCTTAGGCCATGTTTGGTCTCCCTAAAACCCATTTTTGGGTTGCTTTCATTATTTCACTTAGTCCTTAGGTTCTTCTCTTTTTGCAAATCAAGTTAGGCATGTTTCTATTTTAACCCCTAGTCTTTCCCTTTTATGACCACTAGGTCCTCAAGTGGTAAATTACATATTTACCCTTTGCTCTCATTTTAATTTTCGGGTTTCTCGTTTTATTTCCGAAAATTCATATTTAACTTTTATTAAACCTTAAACATGTTGAAAACGACTAGGGTATATTTCGGGGTGTTGCACATGCTGCTTGAAAAAGATGCAAAGTTTGATTTTGATAATGCATGTAAGTTAGCCTTTGAAGAGATAAAAGCCAGACTGATAATGGCCCCTGTCATAGCAACACCAGATTGGAGCAAGGACTTTGAAATTATGTGTGAGCAAGGACTAGTGATTATGCAATGGGAGCAGTTTTGGGGCAAAGATCAGAGAAGATTTTCAAAGATATATATTATGTTAGCAAGAACTTTAATGAAACTCAAGATAATTATTCAACTACAGAAAAGGAAATGCTAGCAATGGTGTTTGCATGTGAGAATTTTAGATCATACATCTTGTGATCTCATGTCATTGTGCATATAGATCATGTAATAATTAAATATCTAATGGCAAAGAAAAGTGCTAAGCCAAGATTGATCAGATGGGTTTTTTTGTTACAAGCGTTTGATATTGAGATTAAGGATAAAAAGGATAGTGATAATGTGATAGTTGATCACTTATCAAGAATAGAAAAGGTTACTGAAAAGAAAAGGGGAAATGAAGTTGAAGAAAACTTCCCTGATGAGCAGTTGTTTCAGGTAAAATTCAGTTACCTTGGTATGATGATTTATTCAATTATTTAGCTTATGGTATTATGACACAAGAATTCACTTATTAGCAGAAGAAGAAGTTGAGACATGAATCAAGATTCTACATATGGGATAACCTACTTCTATTTAGAAGGGGTGCATATTAGATTGTTAGAAGGTGTATAACTGAGATTGAGCAAACTAAGATTCTAGACAAATGCCATTGAGCATAGTATGGAGGTCATTTTGCAAGACAAAGAACAACTTAGAAAATCCTCCAATCTGGTTTCTACTAGCCAACTATGTTCAAGGACAGTTTTGAATGGGTCAGGCAATGTGACATATGTCAAAGAATGGGCAACATCAATAGAATAGATGAAATGCCTCTACAAGGAATCCTGGTTATGCAAGTTTTGTTGTTTGGGGAATAGATTTCATGGGACTTGTTCCACCATCTTTTGGGAATACATACATTCTGCTTAAGCTGTATCATGTACTAAATGGGTAGAAGCAGCTTGTCTAAGAAACATGCAACACAGCTTATTGGATTTGTCCAAAGGAGACACCGACAGATACGGAGGCCTAAGAACTATCATAGTAATGATCAAGCCTGGCTTTGCTAACAAACTATTTTCAAAACCCATGAGCAGATATGGTGTGAGACATGATATGGGTTTGGCTTATCACCCTCAGTCAAATGGACAAGCGGAAGTGTCCAATAGAGAGTTAAAGAATATACTGGAGAAGACTGTTAATACAAGTAGGAAAGATTGGTCATTGAAGCTAGATGATGCGTTGTGGGCATACAAGACTGCTTACAAATCTCCTATTGGATGTCCTCATAAAGATTTGTTTTTGGAAAATCTTGACATCTACCACTTGAACTTGAGCATAAAGCTATGTGGGCAATTAAGAAGCTGAACTTGGATTTCCAAGATGCTAAGGAAAAAAGACTACTCCAGTTAAATGAATTGGAAGAGCTGAGGAATGAAGCCTATGATAGTGCCATAATTTACAAGGATAGAACCAAAAGGTGGCATGATCAGAGAATCCTTAGAAAAGAGTTTAGAGTAGGAGAATCTATCTTACTGTACAACTCAAGACTATGACTATTCCCAGGAAAGCTGAAGTCAAGATGGAGTGGTCCCTTTATAGTCATATCAATCACACCATTTGGAGTAGTAACATTGAAAGGAAAGTCAGGAACTGAATTTATGGTAAATGGTAAAAGATTAAAGCACTACATGGGAGGAAATATGAATGAAGAACAATCTGGAGACTAACAGTTTTGAAGAAATGGCTTACTAGGAAAATTTTGTTGATACAACCATGTCTAGTTAAGGACACTAAACATAGAAGCTTCTTGGGAGGCAACCCAAGCATAATTTTCTTGTTAATTTCAATTTTAATTTGTTTTTTATTAGTATTATATATTTGACAATTTGATTTCAAGTTAGATGTTTATGTTAGCTAAATTTTGTGTTTTCCAGGATAGGAAAGCTGATTCTTACGTGAGAATTATTGATGATGAGCAAATTTGAGCAATGAATGAAAATCTGCTAAATGAAAAAGGATTACATGCTCAAAAACTTTGTGAGGACTTTCCAATTGGTTTTCCTTGTCCTTATTTTCTCTGCTTATAAATTGTGGAATTTTTGCTGAAGTGAGAACATTGAGCTTAATTGTACATGCTTGAAGAGAACTGCTAAATCATAATTGAATTGTATACACAAGCATTATTTATTGATTTGAATTGTAGTATGTTGCCTTGTGTGCAAGATTGATGAAAATTGTTTAGCTTTTTGGATAGGTTAGAACTGAGATGAAAATACAAAATTGTCATGACAAATTTTTTTTTTAATTGTCGCAACAAATAACGTTTCAACCTTTCTCAATATAAGACAATTAATTGACGCGACAATTGATGAGTGCAAAACTCATCTAGTTTTAAGTCCATTTTTCATGCATATTTAAGACCTTAATGTTCTATTTAATGCAAAAATATGAATTTTCATCTAGATTTGTGTTTTGCAGGGGTTAAGAGCAAAATAAGCAAAAAGAGCAAGAAAAGCAGCTGAATTGGCCAAGGCCGGAAGCACGGAATGTTGTGACAACTTCAATTTTATTGCAACAAAACTAAAGGAAATTAGCAGAAAAAGTGTCGCAACAATTGAAACTCTGTCGCAAAAAATATTGAGAAGAATCCCTGAGAAGACAATACAAAGTTGTTGCTACATTTCAAAAGTTGTCTCGACATAGTATAAGGCTGAAGGCAAAGAATTTGTTGTGACATTTCAATCTTTGTCGTGAAAAATATGAGGAGAGTACCTAAGGAATCAACAGAACATTTGTCGTGACAATAAAAATTTTTTCATGATAATGACCTAAGAGAAAGATCAAGCAGTAGTGTTGCGACCATCTCACAACAACTCTGAAGACATTACGATAATTATACATTTGTCGCAACAATCTACTAGAGATCAAAAGTTGAACAACAAAGAGGACATTGTCAAGACAAATGTGGACAACAAAAGATGAGAAGTGATTGTTGCGACATTTCAAACTTTGTCACAACAAATACTTCAAAGGCAAATATGGAATGTCACGACATGTCTTCTATTGTCGCGACAATATATTTAGTGGGCTTACACTGAAACCCATGAAATCTGCCTAGAATTCCGGCCTAGCATTAATTTGGCCTATTAATAGAAATAGATAGGGCACGAAAGAGGATATTATATCATCAGAGGATGAACACTGAGAGGAGAATATAGAAAGAGAGCTGAGAGATAAAAGCTTTTGTACATATTTTTATTTTTCTTTAATTTTCATTTTCAGTTTAAGGATTAGAATAGTTGATCTAAGATGCAATATTGAGTTGGGATCTTTGTATATCAAGCTCCATTGCTGTCTGAACTTGAATGGAGACTGGAAATATTTCTAGAAACTATTTTCTTTAATCAACTAGTCATTGTTACTTGTGATCCGGTTATGGAAGGCTAAGCTTCCTCTGGGAAGGGATTGGTGTTTTGATTATCATTTTTGTGTTATTTAAATAAATTTTGCGGTTTGAAGGTTGGATTGATGTAATTGGTATTGGTCTTTAAAAGTACTGTTTTGAGTATCAGTAGACTATACCCAGCAAGAGTTGTATATGTGCTCTGATTTCCAAGATGCCTTTGAGTGACACGGATGGATGTTCCTGAGAGCAAATAGCAGTTACTTTGGGGGTATGCTAAATTGGTACTCTTAGAACAAATAAACTCTAAGTATCATTGTGATGGATCATAGGTGATGTTCTAACCTTTGGCTTCAAGGTTCCCTTCTGAGTGACAACAAAAGTGTGTTCCCGAGGCATAAGGGCCATATCATGATTTATCAATTTAATATTTAGAGGTTTCATCTAAGTTTGGTAGAATGTTTGTGCTTATGTTGTTGGAAGTGATTATTCTAATCAAAGTGCAGATAGAGGTACCAATTACATTGGAGGATGCTTGTGTTACCCTGTCTATGGGGGCAAGTTGACTTTCGTCATGAGAAATGGTTGAGTAGTATTGGTTTAGGAAAAACAACCAATTCTTAAGGGAAATCAGATCTTAAAAGTAGCTGTTTAGACACATTGACCTGGTGCAGGAATGTAGAGATCTAAATGTTGAAATATATGGTGGTTGAAGGTATTTCAAGACTATATTATTATGCTCTTGGACAAATCCAAAATTCAACCCCATAACTATTGCTGTTTTGAACAATATGCAATTTGGTCATCAGAACACTGATCCCATTCCCAATGTTTATTAAATCTTAATGAAACCTTTAATTCCTTTAGACTTAAACATCTTTTCAATTAAAGAAAAATTGACACAAATACTTTTATTTCAGTTATGCTAGTTAGTCAAACTCATTAAGTTAGAGGTTCAAATAGTAATGATCTTGAGTAGTAAGGATACTCGATCTTTAAATTTTATCATTAATCCCTGTGGGAATGATATCTGGACTTTATAATCCACTTTATTACTTGTTGACCTATGCACTTGTAGATGTAGACCAAATTGAATGTATAAAAATGATTAAAGTAAAAAGAAGTAGAAATTATGGTATGGAACAACAAGTGTTTAGGTGCAGTTGTAGGGGACTTTAGTTAGTTGATTCGAGGTAGCACGAAAGTGGTCCAGACCAAGAATATGTTAATGGCCAGAAAGCATAGCTATCGCAAAGATAGTGGCTCTAGGGTCGAACACACAGGATGAGTTTTCTTCGCACGTCGATTCTACGCTGAGTTAAAATGGTGAATTTGTTTTAGATTCAGGGTTTTTGTAAAAACAATAGGTTTTAATGGTTGGAAACTAAAAACAAAGTGAGTTAAAAAAAATTGTAAAATAGAACTCCTTGAAGTGTTAGGTCATTGGGGTTGGATTCATAGGGCAACTGAGGATTTCTAGGGTCCTTTCCTCGCGTTGGGGAGGATGATCTATAGTCATTCCCTAAACCAAATCTTCATTTAGCTATAAAAATTGACCCTTAATAACTATCCTTTAAAAAATGGCATCCACTGGCCATTAGTGCTCTCGGCCATTAAAACACTAGTCACCTTGACTAGCCTTTACAATGGATCATAAATGATAACTAACAAACATCACGGATCTAACATTAAGCATCCAATGAGCCCAAAGCTGGCCAAGTAATAAATCCATTCAAGGTGACTAAAAGGATCAAACCCAGTTAGTGTTATAACAGTGAGGGACACCGCGTGAAAACATGGAACCCTCAACCCGCCGTGATCTCAGACTAAAGAGCCTCCCTTCTTCAAGGAGAAAGAGGTTCTAGCCGCTTATCCTCCGAGTTGTCGTCCTCGAAGGGTGTTTGGCTAGTGAGAAAGGGAGAGAAAGTGAGGGAAAATGAGAGATAATGAAAAAGGGCTGGAAGAGCTAAAAGCTTCCCACCCAAAAAGTTTTATTAATAAGAAAAAGGTCTCCATATAGTGTCTTGTCTAGGGCTTTTATAGCCAAACCCCCTTTACAAAATACCAAAAAAAACAAAACAAATACTATTACAATGGGGGCAAATTAGAAACAAAACCAAAAAGTGACAAAGAAGTCAAAAAGTTGTGCGTTAAGATATGAACAATAAGAAGTTAAAATTTCGCAGCGCTTCCGTCCTTTTCTTCTGCTTTGCTTTTTGCTTCTCTTTTCTTCTAGTTTTTGAAATGCAGCTATGAGTTGAACTTG
This sequence comes from Tetrastigma voinierianum, assembly GCA_016808115.1. Lineage (NCBI taxonomy): Eukaryota > Viridiplantae > Streptophyta > Magnoliopsida > Vitales > Vitaceae > Tetrastigma > Tetrastigma voinierianum. The sequence goes on from JAEQBH010000125.1 coordinate 379,769, forward strand.
GATTCTCCATGGTTGAGTTGAATCCCTATCTACGCTATAAAAAGCCTGCAAAAACAACAAAACTTGCTACAAAATTTGATTAGTAGCTTTGCTAGGTCCTTAACATGCCAATTGGGTTAATTAGGTTGATCAGTACACAAAAAGTGCTCAAAACCTATGTTAATAAAGGTGTAAAATAGCACTTTTTGGGTAGTAATCAAACGCCCCAACCAACACATTGCTAGTCCCTTAGCAATGAAAGAAGAAGAAAGCAATCAAAAGCAAGATGAGCTATAAATATATCTACACAAAAATGGTTTTCAAAATCATTGAAGTGATAAAACCCAACCTGCAGTGTAAGTTATCAAAGCCCTGTCTAATGACCATCTCAAGAAAAGTGTGTGCTATGCAAAATCAAGTGTCAAAACAGTGTCAACTCCTAGAGAACCATCTTAACATCTTCCACAAAAACCTAAGTGTTAACTTGATTAGTTTTCAAAAATAATCTGTCAAGCTGTGTTCTCCCTAACCTAGCTTTTATTTAAACCTAGCATACTAACCAACCTCAATAGATCAAGACCCACTTTTATTCCACAACTCCCTTTTTTGATGTAGAGGTGCAATGCTAAGGGTATTGAACTCACAAGTGTCCATGTAGCGGGGGTCCACCGATAACTCCCAACCACTTAAGGTTTAGGGGATCAAGTCATAAGGATCTTTCAACCACTAACTCTTCAAGTTTCACCCCGGACTCTTAATGAGTTCAAAACTCCAACACCTACAATTTGCTAAGCTCTATCCATCCACCCATGTAACGAGCACAAAGTCTGCGACTCCCAACTAGTTGGTTTAGGGCACCAGGCTTTAAAGACTTTCACCATATGCCCCTCGGACCGTGGTTGGGTTTCAAGACAAAGCGTCACAAATTTTCTTTTCTTTTATTTTTCTTTTTCTTTTATTTTTCTTTTGAAAGACTCATTGGTCTTTTTATTCAAGGGGTCCCGACCTATTAAAGGTGGTCAAAGGTACTGTGGCCTGACTTTTGCGTGGCTTAAAGGCAAGCCAAATTCTATAATGAAATGTAATGTGCATGCTGTGTGGTTAGTTCATCGTGGAAGAAAAAAGGTCAATGCCATAAGAATTTCAACATGTTAATAACTCAACTAGGCATACACAATCTCTAACATCAACATTGGAACAATTTCAACTTCTCATACTACAAGCGGGCATTACAAAAAAAAAAAAAAAAAAAAAATCTAAAATCGTAAACTAGCATGAACTAGAAACTAAAACATGAACTATATTGGTAAGGGAACTAACTAGCAAGCCATCTAATTAAACAAAAAGACTTGCTAAAAAACATAAAACAACACTTCCTTCCTTAACTCTCCCCCCAACCAAATTCAACATTGTCCTCGATGTGGTTATGGAATGGAAATTTAAGGAAGGAAGTGATACCTCCTTGATGAAATGTACCCATTTTTGGAGAGGAGACTTCGCAAGCTTTCCACCGAAACCTTATTCACTCCATTTGGGCTTCAAATGAACAAGTTGGAAGAAGAAAATAGAGGAAAAAAGTGACCAGTTGGAGAATTTTGAAAATTACACCTTTATCATAATTTCAAAAGTGTTCTTTATTGCTATATTTGGCTTCTACACTCTCCAAGCTTTCCAACGATACCAAAATTACCCAAAACGGAGTTCGGATGAAAAATTTATAGTCAAAACAAAATAGGAGTGCAAAATTGGGGGGGCCTGCGAAAAAAAATTCGCATTTCACAGCCTGCGAATTTTTTGCAGGTTACAAAAATTTCGCAAGCCGTACATTGCGAATGATTTTATTTTATTTTTTTTACAAAAGACAAAACTGCTATAGTGATTGCTATAGTACATGCCAAATTGATCTGTTGTACATGCGCTACAGTGTGGTTGTGAAAATTTCGCAACGCGCGAAGAAATTTTTTCACGGGTTGCAAAACTTCTTAGGCTCTTTCCTCTGAACTCTGGACCTCCCTTGCTGCAAATATTTGACACAAACTATAAAATTAAACACAGGAAAAATTAAAAAAAATTGCCAAAAAAAAAAATCAGCTTAAAACAAAGATTAACTTAAAATTACAGATAACCTAAAGAGAAAAATTAAATAAAGAAAAATAAAATAAAATCAAAATCAAACAGTGCGGGGGAGACTATGTCCCTCCCAAACCGCCAAGCCTTTGAGGTCAGCTGAACCGGTGGAGCTTATGGAATTACCGAAGTTCAAGTGCTCCAAATCTGAACCAAGATGGTTTCAGATATCCGGTCCAGGTCATGCAATATGAGCAAGTACCGCTAATGTCTTTTGTCAGAGTGTCAAAGTTTGAACATAGGCCACTAACTTCCTAAAGTATTGCACAGCGCGTGATGATGGCCTAGCAAAGAGGTGTTCCATGTGTTTTATGTGCGTGTTTAGGGCAGATGAATTTGGTTAGGGAAAGGGTGTCACTGGCAAGCTGGTCGTTGGTGTTTGCGGCTTCGGGCAGCGGCTTTTGGGGCTTTTCCCTTGCTTCCTTTCCACTATCTTCCTCACTCAACAAGAGAAGGATTTCTTCTTTTCTCCTCCATGGCCCATAGATCTACACCCACCCGAGGCACATGTAGTTCCTCGTGCTTCTCAGCTGGTTCCTTTAACATCAATTCCTCTCTTGAGTCAAGTGCACTGAGCCTAACCCAAACAGCGTCAATCGTGCACTCTTCCTCCGACCTCTCCTCTGATGAACATGCTACCGGGAGTCATAAGCCTTGAATGGAGTACTGCAGGTTGTCAAATTTATGATCAATTTCATTTTGAATTCCATCAATTCTCTTGTCCACATTGTTTTCCACAGTGTCAATTTTCTAACTTAATTGATTGTCTTCTGCTTTTCCACTTGCTAAGGTTTAGAATGGCTTGTTCAATTGGAGAGGTTGATTGTGGTGGTTGAGGCTGAGAGGAAGAAGCATACTATGGATGTGCGGAGGTGCATATTGTGGAGGTTTTGGTCCCTATGAGAGATTTAGGTGGTTCCCCCAACTAGGGTTGTAAGCATTTCCATATGGTGCCTTTGTTGGAGGCACCATGTAGGAGGGTGCACTCACCCATGGAGTGTTTTTATAGTCCCTCATGGACCTATATGTGTTTGGATTTCTCTCCACTTGATACTGACTATGCTGCTCTTCATGTGGGGGTTCCATTTGATCACAATTCAAGCCCACTAGAACATGCACTCTTGCAGTAAGAACAGGCCAAACACAAGACAACAAAGAAAAAATGTTTTTTTTTTCTTTTTTAAATAGTGAAATGAAAAAAAATGTATAATAATAGAAAGACTGAAAAGGAAAATTCACCAAAATCAGGATGAGGATCATAGTGTTCAACCCGCCATCAGTCGCACTAAGGCACCATCTTCTAACGGGCTTCATTTGACGGAGGTAGCATGGAGGTGGTCCCGAATCAACAAAATTTATAAACCTAAACCTCCTACTGCCGTAGCATAGCTACTGTAGTATAGTGGCTCTGGGGTCGAACACAGGGATGGGTTTTCTTCGCACAAATGATTCGCAGTTGAGTTAAAAATGGTGAATTTGTTTTGGATTCAGGGTTTTTGTAAAAACAGTGGGTTTTAAAGGTTGGAAACTAAAAATATAGTGAGTTAAAAAAAATTGTAAAATAGAACTCCTTGAAGTGTTAGGTCACTGGGGTTGGATTCATAGGGCAACTGAGGGTTTCCAGGGTTCTTTCCTCGCGTTGGGGAGGATGACCTATAGTCATTTCCCGAACCAGATCTTCATTTAGCTATAAAAATTGACCCTTAATAACTATCCTTTAAATAATGGCATCCACTGGCCATTAGTGCTCTTAGTCATTAAAACACAAGTCACCTTGACTTACCTTACAATGGATCATAAATGATAACTAACAAACATCAATGGATCTAACATTAAGCATCCAATGAGCCCAAAAACTTACCAAGTAATAACCATTCAAGGTGACTCAAAAGGGATCAAAACCTAAAGTTAAAAAGGGAAAACAGTAACGACAGTGGATACTTGCGTGAAAAACATGGAACCCTCAGTCTGCCTTAGGATCCTGCACCTAGTAGCCTCCTTCTTCAAGGAGAAAGAGGTTCTATCAAGCCATCCTCCGGAAGCCATTATCCTGAGGGTGTTTGGCTAGTGAGAAAGGGAGAGAAAGTGAGGGAAAATGAGATAAAATGATAAAGAGCGGGAAGAGCTGAAAGCTTCCCACCCAAAAAGTTTTATTAATGAGAAAAAGGTCTCCATAGAGTGTCTTGTTTGGGGCTTTTATAGCCAAACCCCCTTTACAAAATACCAAAAAAACCAAAACAAATACTATTACAATGGGGGTAAATTAGGAAGAAAACCAAAAAGTGACAAAGAAGTCAAAAAGTCAAAAGTAGCAGGACAAGTGAATAGCAGGTAGTGAAAATTACTGTGTCGCTGGGCTTTCGCAGCCTTGCATCTAGTCATAAAATCGCAACCGTGAAATTTTCGTAGGTTGCGAAATTTTCGTATCTCCACCCATTTCTTCTCGCCTTTCTTCACTCTTCTTTTCTTCTCGTTTTGATTTGCGCCTATGAGTTGAACTTGATTCTCCATGGTTGAGTTGAATCCTCATCTATGGTATAAAAAGCCCGCAAAACAACAAAATCGCCACAAAATTTGATTAGTAGCTTTGCTAGGTCCTTAACATGCTAATTGGGTTAATTAGGTTGATTAGTACACAAAAAGTCTCAAAACCTGTATTAATAAGGGTGTAAAATAGCACTTTTTGGGTAGTAATCATTAGTCCTTGGCAGAAGTATCATAATACTTGTTTGAACAACAATTTGGCTCAACAAGAAGGTTTTAGCATCGTTGTCGGGGATTGAAGCAAGAATTTTATAGATCAATATTCCAGCCAAAGAGGAAATTGCTAATTTAGACATTTTTACCTTTTTACCAAATTTTTAGAAAAAATGAAATAGATAATAGTTCTAACTGAAAGTAGTGGATTCGGTTACATGTCTTTCTATTGTGCTAACCAAAGTTATAATCAAATTTATCTTATGATCTCACTTTGATTTCAGTGTGCTATAATTTCAGGTACCTCTTACATGCATAGGAGGCTAGAAGCTGAATTATTGCCACTTGACATTGAAATTGAGAAGACAACCATAAATTTTAAGAAAGTGAGAGCAGATGAAGAAGCAGTCATGGCTAAGCAAAGAGAAGGAAATCAAAATATTCCTATAGTAGCATCTGATAGACCTTAACAAAGGCAGAGAAACATGGAGGATTTTTGGAGACTAGTTATACAAGAAGAATACTCAGCGATGAGACAACCACTAATAGAGGCCAATAATTTTAAACTAAAACCTGCCTTAATCACTATGGTGTAGCAAAACCAATTTACTAAGCATCCAAGTGAGGATCCCACGAGCACACGGGCAAAGATTTTAAAGACTTAATTACCATCGTAGTTGAATGGTGCAAACTCCCGATGTGATCAAGTTGCATGTCACCTTCTTTGAGAGATATTGCAACAAATGGTTCGAATCTCGCTTTATGGCTTAGTTAGGTAATCGGGAGTGAACTAGAAGATACCTTAATATATTTTTCCCTCATACTCTCACTTCTAAGAGGAGAGGAGAAATAATATCAAACATAAGGAGGATGAGTCTTTATACAATGCCTATGAAAGGTATAAACAGTTGTTGAGGAGATGTCCCATGCATAGAATTGAGCAAATGACTCAGATGGACATTTTCTATCATGCATATACTTCAAAGGGGATAGTGGATGCAACCTCTAAAGGTGCATTCAGAAGAAAGAGTGCTGAAGAAGCATCTCAATTGATTGAAGAACTAGCTAATAGCAACTACAAAGCTCCATTCAAAGCTTCAGAGAGAAGTATCTGACTAAGAACAAGAGGTGTGATTGAACTGAACAAAATGACAAAAATTGAGGCAAAGCTTGATGCAATTATGAACAGGATGAACAATTAAGAAAAAAAAGGTCATTCTTGTAATGAAGTGGGAATTGTAGAAGGTTGTGAGCAGAAAAATATTGTTGATTAAGGACTAGCTCATAAAGGTGCATACAAAGTTGATGAAGTCCAGTACATTAATGGGAACATAAGTAACAACTTCAAACCCAACACCAACCTACCAACCCACTACACACCAGCATTGAGGAACCATGAAAATTTAGCCTATGGAGGTGGAATGTAGCAAGGTCTAAGACCCGCTCAAAATTATTATAAGAACTATGCTCTACCTAGTTTTCAAGGGCAAAATCAAGGAATTAAGAGAGCAAGCAATCAAGGACATAAGATATCTCAGTCCTTTGGAGATCAAATGTTGAATTATATGGCTGAAAATAAAAGAATACTCAACTTGCATGAACAGAAGTTTGCCGAACTTGCAGTTTTTCAAGCAAACACAATTATGTTTAAGGCGAATACTTATGCCTTCTTGAAAAACTTGGAGACTCAAGTAGGGCAATTGGCCCTTAACATGAATAATCAGTCTAGGGATTCTTTCCCTAGCAATACCAAGAAGAATCCAAAAGACTGTATGGCCATCACACTGAGGAGTAGTAAAGAACTGCAAGGCAAAAAAGAAGTTGAGAAAAATTAGATTGATGCGGAAACTGGGAATGCAAATCAGAATGAAATAGGTAGTGAGAAAAAGAAATGTAGAAATGAGCTAACAAATGAAAGTGAGCAGCTGAACGTGCAAAATATTCCTTTTGTTGGTATGCCAAGTTCAAATATGTTCAAGACTGGATAATTAGTATGCCAAGTTCTTGAATATGTTCAAGAAGTTGGAGATTAATATTCCTTTTGTTGAGGCATTAGCTCAAATGTCTCATTATGCAAAATTCGTGAAAGATATAATTAGAAAAAAGAGAAAATTGGATGAAAGTGGAGTGGTGAGCTTGTCTGCAAGTTGTAGTGCCATTATTCAGAAGAACCTACCACAAACAATGTAAGACCCAGGCAGTTTCACTATACCTGCACTATTAGGAACCATGAATTTGGAAAAGCTTTGTGTGACTCTAGTGCTAGAATAAATCTGATGCCTTTGTCAGTAGTAAGGAGATTAAGTTTGGGGGAGTAAACTCCCGCTACAATGTCTCTACAAATGGTAGATAGATCAATGGCTCAACCATAAGGTATTTTGGAAGATGTGCTTGTCAAGGTGGGGAAGTACATTTTCCCAATGGAATTTATGGTAATTGACTTAGAAGAAGATAAGAAAATACCATTTTTTTTCCTGGTAGACCATTCCTAGCTATAGGTGTAGCCCTGATAGATGTCAAGAAGGGAGAGGTTACTTTAAGAGTTGGCACATAAAAGTACACTTCAATCTAAATAAGAGTTTGAAACAACTTGACGTTGAGAAAGCTCAGTGTATGAGGATTGATAATGTTATTCCTATTAGTGAAGAGCAAAATGATAGTTGTATGAACCAAGATCCACTTGAGAAATGTTTGCTGAACTCATTGAACAAAGAATACTTGGATTGGGAAAATTTGAATGCAAGCGAGGAATTGATGGAAACTGTTTTGAGCTTAAATGAAAGAAGTGCAGATGAGTTAAGTAGTGAAAAGAGGGTGCAGGAAGTAGAAAAGAGATTTGAAGGGCTAATTCTGAAGGAATTGCCTAAGCATCTAAAGTATGTATTCCTAGGTGAAGAAAAGTCCAAACCTGTGATAATAGCAGTAGGTTTGACTACTGAAAAGGTGGAAAAAGTGAAAGAGATTCTCAGAAGGAATAAGGAAGCAATAGTTTGGTCGGTAGAAGATCTAAAGGGGATCAACCCATCTATATGTATGCACAAAATCCTCATGGATGAGAATGTAAGGACATCCATAGAACACCAAAGGAGATTAAATCCAGCAATGAAGGAAGTTGTGAGGAAGGAGGTACTTAAATGGTTAAATGCTGGATTCATATATGCCATATCAGACAGCCCTTGGGTGAGCCCGGTGCATGTGGTTCCCAAGAAGGGTGGAATGACAATGATCATAAATGAGAAGAATGAGCTGGTATGCACAAGAACTGTAACAGGATGGAGAGTCTGCATAGACTATAGGAAGTTGAATACTGTCACCAAAAAGGATCACTATCCTTTACCATTCATTTAACATATGATGGAAAGATTGGTAGGACATCCTCATTACTATTTCTTAGTTGGCTATTCAGGCTATAATCATATAGCCATACCCCTTGAGGACCAAGAGAAGACTACATTCACATGCCCCTATGGAACCTTTGCTTTTAGAAGGATGCCATTTGGACTATGAAATGCTCTTGCCACTTTTCAAAGATGTATGATGTCAATATTCTCATATTTGGTAGAAGAAGTTATTGAAATATTTATGGATGATTTCTCTAATATGGGTCAAGTTTTGAGAGCTATTTGGAGAATTTGGTAATTATACTTCGGAGGTTCAAGGACAAGAACCTGGCCCTTAATTGGGAGAAATGTCATTTTATGGTAATTGAGGGAATTGTATTAGGGCATATAATTTATATAGCAAGATTGGAGGTAAACCAAGCTAAGATTTCTGTGATTAAAACTCTGAAGCCACCCACTACAGTAAAGGGAGTCATAAGTTTTTTGGGACATACAGGGTTCTATAGGAGGTTTATCAAAGATTTCTCCAAAATAGCAAGACCATTGTGCAGATTTCTTAAGAAAGATGCAAAGTTTGAATTTGATGAAGCATGAAAGTCTGCATTTGAAGAGATTAAAGCTAAATTGGTAATAGATCCAATCATGGCAACATCAGAATGGAGCAAGAATTTTGAGATTATGTATGATGCCAGTAATAATGCAATGGGAGCAGTTTTCGGGCAAAGAACATAAAAGATCTTTAGAGCTATATATTATGATAGCAAACCTTCAATGAAGCTCAATAAAATTACTCAACAAAGAAGGAATAAGTAAAGCAATGGTCTTTGCCTCGCAGAAGTTCGCACTCATAATATTGGGATCTCATGTAATAGTGCATACAAATCATGCAGCAATCAAGTACCTGATGGAAAAGAAAGATGCTAAACCAAGATTAATCAGATGGGTCTTATTGTTGTAAGAATTTGATTTAGAGATCAAGGACAAGAAGGGCAAGGATAATGTGATAGCTGATCACTTATCAAGGATAGAGAAGCTTGATGAAGAGAAAAAGGGGGCTGACATTGAAGAAAACTTTCCCGATGAGCTGTTATTTTAGGTGATAGTTAAATTACCTTAGTATGCTGATCTAGTGAACCACCTAGCATGTGGTATTATGCCACCAGAACTAACCTATTAGCAGAAAAGGAAGTTGAGAATAGAGGTTAGATTCTATACATAGGATGACCCATTACTATTTAGAAGAGGGGCAGATCAGATTATCAGGAGATGTGTACTTGAGATTGAGTAAGCTGAGATCTTAGATAAATGTCATGCATCACAGTATGGAGGTCACTTTGCAGGAGATAGAACAACCCAGAAGATTCTCCAATTAGGATTCTATTTGCCAACATTATTCAAAGATAGTTCTAAATGGGTAAAGCATTGTAACAAATGTCAAAGAATGGGCAACATAAATAGAAGAAATGAGATGCCTCTGCAGGGAATCCTAGTGGTGAAAATTTTTTATATATGGGGCATAGACTTCATGGGACCTTTCCCACCATCATTTGGAAATTTATACATTCTCCTTGTTGTGGATTATGTATCCAAATGGGTTGAAGTCATTGCTTGCCCTAGAAATGATGCCGACATAGTTGTGGGGTTTGTTAAAATGAACATACTGAATAGATATGGAACCCCAAGGACCATCATCAATGATGACATAAGTCATTTTTCCAAAAAATTGTTTGAAAAAGTCTTGAGCAGATATGGAGTAAGACATGCTATGGGTTTAGCTTACCACCCTCAGTCAAATGGGAAAGCTGAGATATCCAATAGGGAGATAGAGAACATACTTGAGAAAACAGTGAACATAAGCAGAAAAGATTGGTCAGTAAAGCTAAATGATGCATTGTGGGCCTACAGAACTGCTTACAAATCTCCTATTGGGATGTCCCCATATAGAATTGTGTTTGGAAAGGCTTGTCACCTTCCTCTTGAACTGAAATATAAAGCTATGTGGGCAATTAAGAAGATGAACTTTGATTGCCAAGCTGCTGAGGAAATGAGACTTCTCTAGATGAATGAATTGGAAGAACTGAGAAATGAAGCCTATGATAATGCCAGAATTTACAAAGATAAGACTAAGAAGTGCCATGATCAAATAATTCTAAGAAATGAGTTATAGGTAGGAGAACTAGTTCTACTGTACAATTCAAGGCTCAGGCTTTTTTTAGGGAAGCTTAAATCAAGACAGAGTGGTCCTTTCACAGTCATTACAATCACACCATTTAGAGCAATTACTTTGAAAAAAGAGTTTGGAAATGAATTTAAAGTTAATGGTCAAATACTGAAGCACTATATTGGGGGAACAATAAATGAAGAACAATTTGGTAGAGATTTGCTGAAAAGATTGCATACTGCAGCAATGTCTAGCTAAAGACATAAAATTGAGCAGCTTCTTAGGAGGCAACCCAAGAAAATTTTATTTCCAATTGATAGTTTGTTTTTAATTAATTTAGTTTGCTTTGATAGTTTGATTTCAAGGTTGATTTTTATATTAGTTGATTTTTATTGTTTTCAGGACAATAAAGCTAATTATTAAGCTGGAGTTATTGTAAATGAGCAACTTTGAGCAATGAGTGAAATTCAACTAACTGAAAAGAAAAATCATGCTCAACAATTATGTGATAAGTTTCTAATTAGCTTTCTTAGTAGTTAATTTCTTTATTTTTACAATTGCATATGTTGCTGAGTAGAAAAATTGAACTTCACTGTCCATGCTTGAATTAAAATGTGTAGTTTAGGATAAACTTGTGTTCACAAGCATGATTTGTTGTGATCTGGAATGATGTGTGTTGCCATGTGTGAAAAATGAATGAGAATTGTACAGTTAGTTGGGTGATTTAAACTGTGATCAAGGTTTAATTGTCATGACATATTCTTTAATTGTCATGACAAATTTGTTGTATGGCTCTCACTGAATAACAACATCATTTTTCGCGACAAGGAATTAATTATCGCAACAATTTTTAAACCTTAAGGCCTAAAATTTGGTCGAGACAATATTTTTATGTCTTGACAAATTGATTGTTGTGACATTTAAACATCCGTCATGACATTATTTTAGCTTTATAGGTTAAATTATTTGTCGTGAGGCTATTTTCTTAATTTTGACAAATTTATTGTCGTGACAATAAACTCTATGTCACAACAATAAATTGTCGCAACATATTTCCTGATGCTTATATAAAGAGAATTTGAAAAGTCCCAAATCAGTTTTCATATTTTTTACCATTAGAAACCAGATAAACCCTTCTCCATCCTAAACCTTACATCCAAACCATCCTTCAACAAAATTTCTAAGCAACAAATGCTGATCCCAAACCTAAATGAAATCATGGAAGAATTATCGGAAATTGCAGAAGATTCAGTGGTTGAACATGTAGAGACAATTGTTGAAAAGGAAGTTCAAGGGCAAGATGATGAGAATCAAAGAACAAATGATCCACTTCAAATGCCAATTGGGCTATTACAAGAGCAAGGGCCAAGAAGTTTCAAGAGGCACTAAATGGGCTCATGAAGAAGTTCATTTGGGCCAACCCAACATTATAAGAAGAGTTCGGGCCAAGTCAAGCCTTTGGAGGAATTAGAGCCAACAAAGAAGTCTAAAAGATCATAAATATTATCAAGACTATTGATGGTGATCATCCACACGAATTTGGTAATTAAAAGGGATAAAAAAAAAATAAGGAAATTCGTGCTTCATCAATTATGCTCAATCAGAGGTTTATTTTTGGAAGAATTCAGCTTTTTGGTCAAGACTTGATAACTATCCATTATGGGGCAAATCATCAACTATCAATTTGGTCTTTTTTATGGTTGTGTTTTTTTTGTCAACTTGATCTCCTTTATGGTTAAGAATATCAAGGGTAAGTTTCTAATAAGGATAATGATAATTACCTCCATGTTATTTGGTAATTCTTCCACTCATTTGTAAGTCAGATCACAATGAAGAAATTTTTCACAAGTTTTTTCCTCTCCCTTTCTTTCTTAGTCCTTAGCTATCTCAAACCCTATATAAGGCCGCTGACGAAGCTTTCAAACACAAACTTGAATGAATTTAATACTCTTTGTGAGGTTTTTCTTCTCTTTCGGTTCTTGTGAGACATTTTGAGCCTATCAAGGTTAATTCTTGTAGTGCCAAACCTACGACTCCTAATTCTTCCATAATCAAGGGGGTGTGGTTCTTGGTTCTTTTACTTTGTTCTTACGACTTTTGGTTTCCTATAACCAAGGGGAGGAGGACGTTACACTACACTTTTGGCTCTTTATTCAATATAGTCATGGGGACGGGGTCATTTGCAGTCGTGTTTGAAGGTCCTAGGGATAATCTGCATCGTTGGGTGGATCTCACAACCACGAGCATACGGGGTTCACATCACAAGATGTTGAACCTAAGGTCGAGATAGAAGAAGGAAGGAAAAAGAAAGAGTTGAGGAAGAAGAGAAACAAAGCAGTGATGAAGAAGTGGATGAATTTGTATAAGATAAGGCTTATGAGATAATGGAGAAGAATATTTTCAAGTACTTCATTGAAGAGAGGGGTTTCAAGAAATTCATCTCACCCTTCAAAGAGATTATCAAGAAGAGAGGCTGGAGGTTTATATGTCAACACTTGCCAACTAGATTTGCTGCATTGGTGAGGGAATTCTATGCAAACTTAGAAAGAAAAGAGACCCAGTGCTATGTAAGGGGGAAGTGGGTCTCCTTCCACACGAAAGACAACAACCAGGTTTTGAAACTTGGAAAGTTGAGTGATGGGACAAAATTCAAAGAGTTGAAGAAGAACCTAGACTACCAAAAGATTGTGAAAACACTCATTGATGGAAAAGGAGAGTGGAAAAGCAATAAGAAGAACCCCCATGAGTCAATAGCCAGAGGTTCCCTAACTGAAGAAGCCAAGGTGTGGTTCTATTTCCTCAGTTCAACTTTGATGCCTTGCAAGCATGTCAACATAGTAAGGCAAGAAGAAGCAATCTTACTGTATGCCATTCTGAAGGGGTATAAGATTAGTTTGGGGAAGATGATTGAACAATCAATTCTGAGATACCAGAGCAGCAATTTCAAGGGTCACTTACCCCATCTAGCTATCATAACTTATCTATGCATAAGTAGAGGGGTCAAATACAACAGAGAAACAAAAGAAAGATGCCCAAAGACCTCTCCACTCACCTTTACTATCATAACCAAACCTCCAGTAGAAAAAGGCAAAGGAAAAAGGAAAGAAATTGAAGAAGGGGGAAAAAAACTGTGAACAAAATGAGCATGCAATTGTAGTAAGCACAATGAAAGGAAGGAATGAAAGGAAAATAAGTGCCAAAACAAATTGGAACTTGTCTCCAGATGCTAGAGAATATCAGGATGAGCAAGTTGAAGGCTCCAGGAAACACAATAGTAGTGCAGATGTTATGGAGATGTTGACTAGAATGGAGTAGAACATGAGAGAAAGAGACTATCAGTTAAAGGCCTAATTAAAAGAGAGGGACCTGTACTTTGAGGAAGAATTAAGAAGAACATGATCAGTACATGGATGAAGCAATTAATAGAGAGGCATGTTGACTACTGACTTAATGATTTCAACAATATTTGGATCTAATCCTAAAGCAAATTACGACTAAATTACTAGAATTAACAAAAACTTAAAATCGATGTATCAATTATCGATGATGAGAAACCTGGTGGTTTCAAATCGTCTCCTCACCACACTTGATGGATGTCAATTCAATTAAGGACTTTATTCATATGAGTTATGTTTCATGTTGATCTTTCCTACAAGATATTCTCTCTCTCGAGATACATTTTGCCTAACTCGCTGGGATGTATTGCATCTCCGCTCAACCCTCGATCCGAAAAGCCTAAATGTACAACCGTAGTGCCACACTTACAAATTGGAATATCTCTATTCTTGACTACTCCAAGTGTTGCTTAACCATGTCCCTAGAAGTCATCTTCTCTCGATCTCAAACTCCTAGCTTTAGCATGTCACGGTTGGCCAGACAATAACATGTAATTAAATCTAGAATTAAAGCAAACATATGAACTCATATTAATATTTAAATAAGTCAAAACTGAAAAACAATCCATCAAACTGTGGTTAGGGTTGACAAAACCCTATAGAAAAAAATTAGTTCATCATATTATTCATTACAGATTGAAGAATTTGAATCATGAAGTAGGTTGAGGGAAGAACTACAGAAAAATCTATCCTCGCGATCTTTCCTGAATCCGTCTCTATTGATCTCCCTCTGCCTGTATCTCTTCTTCACGAACCAACTTCCTTTCATCTTCAAAAATCTTCCATTTTATACCTCGAGACACGGGCCCATCAATGGCCTAGAAAAATTAGGGTTCTGCGAGTTCCCATTTTGGAAAAAGGAACCTTGCTACGCCGCGGCGAATCCGAGGCCCCCCAAATTTTATCTCCTCCTCGGGTTCATCAAGGCGGCCGGGCGGCTCTTTCACCGTGGTGAAGAGCCACGCCGCGCCTAAGGTAGATCTGCTTGCCGCGCACTGAAGAGGCACTTATGCCGTCCCGGCCGTCATTTCGTCGCTTTGCTTTTCTCGTCTTTTAGCCGCCTCGCGGTGTTTCCAACATCGCCATATTCTATAGAACAATATAATATGAGGGATTAGCGTAATATTAATGAAAAGGACTGTGAATCATGCAATTGAACTATAAAGAACACCGAGAATTCAACGGAAATGCATGCATGATTCACCCCGATCAATTTAATTGATGATCTATACAATATTTAGATCTAGTCCTATAGTGAATTATGACTAAATTAACTGATTTAAAGAAAGTCTAATATTAAAAATTCAATTTAAGGTAATGATGAGAAAACTAGGGTTTTGCCTTCGCCTACCACACCTGATGGATTTTAACCTAAATAGCGTGTTTATTTAATATTCCATATGATTTATGTTAGCGGGTTGATCGTGCCTACAAGATATTCTCTCTCGAGATATAGCTGCCTGTCTCGCTAATGGGGTGTATTGCATCTCTACTTCAACCCCTTGACTCCGAGATGCATGAATGTGCAAACCCTAGTGCTACACTTGGAATGCGGGATATCTCTATTCCCTGATTGACCAAGTGTTGCTTTACCCATGTCCCTACGAGTCATCTTCACTATATATCATACTCCTAGCATTAGCATGCCATAATTGGCTAAATAATAACATGTTATTAAATTCAAGAGTAAAGAAACCATAGAAATTCATATCAACATTAAATAAACCACAATTAATGTACTAATCCATAATGGTGCGGTTAGAGTTGACAAAACCCTAGAGAGAAAAGTTAGTTCATAGTGATTTTCATTACAAATTGAAAGATTTTCAACATCAAACGAATCAGGAAAAGAAATATAGAAAAAGCCATATTCGCAATCTCTCGGAATTCGTCTCCGCCAAATCTCTCTCTATTCGTCTCTCCTTTTGTTTAGTCTGCTTCTGAATCCCCCTTCTTGCCTCAAAATTGCTTCCCTTTTATATCTCGGGATCCAGGCCCATCACTGGCTAAAAAATCAGAGTTTTTAACGCTCACGTCTGGAAAAGAGGACTTCGCTACGCCGCGGCGTACCCGAGGCCACTAGAATCTGCCAATCTGGTTCACTGCAGTGTAGGGCCTCCACGCTGCTGCAAAGCACTACGCCGCAGCGTGGAGTGACTCCTTGCTACGTACCCAAGGCTCTACTGCACTTCTCATTGCTTTCTCTACTTTGATTCTTTCTTCTATTATTTATCTTTCTTTTTTATTCCAATATCGACATGTCTTAAAAAACATTATAGTATGGGGGATTAGCGCAATATTAGTGAATATGAATGTGAATCATGCAATTGAGCTATAAAAACACAGAAATTTTACTGAAATCCATGCATGATTCACTCCGATCAAGAACGCACCAATTTATTCACTTCAACTAATCCTAAGGGGATTAACTCTAAGACAAACTTGGAAGAGTACTAGTGCCAAGAAGTTTTAGGTGAGGGTTCTTAGCTGGGATCCACAGACTCCCCACCCGCCTGGTTAAGGGCACCGGCATTCGGGCCGCCGAACTTCACCTTGAACACTCCAACCAAACCCGAGGTCGTCACGCCCGATTCCCTGGGCCCGACCCGACATGGTCCGAACCTAAGCCGGGGTATAAACCATATACCGGGACTTTTACTTTTTTTTTTTTTTTGAAGCTTAATCTTATACTGTGGGGTATACACTAATTTTGTAATAACTAACCGTCATTTATATATACAAAGGAACTACCATCTATGGTATTCATTAAAATCTCTACACATATGCTAAGTCCCAATTACTTATACAAATACTTATACATGTCCATATTTAATACAAACATCAGAGATCGCGGGTGAGAACCTATCTCTGAGATGGCCCGTACCGCTGGTGTGGAATGTCCTGTCCTCTTTATCTCCTCTTCGCACCTACACCTGATTGAACACCCTTGCTAAGCTTTACGCTTAGTGGGGAACATATAGACAAAGAACGACAAATAACGATAATCGCCGGGCCACTATCTTTTTTACTTTTACTTTTACTTATGCATATAACTATCTATTCTTATGTGACTTAACTCATCTCATATTATACATAGATTTTACTCTGTTCAAATTCCTATCATCATCTTGTTCATATTACTTTTTAATCATCTCATGTCTTTTGAGGTTGTATTTCATATCTACTACATGTATGTCGGATCAAATCATATTCAAAGTAACTTATCTGCGTACAATGGCAATTGAACAAATCAGAGTCTTCTCCGATTTCATCACAGGTCATCGGACTAATACCAATACATTTTAGACTCTTATCACTATCAAGCGAAGCCATTAACTTGACTTCCTTTACTTAATTCGTTTCATGATCTGGGATGCCCGTTAAATCCTTTTAGTTTTCGTTGTATTAAATTTTCATTTTCAAAGTGTGCGACACGAATCCCTATGACCGGTTAGCGGATCAAGGCTGGGCGGTTTACTCGGCGTTTTCAATCAAAACATTTATTTCGTCTTATTAAATTTTATTTTCAAAGTGTGCGACCGAATCCCGACTTGACCAGTTGGCGGATCAATTTGGGCAGTTTACTCAACATTTTCAATCAAAACATTTATTTCGTCTTATTAAATTTTTATTTTCAAAGTGTCGCGACGAATCCCGACTTGACCGGTTAGGATCAAGCTAGAGCCGGTTTACTCAGGCATTTTCAATTATCTTTCCAAAACATGTTGTTTATGTTATTCCATTTTAGACCTTTTATTAAGCGAAACACTTCTTTTGAGCAATCCCATGACCATTTACAAAATCAAAAGACCCATAACATTCACATAATAACATGCATTTTCAAATAATGCCTTTGTATCATATACTCATGCTATTCATTTCGCATGCACTGATATACCGTCATTTACCATATCATATCATGCATTCTTAATGCAACAATTCATTTCACAATCAATTCATGAGATTTAAGCATATTCATAACAATCCCATTACACTCGTAAATGTTGGCTATTTCACCTTGACTATTCGATTCACAATTTCTGGCGGATTCCGTTTGATGAATCCCACCCTTGTTATCATTCGGTAATGTGCTTATACGTTTAACGATTCTATCTCCCATCATGGCGGATGCCGTTTGGTGCATCCCGACACGTGGTATCACTTATTCGGTTCTCCCATCATGACGGATGCCGTTTGGTGCATCCCGACACGTGGTATCAATTATTCGATTTCTCCCGTATGACGGATGCCGTTTGAATCAGACACATGGTATCAATTACCGGTCTCCCGTCATGACGGATGCCGTTTGGTACATCCGACCTGTGGTATCAATTATTGGTCTCCCGTCATGCGGGATGCGGTTGGTACACCACGAGCACGTGGTATCAATTAAATGTCATACCGTCGCGGCGGATCCGGTTGGTGAATCGCGAGTGGGACATTTCTTGTGCCATACGCCCGTCATGACGGATGCCGATTGGTGCATCCTGCCAAGTGGGACATTGGATAATTTTGGGGTGCCTTCGTGACGGATGCCGTTTGGTGCATCCCGTCAGGCAGTTCATTCTTCATATCATTCAATTCATTTACGGCGGTTAGTTTAATGAATCCGTCTTTATTATTATTCACGTTCATTCGGTTTTTCGAATATCACATTTAGTTTCTGTATCTCGTATTCACATTTATGGCGATTCCGTTTGATGAATCCGATGCCAATATCATTCACATTCATTCGGTTTTGAATATCACATTTCAATTTCATATCCACTTTCGTATTATCTTTTCAAAGACCATACTCAATCTATGTACATTATTTCATAAACTCATTCGCATTTTCATTCCATTATACTCATTCATGTATACTTTCATTAATACTCATTCATATTCATTCACGTATACTCACATTCATGTATACTCATTCCTTAATATACTCATTCATAAATTCATTTACGTATGCTTATTCAAGTATAGTCATTTCATGTATACTCATTTCATAAATTCATTTACGTATACTTATTCACGTATAGTCATTCTTAGCCTCATTCACATATTCATTTCCACGTATACTCATTCATATGCTTCTATCATTTGTTATCATTTTTAAGTTTATATGTGATAATAATCATATCATAACCACGTATATGTTCATGACATATTGCCTCTCATGTTACGTGAACAGTCGTTTTCATTTTTCATTTTCCATAATCATTTTCATGTTTCATGAACACATCTTCTGATCTTCATTTTCTACATTTTCCTTGTTTCATGCCTATTACATATGGCACTTCATATTCTTAATGAATTATGATGTATGTGGAATCACCATTCTTATATTCTTAACATTCCTCTATATATCTACTTTTATGGAAGTGGGAATTAATCAATCGGATCATCGAACTAAAGTTATAGCATTTTCATACCAAACTAGTCGGTTTGGATTACACTAGAACAGTTCGTATTACTAATTTTTCTGGGATCCTAACTTCATGTTTGACTCTAGCTCATTGTATTCTTTTAAAGAAAAGGTGCTAAGGGTTCTATTCCAACTGGAATCACAATTCGAGACAGAAACTCAAAGTGGTCAGAAACAGCCCGGACTACTCTGTGTTCAAGATGGGACAGAGGTGGCCCTTTGTGGCCCACTTTGAGTGAATTTTTAGGCCACTTAGGATCAGGGCTGGCAATAATTATTCTTTAAGTTTTGTTCCTCCTTGAAGTCTATTTTACGTGGCCACTTGAATCACTCAAATCGGATAAGAAACTAGGCAAGTTATAATAAAATCCCGAAAACTGGTCAACTGGAAAACCAGAGCAGGTTGTACCGGTACATGTCTATATCTTGGGGTACAAGGATGACAAAAACGACAGAACACAAGTTGTACCGGTACAAGTTCAAATTGGCTATTAGGTACAGGTCTCGAAAAGTGCAGGAATGTGTATTTTCTCCCATTTTTCATGCACTTTTCCATCCCAAACCAAATCTATACTTCATATACACTTCAAATCATTTCAAATTCATCTTTTAACCTCAATTATCCCCTCCAAATCATCTTTCAATGAATTATCTTTCATCAAAACCTTTGGATTTTCTCCCAAAAACACTTCTAATATGGGTCTAACCCATACACATACCAATCTGAGTTGTTGGGGTTTGTTCCTAACCCAGCTATTTTACCTTACAATTAATCAATGAATCCAACCTCGAAAGAAGGATTGCATGTTTTCTTTACATTTAGGTTTGCCCACCTTACTCCCATTAATCTATTGGGTTGGATGAAATCTGTCAAACCTAAGAAAATCAATTTCAACAAGAAACTCATGTTGGGATGAACTTTTATCAAACCACAGGTTTGAGGCAAACCATTAACCAAACAAAACCAAGGATATACCCGAATCAAGTCCATACTCAAAAATTTAGTAGTTCCATACCTTTTGGAGCTTGGCTTTGCTTGATCTTAGCTCCTCCTACTTCTTCCTCTTCCTCTTCTTCTTCCCTCCCTTCTCACGGTTTCCTTCCACCAATGAGACAATTGTTGGTCTTTAAATCAAAAAATCTATTAGGCCTTGTTTGGCCTCGAAAACCATTTTGGGTTAAGTCTCCTTTGTTGCAAAAGGTCCCTCCATGTCTTGGCCATTTGTATTTGGCCTCTAATCTTCTAGAATTACACAACAATTCCTATTGTTTCTTCTTTGGCCCATAATCTCTTCAATTTATGACTTTTAAGCCTTTTTGGACGATTACAAAATTGTCATAATTACGGAAATTTAAAATTACATCGTTTTATTTAAATTCCTATTTAATATAATATACCTAAACAAGTCAGAAAACTTCTAGGGTATTTTCGAGTGCAGGCTATATTGTGGAAATCATCATCTCTGTCAATTCAGTTTCCCGACGGTTGGCAGGGCATTGGAAGCTGAAAGCCCATCTCAGTTGTGCTAGTTCGATTGGGATGGTCCTTATTCCAAACCATAAGCTTATTTTTGGCTTCTTTTTTAAATATATATATATATATATATATATATATTGGGGGCTCAAAGGCGATCCTCTTTTTCTAAGGTGTCCGTCACTTGAGGTGTTTAAACTTTCAAGGTTTGTAGAACTGTACTTGGTGTCCCAGTCAAGAGGCATACCAAGATCACATGTGTGTGTGTTACGTAAGCTTACTTAGGAAATGATTTCTTGAGATCTAAATAGGCGCTAAACATGATTATTCTCCAGCTTTGCCACAATGTTCACACGATTGTCGAAACAACCTTGGGTTCACTATTTCATTTGAAACACGAGGCTTTACAGTATCCTTATGACTCCTTTTTACAATCATGAGAATTCGAAAACTAAAGTGAGAACAATTAGTACCAACTCTGAAAACTACCATATCTTATTTCAAAATCACAAACATGCTGTTTTAATGAACAAATCTCAGATCACTAAATATGCTAAAAAAACAAAACAAAACAAACTAAAATTGACGAAAATTAGACCTAAAACACGCCTAAAACATGCAAAGATAAAAAAAAAAAAAAAAAAACTAAGCCAACTAGTACATACATACACCCCTAAACATAAAACTGACAATGTCCTCAATGACAGAAAGGAAATAAAGGCATAGAGATACGTCCCAGAGAATCCTTTGCGGTGGTACAGTGGCGGTGGCGTTGAGTGGCAGTCGAGCGTTGTCTCGTCATGGTGTGCTGGAGTGAATGATGGCCATCCCTCAGCTGATGCGTCCATGTCTGTTTCGAGCAATATAGATTGCTCACGAGACTGTCCCAACCATCATTAAAACCATGGTGAGCGCATGAATCTGAATGCGCGAGGTGAATCGAACTAGAGTGTGGACCTCGGGGTGAGTCCCTCGGGATCGCCCACATGGTGTAACCCTCGGCATATAGTCGGTCTCCTCATACCCGAATCGTCAGAGCTCTAAGCTGCTTTGGCGAGTGATTAATGGTGTGTTGCTACACACGCTCTCGGGTGCTTTGCTCGGGACCTCGACCCGGTCGAAAAAAGCGAGTGATCAGAGTGAGGGGTGGATCAGGGGCCCGGTGCATCTCCCTTGGGTTGGCTTAATCAACCCCCTCTCGATGACGGACCCGATGTCAAACTTGAAACCCCTAGGTCATGGCGTGAAGGAGATGTCATGGCGCCGTGCTTCGATAACTAAGATGTAGGGTAGGCTTGATTTTTACATATAAATTATACCGGACGCCTGGGTGAGGGAGTGCATCACGAAAATTGATGAATCTTTGTCGATGGTTGGCGTTTCACACGCCCTAGCCCTGGGTGAGCTCCTACATCAGGCGCTCATAATCTGTGTCTACGATAAAGCTCGATATTCCCGGCCCCGTCGTCTCATCAATGGTGGTAAATCCGGTTGATGGCACAGGCGCAAACTTATTACCTCGGGCGAAAATGAGTACCGACCTTGAAAAGCGATTGAAGTGGAACTCCCTTTGAGGTACTCAGAGTGAGGGTGCTCAGCGTCTGCCGACCGCCATTGGATAGTGAGTTAGGCGCATTGGAGGTGGGGAAACCTTGTTCGAGGATAAATGAGCGGTTGAACATGGACTCGTGATAGATCCGCTCGACCTCCCAGGAAATGAACCTGTGTGGATCTTCTAGAGGGGGTGGTGCCGCTCGCGAGGTGGAGTCAAATCACTGTCTTTTGGCCTGGATCAACTTCCTAGGAGCCATGGTGGTCGCTCTAGGATTAGAGATTTGTAAACACAAAAAAAAAAAAAAAAAAGAGGATTGGAGAAGAACGGGCGGCCAAAATTTCATGAGGGGAAAAAATGAAAAGCCATTCGAATATTTAAAGACTAAAAATTTGCGCACGCTACGCCCATGGCGTAGGGCTCCTTAGCGACGAGCGTGGCTACATAACGAGCGTAGAGCTTCTACTGACTGCTTTGCATACCCGATAGTTGGATAAAGAGCTACGTAGCGGGTGTAGGGCTCTCTGCCTTCTCACTAACGATACCAAATTTAGAAACGAAATTTTTTTTTCCTACACAACAGTGTAGAGATCTACGCTGTGGCGGACCAAAAAGTATGGAACCAATTTTTCTTTTTTTTTTAAACACGAATTTGGGCCTCTCTTGTAATGAACATCTGAAACCCCTTAGTGGCTGATTATACTTGCACCCTTGTGACCTTGAAAACTCACAAACACATTAAAACAACAAAAGTAGATAGTCGAAAGAAGAAAAAATGTCTAGAAGGCGATTAAAAAGACCTTGAAAATAATCTGAGTTCAAGAGGGGATCTCCACAATACTTGGGTTGCACTCCCGAAGTGTTATGTTTAGTGTCGTTAACCGACATTCACGCAACTTACAACATAGACCGGAAAATAACGAGCTACTTTGGTGACCTTCCACACCTGCTGTCTGCCTTGAGTGTGCTTAGAATGGTATCCACGATATTTCTATATGGAATTCTCCTCAATCGGTTTCAATCTACGGGCATTGACTTTGAGCGTCCACTTAACACTGAATCATTATCTCAACTCCTCCATAAGGAAATACTTGAACCCTTTGTGAAGCGGACGACCATTTGACTTGCTAATTTTCTGGGAAGAGTTTCGACCTAAATTGAACAACAAGATTTCTTGACCAATCAAATCTCACTTACAATATGTTTGTCATGCTGAGCTTTCGTGTCTTTCTAATAGATTCGAGCATTCTCAAAAGCCTCATTGCGAATTCATCTAATTCACTAACTTGTATGATTGATTCGGCATACAATAGGGTTCGGATCAACAAAATTTATACCTAATTCTCCCTCTTGCCCGTGTGGTAGAACTCACTATGACATGGTACTCTAGGATCGAACAAGGATGGGTTTTAGATCTTACAAATGATTTGTATAATGATTCAAAATGGTGAAGGCTTTGTTTGGATTTTGGATTTGTATAAAAGTGTGGTTGTTGTCACTATGTTAGCGAAAGTAATTCAAAATAAATTGTAAAAGAAGAACTTGATTTCGGGCCAGTTTTGAGTATGATAGGGTTACAAAGGTGTCCTCGGGTTTTACCTCGCATTAAGGGAAGATGACATATAGTCATCTCCAAAGCAGTTCTTTGTTTAACTTTAAGAAACTAACCACTTAGTACCATTCTATTTGAAATATGGCATTTGCGGGCATTTAATGTTCTGCGGTTGAAATCCGGCATTTAACCCTGCCCTCGATGGCTAAGTAAATGACACATCTAATGAATGATGTCGGTGCTTATCTACAAGTAAGAATACCTTGAACCCATCTAGCATGCCAAGTATTGACCAAAGAAAGTACATCAAATAGCTTTTAAACCTAGTTTTGAGAGTTTAGAACATAAATACGTAGTACCTGCGTCTTGAAAAATAGAGGAACACCAGCAAACCACATCAACCAACATAGAAACCCTCCTCTTCAAGGTTTAGAGGCTTTAGCTAAACATCCGCTGAGGTTGTATCCTCAAGTATGGTGTGTTTGGTTGCCTAGAAAATGAGAGAAAGATGAGAGAGAAGAGAGCAAATGAGGGTCGAAAATAGGGGCCGTAATGGAAATGCGTTAAAATGAAAGTTAGGTTACAAATTGTTCATAACATGGCTTATATAGCCTTACAAAAAGGTGAAGATACCAATTTATCCTTAATAGTATCCTTCTGATGAGGTAGAAATGAAATTGTCAACGAAATTAGTTTATGCGCCAAAACAAGCGGAAATTTACGCTACATTAAAAATTTAGCTATGTAGCGAAAAATTCAGCTATATAGAAAATTGTACTACATAAGCGAATTTAAGCTATAGTGCGAAAAATTTTCACTATTATTGTATTTCACTATGTAGTGAAATTTTAAGCTATCATCAATGAAATTTTTAAGCTATGTATGAAGTACACTATAGCAAAATTTAAGCTATTCTAGCGAAAATTTACATGTGTCTGAAAATTTCACTATTCTGTGAAATTTCCTTGTCCTCCACCTTTGCATCACACTTTTATTCGGCTGCGTCCGACTTGTTTTATCTTCCAGTACTTCATTCTATTAATGTAGCCGAAAATAAATCACACAAACTTGGTGTGTCGGCTCAACTTGATATACTTGAGAAAAACGATGCATAGGTAGGATCGGTTTATGAAACACTGCAAAAACACCACAGCGACCTCAATACAATCATTAGTATCGAGGGACCTGCGTGTCAATTGGCTTAATTAATATGATTAGTACACAAAAAAGCACTCAAAACCTATCTTAAATAGGGTTCAAAAATAGCACTTTTTGGGTATAATCCCTTTAACCGACACATTTAGTCACGTAGCAATGCAGAAATAATCAATAAGCAGAGGAAACGAAACATGTGAGTCAAAAGGTTTATGCCCAGTAATACGCCTTTTTGTGATGAGAATCACGAAAACCTGAACTAATAACCATCTTGAAAGAATGAAAACTATACCACGTTAACTGACCAACAAGCTCTCTCCTCGAGGCATGAACTAGGCTCTTCTACAAAAAGCCACGGGTTTGTTTGATCAGTGCCGATCTTAAACTACGAAGCGTAACTCTTACCCCCTTTAAGCAGGGCTAATGCCACTTAACTTGTGTATTTAACAACCTAAATAGGTCGGGACTTGCCTTATTACACAATTCTTTTTGCGTTGTAGGGTGCAATGCTGAGGGTTCGACTTCACGAGAGTCGGGTGTAGCGGGGATGTAGAGCGACTCCTGACGGTGAAGGTTTGAGACATCAAGCCATGAGGATCTTTCGACCACAGCTCTATAGGTTTTTCACCCACAGGACTTGAATGATTTCGAGGAGCCGCAGCACCTGACTCACTGAAACTCCGCCCATCCACCCGTGCCAGCGAGTGAACACAAAGTCGCGACTCCCGACCGGTAGAAGGTTTAGAGACACTTAGGGCTTTTCAAAGGCTTTGCATATATACCCTCGGACCGTGCTCGGGTTTCAAGGCAAGGCAAAGCGAATCTTTTCTTTTCTTTTTGCTTTTTCTTTTCTCTTATTTTATTTTTGGAAGACACATTGGCCTTCTATGCATGGGGGTCCACAACCTATTCAAGGGCGTAAACAACACTAGATAAGGGTTTGCATCGTAAGAGGGGGGTTTTGTGCTGTTCCTTAGCCTATCAATGAGACCTAACGTGCTCAGTGTGTGGCGAGCTAAAGGTGGAAGAGCGAATTTAAATAATAAGAAGTTAACTATTAAATCCCGCTCCAACTTCGGCATAGGGGCCCCTTTAGCGTTGACACCATTAGGAAAGCTTAAGTTCAACACCTTTATGAAAGCCTATACATTATGCATATACAAAAGTTAGTAAAAATAAATGTGGGTGCAAAGTAGAAAATGTAAATCTTGCTATAAAGCTTTTAATATAACCAAAGGAGCTAGATCTGAGCTTATCATAGCTGGAGAACGCTATACATAATAAGCAAAATAAACCTGTTTGCCTACTATTTATTAATACATGCATACAAAGCAGTCTTATCTGAAGACAAGTAGGCAGTTGATAAAACTAAAACAACAAGTATAAAACAAAACAAATGTAAGATAAATGCCACTTTTGACGCTAACTCTCCCCCCCCAACCAAAGTATAATCGTGTCCGCACGGGTTAGGGATAGGAAAGCTAGAGAAGGAAGTGCGACCACCTCACTCGACAGGCGGTGGGGTCTTTGGTGGATTGAAGGCTGCTTTACTTGGTACCCTTGAAGCACATCAACGAGCTGGCGAATCGAACGGTGACGGTCATGAGTAGTGGGCTGTATAGGCTTGGTCATTGTAACTGGTGGGAGACCCAGGTGGCTCTGTATCTGTAGGAGAATAACTTTGGTCTAGCCCTAGAAGTGACCTTAGCTTTCGGGCCATCCATTTCGATCCAATCTTGTCACGAGTAAGCGCTAAAGAATCGATGGTCGTATCGTCGCGCGAGCGACATCCAAGCGGTGATAAATCCCAAGTGACAGGGATGTGCTCCATTTGATTTATTATACGGTAGGGTGATCGGAATCAACAATGTTTGTTTCCTATATTCCTCCCTCTTTGCTGAGTAGTCAAGCTACTCTGATGCTATAGCGGTCTAGAATTCGAACACGGGGATGGGTTTTCATCACGAATGGTCGCATCATGTTTGAAAATGGTGGAGACATTTATTTAGATTTTTGGATTTGGGTAAAAACAGGGGAGATTGGTTGTTCACTGGGAAATGGCTTAAAATGAAGTGTGAAATGGTGACCTTGAAGGCTTGGGTCACTAGCTTGATAAAATGGGGTTATTAAAGTGTCCTCGGGTTATTTCCTCGCATTAGGGAAAATGACATATAGTCAAAGCCAAAACCGGATCTTTGTTTAGCTATAAAGCTAACCTAAACACTCTATTTGAGTTCAAACCTATGCAGGCATTCAATGTTCCGGTCGGTTTGAAAACATAGCATTTAACCTCCATTTCAATGGCACAAGTAAATGACATCTAAAGAATGTGATTATCTACCATTAAGAATGCGAATCCTAAAGCATGACAAGGGGAAATTATTGACCAAAGGAAAGACATTAAATAGCATTAAACCCTAGTTTGGAAAGTTTGGAACCATAAATGCAGTACCTGTTTCATTTAAAGCATGAGGACACTGCCAAACCACCAACAACCAAGCTAGTAACCCTCCTCTTCAAGGCTTTGAGGCTTAGCCAAGCATCCCTTGAGTTGTCATCCTCAAGGGGTGTGTTTGGCAACCAAGAAAATGAGAGAAGAAGAGAAGGCAAAATGTAACCTAAAA
Organism: Tetrastigma voinierianum; assembly: GCA_016808115.1. Classification (NCBI taxonomy): domain Eukaryota; kingdom Viridiplantae; phylum Streptophyta; class Magnoliopsida; order Vitales; family Vitaceae; genus Tetrastigma; species Tetrastigma voinierianum. The sequence continues at coordinate 407,239 of JAEQBH010000125.1, forward strand.
ACCAAAATTGCGGAAAGCTTGAAATAAAAATAAAATTAGGGTTACAAAAGTTATAAGGTAAACATATAGCCAACCCAATTGTGTGAAATGCCAAAAATGCCTAAAATATATGATTACAATAGGGACAAAATGGTAATTAAACAAAACGAGGTCGTTTGGAATCAAAAACACAGGAGAATGATTTTCGTTATGCAGTGAATTTCGCTATCATAGCGAAAATTTCTCTATGATAGCGAAATTTCGCTATCATAGCGAAAATGCAAGGCATAGCGAAATTCAAATTTCGCTATGCACAGTAACTTTCGCTTTGATAGCGAAATTTCGCTATGATAGCTAAATTTCTCTAGCTTAGCGAAAAAATGTGCATAGCGAAAATTTAGCTGGGATTGCGAAATTTTCGCTATGGTTGCGAAATTTTCGCAATGCATAGCGAAAATCTGGTTTGCCTCCTGCTGCCTCCTGCTTTGCCTCTGCATCCAATTCAGCTTCCTTTTCATCATTTCCACTTGACATTTCTTCATTTTTTGGTAGATGAAATCGCGTGAATTCTCAGCGTTCGACACCGACACAACATCAACTTGAAGTGGTTGAGGCTCGCGAAACACATAAGAGTACCAAGCGAACTCGACGGAATCGGTGGTACTAAATTGAACACTTTTATGTCAGAATTGAAACAAATTCCGCCATGATTAGTGCGCAGCACTCAAAACCTATCTTAAGCGAGTTCAAAACTGGCACTTTTTGGGCGCCAATCATCGGTGGCTACGGTGATGTGGAGGATGAGCTGCGGAGTCTCGGGAGAAGGCCCGGGAGGCGGTGAGGAGGTGGAACTGAAGGGGATGAATCCGGAACTGAAGTCCTCTCCACCTCCACCACTGGGACTAGCTGCTCACCCCTCGGTAGGTCCTCTGTAAAATCATCCTCTACCCCCTCCTGCGGGTGTAAAAGAAATGAGTGTGGCATAGACAAGGTCCGCTCACGGGATAAGATCTGAGGACAACTCTACCGATGCTCTATACGTGGCTCCTCCTGGAACCCAAGATGCTCCAAGACGTGGCATAGTAACCTCGACATCAATAGTGGAATAGCCTCCGCCCGAGCCAGGTCCTTGCGGTGGACTTTCTCCTTGAAGTGAAGTAAAGCAGTCATAACTGACTCTGTGGATTGAACGATACCCCTCGGATGTCCGTTGAACCTGAGAATAGCTCCCTGCGCACTATAAATAATGCTAAAATGGGAATAGATTGGACCGAAGTACGTGGTCCGTGAGGAGCATCTGCGGAGGAAGCTGCCGGCGAAAAAGTATAGATCCGGCTACAATGTCTTGAGAGATGGCGAGATCATCTCTGCAGGCGATGGTTAGGGGCATTTCTTAGATGTCTGAATTTTCCAGAACCTCTTGTAAGCCCCAATGACGATGATATCAAGGCTCGCAAAATCCGGGACCCGGCCATCATCTTTGAGCAGGCGCATGTTCGGATCGGACACTCCCCGGGATGTCATAGTATGATAAAACTCAAGTACCACCTGGGGATAGAAAAACTTCCTTAGAGACATAAATGGCAGAAGGGAATACCTCTGGACCAACCGCATCGAATCTCTGAACCGCGGGTCCGCTGTCAGTGTCGGTATATCATAGTAGGACTCTCCGTGAAAGTCCTTGGCACGACAATTCACGTTCCCTGGTATCGGGCCACAGCTAAACATCGGACGCCTGATCCTCGAATATGGGGATAACTAAGGCGATGAACTCTGAGCAGCTGGAGGAGGCGAAGGCTCTGGCCTAAAACGCGAAGACTCCCGGCCAGATGTCCATGCCCGCTTGGAAGGCGGGGCCCTCCGGGGTGGTCGTGGATGCACAGGAGAGGGGGGCCGAGGTCCCACCCGGGTGTGGTATCGCCTAGATGGGGGCTCAGAACCCTGAGCCTCCTCTGGGAATAACGACGGAGAATTTGGACTCTACATCTGGCTCATCGAGTCAATGCAAGAGGTGCCCCATTTATCACGGCCCGAGAATGGCCCTTGACGGCCACTGGATGTGCCGCGTATCTCGGCGAGGAACGCAGTGCGAGAAGCAGACTGTAATGATGGCCTCCATGGGTGCAAACCATGGTGGAAGCTGGGCGCCACGGCGGGGATCTTGGGTGTCGGCGGGCGAGAGGAGAGTCGGCGGCGGCCGTGGCGGGCGGCTGGAGGGAACCGGGCCCCAAGTCAGCTCGAGATGGGCGTGTTGGCAGTAAAGGCGCGAGCGATGTTTGTCAGTGCAGTGAGACGAGAGGCGGGGGTTGTGCGGTGTGGCGGGGAGAAGCGCCGGGGCTCGTAGGGAGTTGGGAGTGGAGGCGGGGAATGGGAGCTCGGGTGCGCGTGAATGAGAAAATGAAGGGGGGGGGGGGCTCTTTTAATGGTGCTTAGGCAGCTGAAAGGTCCCCCATGGAAGCCGAAAAGCCGCAGGGGTGAAGATTTCGCTATTATAGCGAAATTTACCCTGCACTAGCATTTATCCTGCAAACATAAAAACAAAAACAAAATAATTAAAATAAGATAAAATTAAATAAAAATAAAAATAAAATATCAAAAATTTGAATATTTAAAAAAAAAGAAGAAAGGTTTTGATTAAAAGCGAAATAAAATAAAATACTAAATCAAATAACAAAAATTAGAAGCAAAAAGGAAAATAAAAATTTTGGTGCGGTTGGTCTTAGTTAAGGTCAAAGCTATTTCGGTAGGTACAGAATGTCGATTAAATGGAGGATCGGAGGGGAATCTCTCATAAGCTTGTAATAATCTTTGTACGGCATAGGAGGCTTCACTCTACTGCCCATTGACCTTGAACCTCTATTATCCTTTTTGGGTTGTTCAAATCTCACGATAATTAGGTATGTGAATGGTGGAATGATCGATCATTGGGTTGGTTGTGAAAATGGTGGGATCTGCCGGAGTGGACTTGGTCCCCCTTTTTGAAATTCTTGCAAGTTATCATCTGATCATGCCATTTTTTCGACCTTTCCTTTGCAATCTTCAAGTTCAAGTAGGCATCATTTAGTAGTTCCTCCAACTCATTGAGATCAAGGAATCTTTTGAGCATTTGCCAAATCCATGTTCGGTTCTTAATTGCCCGCATGCTTTGTACTCGATTTCCAACTGGAAGATGGCGTGCTGCCATAGACAAAATGATGGGGACATTCCAAGAATCATTTTGAAAGGCATTATGATATGGTGAATCAAGCGATTTGGGGACCCAGTCTTTTAATTCTTTGTTCACAGCCTTCATTAAAATGGTGTTTATCTCCTGATAGTAAGCTACCTTGACCACTTGTTTGAGGGTGGTAAGGGGTAGCTACTCTGTGTTTCACACCATATTTAATATGAGGTTTTGAAGGTTTATTTACGAAGTGTGAACCAAGTCACTAATAATGGCTTTTGGTACCCCAGGCTGGAAAGATGTTTTCTTCGAGAATTTGAGCACCACCTTGTGGTCATTGGTTTTTTGCGAGGGGAGTGCCTTAACCCATTTAGATACATAGTCTACCCCCACCAATATGTATGCATGCCCATAAGACGTGGGGAAGGGTCCCATGAAATCGATGCCCCAAACATCAAATAGCTCGACTACTAAAATTGGGTTTAGGGGCATCATATGTCGGCGAGACAATTTCCCGAGCCTTTGGCATCTATCACATACTCGGCACATTTGGTGAGCTTCTTTAAAAAGAGCAACCTGACTGCAGCACCTTCATTGTTGTCTTCTGGGAAGCAAAGTGACCACCACAGGCATTCGTAGCGTGGCTTAGAATTCCCTGATTGCTCTTCTTGACACACACTTCCAATTATCGATCTGCACGGTATTTAAACAAGAATGGTTCTTTAATAATAATAGGAATGGATCTTCGCTAAAATACTTCTATCTTGTTCTTTCAATCGGTTGGAATTTCTCTGTTGCTAAGAAATTGGCGTATGAGCATACCGAGAACATTCTCCAAGCGCATTAGATATATTCTTTAGGAAATTCATGGTTTATTGAAATTTATAGGAGTGTTGTGGGTATAGTTGAGAAATCTTGAAAAATGAGTGCATACAACATTCTCTACCCCTTTTTGTCTAATTTAAAATTAAATTCCACGAAGCCAGGAAGAACCCATCGGATAAGTCTTGCCTTAGCATTTTGCTTGGTTAGGAGATATTTCAAAGCGGAATGATCTATAAAAATGACTATATCAGACCTAACCAAGTATGCTCGAAATTTGTCTAAGGCATAAACCACTGCCAACAATTCTTTCTCTATAGTAGTATAATTCCTTTGTGCTTCATTCAAGGTTTTGCTTGCATAATAGACTACATAAGGTTTTCCACTTCTCTTTGTCCAGAAGCTGCCAATAGCAAGATGCTTGCATCACACGGCATCACCTCAAAGTGGCGCCAGATTGGGTGCCCTTATATTGGTGCGATGATCAAAATGGGACCTCCTCTTCAAAGCTCTTAAAGCCCGTTCTATCCCAAGAAACTTTAGCATCTTTCTCGAGCAGCTTACAAAGGGGCTTAGCAATGTTCGAAAAATTCTTGATAAATCTCCTGTAAAAGCACATAGCGAGGAATTGCCTAACTATTTTACATTTGTTGGAGAAGGCCGGTTTGAAATGGTTAATTTTTTTCCTTGTCAATTTCTATTCACACTAGAAATGACATGCCTTATCACAATCCAGCAGTTTACCATAAAGTGGCATTTCTCCAGTTAAGCACCGGAGTTCTTTTCAATGCACCTCTGCGGGTTGACTTCAAGATTAGTTAGACATTCTTCAAATCACCTCGCAGGTATCTGATGTCATCCATGTATACTTCATTATCAAGCTCACCATATCGCTGAATATACTAAGCATACATCTACGGAAGGTGGCAGGGATTTGCAAAGACCAGGCATCCTCTATGGCGTAAGTTCGAATGGACAAGTAAATGTGGTCTTCTCTTGATCCTCTGGTGCGATCTCTATCTGAAAGTACCTTGAATACCCATCCAAAAAGCAATAGAATGGATGCCCATAAACTCTCTCAAGAAGCTGATCAATAAAGGGCAGTGGGAAGTGATCTTTTCTTGTTACTGCATTGAGCCTCCTATAATCTATGCATACCCTCCAACCGGTGGTAAGGCGGGTAGACAACTCCTCGCCCTTTTCACTTTTTATAGTGGTCACCCCTGACTTCTTGGGCACCACCTAGGTTGGACTTACCCAAGTGCTATCAGATATGGAATAAATGATACCGACTTCGCAATGACCCGGGACTTGATCACGAGAACTACCTCCTGCGTGTGAGGATTCAATCTCCTTGTGGGTACGCATATGACTTTTATTTCTTCTTCTAAATAAATGTGATGGTGTGAATTGTTGGGTTGATGCCTTTTAAATCCATAAATTTTCCAACCCAAAGCTTGTTCATCTTGAAGTGCAATGATTGTCTTCTTGTGGAGTGGTTAGCATTGGCGATATTATTTGGACCTTTGCTTGTTTTCTTCGAGCTGGGGTTTGAGATCAGTACGTTGAGGTTCCTTTTCCTCTTCTCCGTTGATAAAGTAGAATTTCCACTTTTTCTCGGCACCCCTTGCACCGAGGCTGCCATTGAGGTTCCTATTTTGCTATCTCTGAGGCTTTCAGATAACTCCTTGTTTGCTTACATTTTGCACTTCTTGCTCATTAGCTGTTTCTTCAAAATTGTATCTATTATCACGAGACTTCTTCACGGTCATCCTCCTTTGGTTGCATATACTTTTACTCAAGTGGAAGATATTGAGTTCCAAAGTCATGTTCCCCAAGGTGAGTTGCATAACCCGTTTCGACGATTGATGATCGCATTGGAAGTGGCGAAAAATGGCCTTCTGGGATGATTGGCACATGATTAGCCCCTAACTACGACCAGATCCGATTATCAAGCACTACAAATCCCTTTGGATAGTAGGAATTTCCCTGAATCAAACATCCTCAAGCTGTCTGAACATTTTGATGGACCCACATCGGCTAGAACAATGTGATAGTGGGACCAGGTTCTCCAAGTCAGCTTGTACATGGAATATTGCGGGTTGGTTCACACTAGCTCCCAAATTCTAGTAGTGGCACTACAAGTGCTAATGCTTGAGATTGTAGGACACCCCGGGTCTTTATACTTCACATGAGTCTTGCACTCGATGATGGCGCTCCTTGCTCGGTCAGGCCTTTTTATTCTATTAAAGCCTTTTTCAGGTGTGGTCCTTCAAAAGTTTTGCATACGTGGGTGCTTGCTTGATCATATGAGGAGAGGATGTTGTACTCACTTCTTTGTGGTAGCACAAAATTTGGTTTGATTGCTTGAATTTTCCTTCCAGATGCACGTGGGAAAGAGGGGTACCTTTGTGTTTCATCTCCTTTCTTTGTTGGTTGTTCTTTTACTCTGGTGGTTCGACCAACTGTGGAGCTTTCTTGGTTGGTGTTGGGATTTGCGGTCTCAGTGCAGTACCACTACTCAAAGTCACTCTTTGCTTTGACTTCATCGATTCTTCCGTTGGGATCCTTTGAGCGAGCTTATCCTCCTTCACATTCTGGGTTTGTTTGTGTGCGGGAAGGAATTTCACTTTTCAGGACCTAACTGTGGTTAGATAACTTTGGAAATGGAACTTTGCAAGTTGTCATATTTGTTGGAAGTCTGCAAGATACATCTGTCGATCTTCTTGTTGTTCGTCTCTTTGTCTCGATTTTTTGATTGGTTTGAGTATTCGGTAATTTTGTTCCTCCACAAAGGTGCCTACTACCTTGCTTAAATTCATAATTGCCTACTCAACAGGAGAAGAAGGAGGAGGCACTCTTCCTTTTGTCTTCAGGTGAGGCCTAAGCGTTGTTGTGCTCAGCAGGAACATATACGGGAGGTTTGGCTTCCATGATAAGTTTGGATGATTCCTCGGTGGGAGTTATGGTGTTTCCATAAGGAGCATTTGTGGTGGCTTATTTTGGCCACGAAGACATGGGCATGCTCTTGCGTGAGACCTCAGCGGGGAACTGTGGACGGTGCTCTCGAGTGGCTGCCAGTGACAGTTAAGCGAATTTGGGTGAGATGTGGCAATTCTTCCAGCTACTTGCGCCATTACCCGATTTCTCGTTTCAGCTCCTCGACCTTGGTCAAAGTGTGGTCGAATTTTGCTTTCTATCTCAGTGTCTTGAAAAGTGCATAAATGCCTCCCCTTTAGTGGGTTGAGGAGCTCATTTTTATTACTCTACTTGGATTCGATTCGATCCATTGCTTTGGAGGTTTGACCACATAGTTCAAAGTCCATGACCGTGCGGTTCTTGCTCGAAGTCCCCTCCACATGGTTTCGATGGTTGCTTCATGGCGAGGAGACATACCATCATAGAAGTGATTCCGCAAGCATCCATGTATCAAACCCATGGTGTTGGACATGCAAATGGTATCCTTGAATCTCTCAAACTTGATTAAACTTCATTATCATTAGAAGCGGGAAGTAAGTGTAGATTTGCCTCTTCAAGTTGTTGGTCTTGGTTGCGCTGAAGAATTTCTTCAAAAATTCAGCTTGAAGATCAGCCCAATTTCTAATTGTTCTTGGCCTTAGTGAATTGAGCCAAATTTTGGCCATATGCCGAGTGTCAAAGTGCTTCGGCAAGCGGTCATTATCAGACACACTTCTTTAAAAGTTGTGAAACTTTATAAACTCGGATATGTGTATATAGTTTTCATTCTCCATTCCGCGAAGTGGGGCAGGGCACCAGATAGGGTCTCAACTGCCCATCGTGCGAATTGGTATGATGCGGGGGTGCACTCACTCTAGAGGGTGTATGTGGTCTCTCATTGACTTATATGGGTGGATTCATTGGGGCTCCTTCTTGAGCTGTTGTTCTTCGATTGAGGATCCATTTGTTCCTTTGTGTACACGACTTCCACAACCTTGTTCGGTTGGTGTACTAACTCTTTAATCTACTAATATACCTCTATCCCGATGATGCATAAACACTATGGATTTAAAAGAGAGACCATGAAAGTAACAACGGGAACTTTGCAAAGATTAGTGTTAGCTAAGAAAAAATAAAATGAAACGTACCAAAAAAAAAACTTGAAATTCTTAACAATGGGGAAATTCAAAAAGGTTTAAGATCCATGATACTTGTAATGGGGATTTTAGTGCCCATCAAGCACTCATCATCTGTAGTTTGGCACCATCCCCGACAACGACGCCATTTGATTCGTGCCATAATAGGGTTCCGGATCAACAAAATTTATACCTAAACTCCTCCTACTGCCGTAGTAGAACTACTGCAACATAGTGGCTCTAGGATCGAACACTGGGATGGGTTTTCGTCTTACAAATGATTTGTATAATGATTCAAAATGGTGAGGCTTTTGTTTGGATTTTGGATTTGTATAAAAAGTGTGGTTGTTGTCACTATGTTAACAGTAATTCAAATAAATGTAAATAGAAGACCTTGAAGTTTAGGCCACTAGTTTGGTATGATAGGGTTTGCAAAGGTAATCCTCGGGTTTTTACCTCGCATTAGGGAGATGACATATGATCATCTCCCAAAACGGATCTTTGTTTAACTGAAACTAACCCTTAGTACCATTCTGTTCGAAATATGGCATTTACTGAGCATTTAATGTTCCTACAGTTGAAATCCAGCATTTAACCTACCCTCGATGGCTCAAACAAATGACATCTAATGGATGTCGATTAACCTCTACAACAGAATACCTTTGAACCCATCAAACATACCAAGTATTGACCAAAGAAAATTATCAAATAGCTTTTAAACCCTAGTTTTGAGTTTGGAACATAAATACATGATACTGCGTCTTGAAAAGCAGGAGGAACACCGACAAACCACATCAACCAACTGCTTGGCCCCTCCTCTTCAAGGTTTAGAGGCTTGTGAAACATCCTTTGAGTTGTCATCTCGAAAGAGGTGCTAATTACTATAAAATGAGAGAAAGAGGAGAGAAGAGAGTAAATGAGGGGCCCAACTTGAGGCCGTAATGGAAATGCGTTCAAAATAGGATTAGGTTACAAATTGTTCATAACATAAAAACTATATAGCCTTACAAAAGGTGAAAATACCAATTTATCCTTAATAGTATCCTACGATGGGGTAGAAATGAAATTAATCAAAGCGAGGTCGTTTGTACATAAAAATACGGCGAAATATAAACTAAGAAACGGAAGAAATTTAGCTATCATAGTAGAAATTACAATATAACGAAAATTTGTATATGAAAAGATATATATATAGATAAAATTTGCTATAAGTTGAAGTCTGCTATTATGCGAATTACTCTATCGATGAAATTTTGCTATATAGCGAGAAATTTTGCCTGTGAAATTTGTTAATTCTGGCGAAAATTTCATATCTTCTGCCAGCATCATACCTATGTTTTTGCATCGACTTGTTTATCTTCTATTTACTTCATTAGGCTTGGTGCATTCAAATAAGTGCTGCTGAACTCGATTGTACATCATTTCGACTTAGAATGCTTAGCTTGATATGGTAGAATAGGTTTATGAAACACAGCCAAAAACTACCTGTTGACCTCGAAATACAATCATTAGTATCAAAGGACCTACATGTGTCCAATTGGCTTAATTAATATGATTAGTACACAGCTAGCACTCAAAACCTATCTTAAAATAGGGTTCAAAATAGCACTTTTGATTTAATGTAGCATCGCTTCTCTGGAAGCTACTTTACTATCCATGTTAGTGACTGGTTGCCCAATATGCTCTATGTTCCAATTCCATTGGCAAATGGCATGATTTCCCATAGACTAGTCGGAATGGCGACAAACCCAATGGGGTTTTAAATGTTATCCTGTATGCCTAGAGTGCATCATCAATCTTCTTTGACCACTCTTTCCTTGATCTATTGACTGTTTTGTCCAGAATGGACTTTATCTCCCGATTTGACACCTCGGTCTGTCCATTCGCCTGCGGGTGGTAAGCGAGTGAAGTTCGATGCCACACACCATATTTTTGCAAGAACTTATCAACCAGCTTGTTGCATAAATGAGTACCACCATTCGTGATCAATGCTCGTGGAGTGCTGAACCGTGTAGATATGTGGCTGCGAAGGAACTTAACTACCACACTAGCATCACTAGTACATGTCGGTATTGCTTCTACCCATTTGGAGTCGTAGTCCACGACAAGGAGAATATAAAAGTTATTGGATGAAGAGGGAAATGGACCCATGAAGTCCATCCCCCACAAATCAAATAGCTCAACCTCTAGAATTGCATGGTTTGTAGACTATGTGAATTACCTAATGGCCAAGGTTATCCCTCCCGATTGTAGTTACCAACAGAAGAAGAGGTTCTTTGCACATTTGAAGCACTACCATTGGGAAGAACCTATTTTATACAAACATTGTGTAGATCAAGTGATAAGGCAATGTGTACCGGAAGATGAAATGGATAGTATTCTAAATCACTGCCACACCTTATCATGTGGGGGACACTTTGGAGGCTACAGGACAGCGACATAGGTACTCTAATTTGGTTTCTATTGGCCTAGCTTGTTCAAAGATGCTTACCAGTTTGTATCTACCTGTGATAAGTGCAAGAGAATGGGTGGCATTTCTAAATAGGATGAACCACCCATGTGCTCACATATTCATTCACGTATACTCATTCATGTATGCTCATTCATAAATACTCATTCACGTATTCATTCACGAATACTCATTCATGTCTACTCATTCATAAATGCTAGAATTTCACATATTCATTCACGTATACTCATTCACTTGAATCATTCATAAGCCTCATTCACATATTCTGGCTCACGTATACTCATTCATGTATACTCATTCATAAATACTCATTTACACATTTCTTGTCCCTCGATGAATCTATTTTAATTAAATTCAGATTATTCCAATTGGATCGTGAAAATAAAGTTATAGCATTTTAATGCCAACTAGATCAATTTACCAATTACACACAGTTGATTTGCATTATCATTTTTTCCGGGAGTATTAACTTCATTTTGACACTAGGTGTTTGTACTCATTTAAATCTAAGGTGTTAAGGGTTACATTCAGCCCAGAATCACGGTCGAATTGCCGAAACTGATTACGTCCAAAACAACCCGGACTACTTTATGATCAAAACTGAAACCAGAATTTGGCTTGCACATAGCCCCACTTTGAGTGAATTTTTGGGCCACTTAGAGTCAGAATTTGATGATGTCTATTTATTTATGTTTGATTTTCCTTGAAGTCTATTTTAATTGGCCACTTGAATCACTTAAATCGTATAAGAAATGAGGAAGTTATGGCCAAAATCACAGCGGTTGAAACTAGGAAGCGAACAGGGTGTACCGGTACACCTTTGTTCATGTCACCGATACACTTTTTGCTTACGGTGGGGTGTGCGAGGTGCACTACTGTTCATGTGCGGTACACCTTAGAAGTGCTCAGATTTTGTTATTTTTCCCACTTTTGATGCCAATTCACTCCATACAACTTCTATAATTCATAATACCTCAAAAACCAACTTGGAATTCATCTTATGATCTCTTTTCTACTCAATTTATCATTCAATCCATATCCTTCATCAAAACCTTTCATGATTTTCTCTCAAAACCACTCTAATATGGGTTATGACCCATACACAAACCAAATATGTTGATTAGTTAGGGTTTGCTCTAAACCCTAACTCACTTATTCTCAATTAAACCATGAATCCAACTTAAGAGGATTCTATAACTATCTTGTGCCATTTAGAGTTTTAACAACCACAATTTCAATACGTCTTTGGTTGAAGTTTCATCTACAACAAACCCCAGGATTTGGGCAGATAATAACCATACAAAACCAGATCCATACCTTTGAATCCTTCTTGAACTCCTCCTCCTTTCTTAACCATCTCTTCTCTTCTCTTCTTCTTCTTCTCTCAGCCACTCTGGCACTACGGTTTGGTCCGCCAGAATGAGACCAATTTTAGTCTTAAATCCAGGTACGAGTTAAGGCCATGTTTAGCCCGAAGACAAGGAAAAATCCATTTTTGTTTTAAGTCTCATTTTGCATTTAGCCCTTTGGATCTTGCTTTTGAAATTCAAATTATGCCATATTCTAATTTGACCCATAATCTTCCTCAAATTCCACAATTACATATAATCTTATGCTTTTATGGCTTTCATGTCCTCAAGTGGTAAAAGACCACTTTGCCCTTGTCTCTAATATTCATTTCGGGTCTCTAATTTTTATTTTCGAAAATTCATATTTAGCTTATACTATACTCTAAACAAGTCCGAAAACTACTAGGGTATATTTCGGAATTATTCAAACAATGAAGACTCCGAGAGAAGAAAGATGAGAGGCGCGAGGCATCATGTGGCTATATGGATCCACAGTTGTAGAGAGAGTTCGTAAGACTCTCGGTCCGCCAGGATGCGCTTGTTAGTGATGTGCCTTAGGGTAATAGTGTAATTGTTATTACTTTCATATTTCAATAATAAAGAGGCATTTTCATATCATCTTACAATTCTAATTTGGTGATTTACTCGATGAATAGTTGATTCCACTTATGGTCATCAAGTGTGTGACTTGATAGTAGAACAGACTTCAAATGGAATAATATTCTAAATTGTCTCTCGTCGTTCATTATTGGTGGAGCAATAGTGAATTAAGACTAGTATAGAGTGTGATTGATGATCATGGATATATGATAAATACGGTGGCTCATGAGAGTATATGTTGAGTAGACATTGTACTAGACTAACCACCATGAGAATGCTACATGGATTATAAGTCACGGTACTTCTCATCATAATAATCATCTTCTTTTTTGTCCTTAGAACTATACCACCATAGGTCCCTTTACATGAGGAGCTTTATGTTTTGACACAGTTCAACATTATCTATAATATGGTGGTAATACAGACTGTAGTTGGACATAGAATAAATCATGAGGCGTGAGTGGATGAAAGGGATTTTATCCACTCTTTAGAGAGAGATATGTGGGCCCCCTTGACATGTGAGACTAGAAATTGCATGGTGGCATCTTAACCATTGAATTAATGGGTTATTAATGTCATTTGTATTATCAGTTTACATGGAGGTCAAGAAAATTGCATGATTAAACTTTACAAGGGAGACATAGTCCATGCCTTGTGTTCAATTAGGATATCATGAGACAAAGGGACTACGACATTTATTATGGATTAGGTTATGTCGGGCTATTGACATCCACATAATTTGGGTGGTCATAATGCCTTGCTAGAGGCCGCTTATGATATGTGGGCTCAAAATGGTTTTTAGGCCTTTGCCAGCGCTATATGTGGACTACGGGGTCACACACACACATAGAATGGGCCGAAAAATCAGCATGGACAAAATTGAGTATTTAAACCCAAAGGATCCCTATGCGGATCCATTCATTCATTTTCACGCTTGAGAGAGGCGACTAGGGTTTTTGTGAGACTCAACTCGATGCTAGCACACTCGTTTCTCTCTCGGTTTCCAAGATGGCTCGTTCGTGTGGATAGCTGTAAAGGGTGGAGCAATCCCGCTGTGCCTTTCAATTCGACAAGGAAGGTTAGACGCACACACGAGGCTGTAGAACAAGGATCTTACAGCTCGAATAAGGTATTCTTCCATCCCTAAATCATCTGATCGGATCACATGGATCCCTAGTCGGGTTAGAAAAAGGTGAAATTTTAAAAATTTTCTGTTGTGTATGTATGCTTAATCACCATTAGAAACCCTAAGAACGCTCGCCCACCGACAACAGCTATAGGCAAATCAAGTGGAGCATAATACAACCTACCTTATGAGCCTAATGCAGTATTATCATGGGCTAGCCTCTTCATCAACAACACTTCCACAACCTCCACCTCCATTTGAGTTCCTAGCATGGCCTCCACCACACCGGAGCTGACATTTCCCCCCACCAATGAGCATATTTCCAACGAGGATCATCCCAATGTTTGAGGGAAGTTTCTTTTTACTCCTATATTTTGCATTGCATTGAGGACAATTCTGGTTTTAAGTTTGGGGGAGTTTCGTTATTGCGTTACACTTGGAACAATTTAGTTATTTTTAGCTTATTTTCAGATAATATTTGGTTTGCTTTTATACAGTTTTTGGATATTTTTGTTTATTTGAATATCATTTAGTTGGTTTATATTATTTTGGTGTGTTTGATCAATTTTTAAAATATTTTGGTTTTTAGTTTGTTGAAAGTGTGGATTAGTTTTACATGCATTATGGAGTGGATTGATTCACTTGTGGTTTTATTTACTAATTGAGATATTTTATCCTTATTGCATATTCTATTTGTGCTTAATTGTTGAGTTTTAGTGCCTCACCATTGAGTAATTCATCAAAATGCCAAAGTGCATAAAAAGTTTTGAAAATTTTTGGAAAATTTTTTTAAAAAAAATTGGGCTTTGTTTTTGTGGGTTTGTTGTGGACATACTTGGGATGCTATGATGATACTAAATTATGTTTTTCTTTACATATGAATAATGCCAAAAAGATAGTTGATCTAAAAGATCAAATAGGATGACCATGTAGTTGTACATAGCTATAGGTGCACTAAATTAAGCACAAAGCAAGTCTCATGTACCCTTTGATAACCAAGTAGTCTTGATTTAGAGAAAAATTAGAGGGATATCATAATTTCTAGATCTAAATACGAGTTTAGAACTTGCTCGATTATCATTTGAGGCAAAATCCTAAACATCACATCTTTTGGGAAATGATATAGGAGGCATCCTTGGAATTGGTGGAGCCTTTTAAGCCACCGAATATGCGATAGTCCATAGTCACCCACTTTGAGCCGTAATAATATATTCTATCGCCCAGAAGAAACCAAGAATAGACACCCATATGCCTTTGTTTTACCCGCTAATGAGAACCCGTTTGTGTAACATGTAAACATAGAGCACAAATCATGAGAATGACATGTAGTTTGGTGGGAAGTCTGAATGAAGTGGTTTTGATCAGTACAAAATGTCAAGGAATGGGTGTTGAAAAGAGCAAGAAAATAAAAATAGCTAGAAAAAGTACAAAAAAGTGAATAACTCAAGGGGGAGCAAATCTAATCTTGTAGCCTTCCTATCTTGAGCTACTAAGTCCGTAAGGGTGTTTTAACACCTAGTATTCTAAGGCCAATTCGTCTAGGAGTTATTGACCTAAAACTCTATACACGGGGTAGGTAGAAAGCTTAGGGTTGAATATTTCACTGCTCCATACCTTGATGTTTAGAAAAAGCAAAAAATTCTTAGTGATTTTGAAGAAATATAGAAACAAATAAGTTTGGGGTGAAGTGATATGACAAGCATAATAATGTGAATTAGGTTGAGTTTGAATGACTCAAATGTAGACATAGTCAAATTTTGGAGGATGAAGCATGAGAATAAAAAAAGAATGTGCTTGAGTGTTTTAGGTAAAATCTGAACCTAAATGACTTATTTAACTACCCTCTCACCTAAGCCACACATTACAAGCTTGAAAATACCTATTTGATCCCTATAGTATGTAGGAGAATGGTATGCCAAGCAAGCCTATGAAGTCTTGGTCACTCTTCATTCATGGAAACTCTTTATGGTGGCTGATCTTCCCACTTATCATGCATTCTCTAGTTTCATCTAAGCGCATTTGGATTACTTGAGGGTAAGATTGCACACACTCACGCTAGAACCTTGAGTTAGGTACATTTAGCTTGTGGTCAACCTACTAGCTTTGAGAGCGTTATCTTGAAAAATTATTCATGTGTTGAAATGCATAATTCCTTAGGCAAAACATCGCAAAGTATACATCCCTACGGACTCATGTTTTGTTTAATAAAGTTGGAAAATGAGTCTTTGTCTTTGCTTGAGGACAAGAAAAATGTTAAGTTTGGGGGTGTTTGATAGGTGTGAATCATACTAAAATTTATAGCGTGTTTTTCATGTGTTTATGTAACCTAATCGCTATATTAACACCCATATTCTTAAAGATTACACTAATCTCTCATTCATTGATGTTTTGTAGTTATTAAAAGAAAATCAAGCAAAGAAAATGGAAAAAGTCTAAGCAAGAAGAACAACCTCTTGCACGAAGTTTCCTAGTTTGTCGAGGAGGCAAAGGAGTGTTAGCTCACGAGGATAAGAAGTCGCCAAGGCGAAGAGAGAGCTTCGCCATTGAGGAGCTAAAGATTGAAAGATAGAAGTTTCGGGTTGTGGCGGGCCAACCCTTCATCATGTCGAAAGATTTCGTTGCGTGAAGGGGTTCATTTGCTACGAAAAAAGAATGTCGTTATATGAAACAAACAAGTTCAAGGCGATCTACGATTTGCTGCTCTGAAGCCACCTTTGTTTGTAGCAGAGGTTTTCGAAACAAAGCCTGCCTTCGCTAAGGTGAAGGAAAATACAATAAGAAGACTGCGCGTCTTCGCCAAAGCGAAAGGACCATAGCACGGCCAAAGACGGTCGGGCTAGGAACACTTCCATTTTTAGCCCAATCATTGGCCTATTTTCCAAGGGTATAAATACCATACTTGTAATAGACATTGAGGGAACTTAGGCGAAACACTCTCCATTTTTAGCGTTTTCTCTCTCTATATCTTGAATTTTAGCTTATTTCTGGAGCTAAGTTGCAAGATCCAGCTACTAGGGGACATCTTGTTGACGTGGAGCGGTGTTTTAGAGGACTATTACTTCATATTTGTTTTGTATTCCTAAACTCTTCTCTTTCTCTTAATCTTTCATCATTATATTTGATTTAAATATAATTTTGTTAGGTTTTGAGGCTGCTATGAGTGGCTAAATCCTTGTCTAGGGCTGGTTGTTGATATTGATGTTTGGTTTATATGTTTTCTTGATTGATTTTGTGAATATAGTCTTGTGTTGAGGTTTTATGGATGTGGTTATTTGAACTTCCATGTTTTTATTCAATTATTGTATGCTAGATGGTGAGGTTGAGACTTAGAGCTCCTAGGGTTTCCAAAGTGACAAGGCCCGAGTATACCTGGGACTTAATTCTCATTCCCTAATATTTTACAATCGATAAAATCAAATTAAATTAATCAAAGAAGTCTAGGAAATTAGGAATGCCCTAATGCTAGATGGATTTTTATTAGGATGGGCATTCATTTAACCTTATGTGATGATCATATGGGCCAGGGAGTGATTGATCTATAGCATAGGTCGAGGCTTGATTTTATTGTATGGACAGAGAAGTGACCAATAGAATCACCCAAGTATTGGTTTGCCTTAGAACAGTACCACACTGTCTAGCCTAGATGGACCGATAAGAGAATAGGGAATAGGTGTGAAAATTTGAAGGGAGACTCGAAGAGTGAATCTCATACGAGTTCCTTGAGAGCGAAACGCAAAGTATTTTCTCTTGAGTGGTACTTAATGAATATAAGTCATAAATACCTGATAGAGACGATCGGCTTCCCCAGTGTGTGTCATTTTCTAAGGTTTTTCTTAAAATTCACTCCAATTACTTGTTAATCTTCAATATTCAATTTTTAGTTTAATTTAGTTTTATTTTCAGTTAATCATCAATCATGATCATTATTCATATTTCAGATAGTAAAATTCTCGAGTAGCCCAGTACTTAATCACTTAAACCATCTCTTCCTGTGGGTTCGACATTTTAGGTTTTAATTTGAAAACCTTTATTACTTGTAGCTGTACACTTGTGGAGTTTAGGTTGCTTTTACCAAATTTTATATAACAAACAAACAACCTAGCAACATCCTACTATTCAACGACAAGAAATCCATATTTCTGCGGAGCAGTATATCTGCTAAATGCATAGCGATGCGCTTATGTTTCGAAGGATCGAATTTGCTACTTCGTCAACATGAATAACAGCCTTAGATTAAGTCAGTTGATCTATGTCTATTAGAGCGCTTTGAACTTCACCAAGTTCACCCTTGCTCCCACTGTCTTCTCTTAGAAGAAGCTCTTTCTATAAGAAGACTGTATGCCTTAAAACAAATAACTTTTGTTTCAAAAGTGTCGTAGAACTAATATCAAAATTCCTTATATTGAGCACGACCAAGTCTAACAAGATTTGGTTTGTCCTTGTTGCCACACCACTTGATGTGGTTTGTAAGGTGGAGTCCACTTGGATAAATTCTCATTATCCCGAAGATAACCTAGAAATTCTTAGCTTAAGTATGCACCACTTAGATCTCATCTAAGTGATTTGATACTTCTTCCAAGCTGTTTTTTCGCTTCATATTTGAATTCTATAAATTGTTGAAAGGATTTAGATTTGTATCTTATAAGATACAAGTACCCATACCGTGAATGATCGTCAATAAAGGTAATGACGTAGATAGAGCACCTACACAGCACATCTTATAATGGATAAGTAGGACCCTGTATCCATATGCATTAGGTTTAAATGTCCATTAGCATGTTCACCCTTTCCGATAAAAGGCAACTTAGTCATCTTTGCCTAATAAGAAAGATTCACATATGTCAAATGAATCACAATCAAATGACCATAAGCTACCACTCTTTTGTAACTCAGTCGTGTGCCTCTCATTTGTATGGCCAAGGCAACAATGTCAAAATCGATGATTTCAAATTATCTCCACTTTGGCCTTACATTGTCATTAACATTTAAATTTGATTGGACATATCTAATATGTAAATTACATTGCTTATGCACCACTAACATAAAGAATGTCATTCTACTAATGTTCTTTTCAATGCTAGTCCAGCAATCATCGAATTTAAGCAAAGATACTAGGGAGGTTTAAAACATAAGTCCATATAGCAACAACTGCAACTCTTGCATCATTGCCTACTCGAAAGTCGGACTCTCCTTTTGTGAGCTTCCTACTGTTCCTTAGGCCTACTAATAAGTCTAAATCTCATATAATTTTAAGCCCATTTTGCACAAATATTTTAGGCTAAATTAAATTTAATGCATAATTATATAATTTTCACCCCAGGTATGTTTTGCGGGTTTTAGAGAGAAAAGAAGCAGAAAAGCAAGAAAAAACATAAAATTAGGCTAAAAATGAAAGCTGCAGCAGATTTGGCTATGGTAGGAAGCAGCCACTGTCGCGACAAAGCCAAAGATTGTCGCAACAAATAAATGAGTAAATGGCTAGAGGATTGTTGCAACAACAGATTCTCTGTCGCAACAAAGAATTTTTGTCACGACAATGGAAACTTTGTCGCGAAAGATGAACTAAATTTGCGAAAATTTACTAAACTTTTGTGTGACAATGGAAACTTTGTCCACGACAATCATGCAAAAGGCCATTTCTTGAGGGCGAGAGGGAGGGGGTAAAGAGCCGTGAAGGTTTATCACAGCGATGGAAATGGTGTTTACCTTGATAGAAGGCTCACTGTGAGAGAACTTTATCGTGACATTTTGGAAATTTATGTCGCGACATTTATTCGAAAAGCTTTGAGCGACAGAGTGAAAATTATTGCAACATTCAAAACTTTGTCGTGGCAAAATAAAGAAGAAGGCAGTAGAGTTTGTCGTGACATTTCAAAATTATGTCGCGACATAAAATCAAGCTAAAGGCTTTGAACTATGTCGTGACATAAAAACTTATGTTGTGACATTAAACAAAGATGAACTGAGAACTATGTCACGACATAAAAATTGTTTGTTGCGACATAAAAAAAAATTGCAGAAAGAAGAAAGTCTGTCACGACAACAAACCCATGCAACTGTGAGAAACTCTATCGCGATATAGAATTTTATTGTTGTGACATAAAAAGTGTAGAAAGAAAAAATTATGTTGCAACACAAGCAAACTTTGTCGTGACAAAGCTGTGCAAATCAAGAAGTCAAGTTATGTTGAGTTTTTCCCAAGGATTTTTATGTTGCGACAAACATTTCAAAGGTTAACAGTGCAGGCATGGAAACTATGTCAACATTAAAAAACTATGTCGGCATAATTCAAGGCAAGCGATAACTGTCACGACATTTAAAGACCTTGTCATGAAAAGACTCAAGATTATGCCGACTTATATTTGCGACAAATGCCACAATAAAAGTCGACAAACAAAGATTGCTATGTCGCGACATAAAATAGAAATGTCGCGACAAAAACAGTAAATTGGGCCTGCACAAAAACCCACATCATTAGTCTTGATTTTTAGCCCAGCATCATTTATTAGGGCTATAAATAACAAGCCCTAAAGGATTTAGAAAGAGGAGACGGAAAACGGCTGAGGAGCCACCATTAGGACTAGCTACAATAGCTGTTATATTTTTATTTTTCGTTTTTCATTTTTTTTTCATTTCTTCTTGTATTCCTTTTATTTTCCCTATTCTTAGAACTGGAATAAGGGATCTAAGTTGTAATTTTGGTGAGATCAATGAATATTTAGTTCCATTTATGTCTTAACTTTAAAAGGTTTTACGGAAATTTTCTAGAATTCTCCTTCTCTTGAGTTTGATTGTAGTTTTCGGTGAATTTTCTATTAGCTAGTCATTGATGGTTCATGATCAGTTATGGAAGGCTAAACTCTTCTTTGGGAAGGAAATTTAGGTGTTTCGGTTATGAGCTGTAGCATTTAAATGATTGTTTTGGGTTTTGAGAACTAGATTGATTTAATCGATATTGTTCATGTAGTGAGCTGTTTAGAATATTAGTAGCGTGTACCCAGAAATGATTGTGTCTTTCTACGATTTCAAGAGGAGCCCTCGAGTGACACGGATGGAATTCACGAGGTATGGAGCGAGTTACTTGGGAGTAAAGGTAGACTTATATTGAACTAATGAACTCGAAAGATTACTCCGATAGATCACTAATTTACTCATGGTGAGGACTAATTGGATAACGTATCGAGTTTAATGTTTAGAGGAATGTGTCTCGATTCGGTAGAACAATCTCTCAATCCCATGTTGAAAGCCAGATTATAATCAAGGAGGAGGAAATTTGGCTCAAAACTGCGGATTGTGGTATCAATTACTTTGAAAGAGGCTTGTGTTGTCCTGTCTATGGGGGTAAGCAGACTTTAGTTCTAAGAAATGGTTGTAAAGTATTGAAAAAGAAAAACAACCAGATCTTAAAGATGGTCAAATTATTACAAGTAACTGATTAGACCCATTTGTCCTGAAAAGGAAGATGGTTATCTATTTAGCGAAATGTATAGTGTATAGAGGAATCCAAACTATACTACTTTGCTCTTGAACAAGTTCATGATTCAAAACCACGCAGCAAATATATATGTTTTAAAGAACTTTTGTTCTTGGTTATGATCAAAACACTAATCCCATTCCCAATGTTTGGATTACAGTTCAGCAATTCTGTTATTTCGGTAGATTTTTACTATTTTCATTTGTTATTTCAGTCTCTACATTTTAGTTTTAGTTTAATTACAATATTTAGAAATTTGAAGTTCAAATAGTAGAGGACCTTGAACAGTAAGGGTAGTTGATCTATAGATTTTCTTGCATATCGATCTACGTGGGAATAATAGCGAACTTGGTAGTCCGGCTATTACTTGTGCGACCTATGCACTTGCGGATTTAATTTAGACAATCTGCATTTCATCATAGAGAGAAGAAAAACTACTTGTGAAATTCCAATCAAACAAGTGGCAAAATTTTTTGGGTGCCACTCTTTACATTGGGCATTTTGTTAACAAACTAAGAAAGAAACAAGAGAAATTAGGTTTATTAGAAATTTGGTCAACACCTGCATATCAATCCATATGTATGAGCCACAATTGGTATGTATACCCATATGTTATAAGGAGAAGCATTAATGTAATAACATAAATACCTAAAGTAGCCTTGCAGTTCCTTTTCCAAAGGTCAACTTGACCCTGACAAGCCTCTTTTAGGGTGAGTCTGCACAGCTTTTTCGACCAATTTTCCTCGGCCCTAATTTGAGCAAGTTGATGAGGTTAGGTATAGTTGACATGATGTTGTTCATCCTATAACCAAGCACAAACCATGTAAAACGATTGGAGTGGCGGGAATCAAGTCGACCTCAATTGAGTCCATCAAATAACTAATTGATTGACCTCTCAATGTATTCCTTACATCTTGATTGCATCTTTGCGTAGGGATGTCTCCTCCATCTTGGAACCAAAAGGCAATTAAGAGACTTTGAACCTTTCAGTTCTGATCTTTGCTCATTATAGAGAGTTCTCTTAGATGGCGTACTATTGGAATATGCATCCATGACGCCTGTGCCACGAGCTCGGGTGACATGAAGGTGAGGATAATCAATCTAGACATCACACACTATCAACTAATATGCCCTCACGGACTTTTCAAGTGCATGTGTCGACAACTAGGGGATTGAGGGAGTGGCATAACAAGGACATAAGTTAATCTTTCCCTTTTGAAAACTATTCTCAAATTCTTAAGCCAATCCAAGAAGTTGAGCTCGGTCAATTTGTTAGCATCCATTATAGATTGCAAGTTCACATTTGTTGACATGGTTTGATTCTAACAACCTAGATGTAAAATAGATCATGTTGGATTGTACTTTAATTAGTATTATAGCTCCCACTATTTTAGCATGATTACGGCAATAATTAGTATTATAGTTCCCATTTATTTTTATTACGAATCAATAGCCCTCACTAGTGATCAGAGATAACATTTATGGAAGTTCTGCTAGTGGGTTGATATCCAATATCACCAAGAATGACCTTAGCTTACCCAAAAAGCCACCTTGGATCAAAAGGTAGGTAGATGATCCATACCATTTGCATCCATATAAAATTATCACATCCAATGCTATTAACTGTTGATGTATGCACCATCTTTGGGTTATCAACTCTTGATGTGTGTACATCTCATATACACTTATCCAATTGCATCTCTATCCAACATTAACCTTAGGTTTATCCAACAAGCTAACGAGTGTAATAAAGCTAGCCCACTAATCCAGAAAACTTCTTTCCATGGGTAGAACATATCCTTGTAGAGAGGGCTTAGGTTTACCCGCGTGCAAACTACGAAAGAATTCTAGTTCACACCATATTAGTGGAAGGCGTTACCCTTAATGTTTTATTGAGGGTTTTATTAATTAGTCTCATCATGGTATTAGTGATGTGAACCACATGACTTATTTGCTTCAAGATCCCTGTTGTTGCGAATTACTCCAGGAACTTCAAACACGATCTAGAATAGTGGCTACATCCCCTTGACTTATTAAATCAAGAGCTATAAGCAAAGATGTTGCGTCTCGGTCCCCTTGGTTATAGGGAACAAAAATCCATAAGAACAAAGGAAAATAACCCCGTCCCCTTGATTATAAAAGAACCAAGAGTCTTAAGCTTGAACACTATAAGGAATTAACCTTGATAGGCTCGAAATTTCTCATAAGAACCATAAAGTTAAGAAAACCTGACAACATAATTATTATTCATCAATTGTCTTTTAAAGGGCTACATTTTAGGGGTATATATAGGCCCAAAATTTCTAAATCAAATAAAGCAACTCATATGCTTTGGCTTGGAAAATAAGACTTTCTAATTTAAATAAAGCAACTCCCTAAAATCAAATATTTCTAAAAAGAAGGCAGAAACATAGAAGATACTTTATATTTTTCCTTAATGGACACCTAACCTTGATATTTTTTACCATAATAAACTAAGTGGACAACTAATGACTTGCACCAGCATTGGCATGTCTGATCATACAACTTGCAATACTGAAACTTTCCAAAATAGGTATTTGATTGTGCATAAATTATGGATAGAGACATAAGAACACAAATTTTTTTGATTTTATGGTCCTTTTAATTGCCAAAATCATGTGGATTATTTCCATCAATAGCCATGATAATATTTATGGACTTGAGAACTTCCTTGTTAGCTCTAATTCATTCAAAGGCTTGATTTGACTTAGACTATTCTTTAAAGGCTGGGTTATCCCAAATAAACTTCTTCACAAGACCATTTAATGCCTTTTAAAGCTTTTGGCCTTGCTCTTTGTGATTAGCCCGATTGGCATTTGATGTAGATCCATACGTACTTTGATTCTGGCCCATGTTCTCATCCTCTTGACTCTTTTGGCCTTGCTCTTGAGATTAGCCAATCGGCATTTAGGCGGATCATTGTAGCTAAATATATCATTTCCCCTTTATAATTGATTCATCACTCCAGAATCTTAACATAATGTTGTTGTGGATGAAATAATGCGTTCTCCATATCACTGGATTAGAGTCTTATCATACAACTATGGACTAATCAGTTTATGCTTGGCATTGGAAGCTCTTTGTCCTCTTTCAGTTTAATAATGCCTGAGATCATCTAGGAATACTTAACAGACTCATGACAAGAAGAAAACAACACAGTAGAGAAAGAATCATTTCAATTAATATTTAAAAAGATATAACATTTTAAACTTTCAAACATGACATTGATATGAAAAAATATCTATTGATCTACTCTTTTTGCATATAAAATTTACTTATCTCCAAACATGTGCATGTTACTATGAGGAAACCTTTCTGTTAATCCCTCTTATTTCTTTATAAGCTTTCTTTTCTTTTTGTTTCCTTTCTTTTCTCTTTGTTCACTTTCATATCATTTTCTCTTTCACTCTCTTTTCTTTTTTCACTCTCTAACCTTCTCATAATTTCTTTTCTTTCTTGTTTTTCTTCCTCCTTTTCTTTTCTTTCTTTTTCTTCCTCAATATTTTTTTAATCACACTCTTGTTTTAACCTCACTTGATCTTCATACACCTGTTTTGGTGTCAATGATACAAAAGTTATAAGCTTCTTATCCTTCATGAAACTGAAACGATTCTTGAAAGCATCATGATTGGTTCTTCTATCAAATTTCCAAGGCCTACCTAATAATATGTGAGAAGCATACATAGGGACAACATCACAAAGAACCTCATCATGATGCTTCCCCGATTGAGGCCGCCGGCTGCTTGCTTTTGCACCCTCGCTACTCGGCGTATCATTCAAGCAGCTCACAGCTTATGGTCTAGGGTGTTTAAGTGTTGGTAATTGTAGCTTCTCAACTAACAAATCACTAGCAACATTAGTACAAATCCCACCATTAATAATCAAACTAAAAACCTTATTATAAACATGGCAATGAGTATGGAAAAAATTTTCATGGTGTTGCACAATGTCATCCTCCTTAAGCGGGCACACTGAAACACGCCTTGTCACGCGCCTCTCTTCAAGAAAACACCAAATCAATGTCACTCGTATCATCAAGTGGTTCCATCAACTCCTTCTCTTCATTGTCAGTCATGATTTCTCCTCCACGCATGATCGTGGTTCTCTTGTTTAGGAAGTGGGTAGAAATATGACCTATGCCATGACATTTAAAACATTTAATATATTGATTACATTGTTGGGTCTCGGGTCTACCTTCATTAAATTCAACAACATCCTCTTTCTGTTTTCCTTTTTTTGTTTCAACCTTGTGTTTGGAAGTGCTCACATCATCCTTTCTCTAGTTTGACTTCCTTGAAGATGAACTTTGCCCAATGTAGGTATTTGATCTTCCGCTTCGCCCATGATTGATGTTCACCTTGATTGCCATGTGCAACCAAGTCCTCCGTCTCCACAAATGTTTGTAACTCTACAATGTTTGTGATGTCATGATTAAAGCCATTCATAAATATCACCATGGTGGATTCATGATCTGATTCATGCCCGGCACGAGAGGTGGTGGGAATCAACAAAATTTATAAACCCTAATTCCTCATTGCCGCGCCAGCTCACTGACATGCCTCTTGCACTATAGTGGCTCTAGGGTCGAACACAGGGATGGGTTTTCTTCGCACAAATGACTTACAATGAGGTTCAATTTGGTGAATTCAATTTGGATTTTAAGGTTTGGTAAAAACAATGGGTTGAATTGTTTGGAAACTGAAAATAAAACAAGTTAAAATGTAAAATAGAGCTCCTTTAAGTGTTAGGTGGCTGGGTTGGATTCACAGGAAGCCGAGGGCTAGGGTCCTTTTCCTCCGTTTGGGGAGGATGACCTATAGTCATTTCCCGAGCCGCAGTATCTTCATTTTAGCTATAAAAGTTGACCCTTAATAAATATCCTTTGAAAAATGGCATCCACGTGCATTAATTGCTCTCGGTCATTAAAACCTGAGTCGACTTGACTCACCTTACAATGGATCATAAATGATAACTAACAAACATCAATGGATCTAACATTAAGCATCAATGAGCCCAATCTTACAGTAATAACCATTCAGGTATTTCAAAGGGATCAAAACCTAAAGTTAAAAAGGGAGAACAGTAACGGCAGTGGATACTTGTGTGAAAAACATGGAACCCTCAGCTTGCCTCAGGATCTTGCACCCAGTAGCCTTCTTCTTCAAGGAGAAAGAGGTTATAGCTGCTCATTCTCCGAGTTGTCATCCTTGGAGGGTGTTTGGCTAGTGAGAAAAGGAGAGAAAGTGAGGGAAAAGGAAAGAAAATGAGAAAAAGTGGGAAGCGGTAAGGTTCAGCCGGAGAAATTTTATTAATGAGCAAAGGGTCCAGATTACAATGATGGCTAGTGGACTTATATCGCCCCGACGAGAAAAATTACAAAATAACTGAATTAATCACTATTACAAGAGGGACAATTCAGGAAGACACAAAAATTACAACAAAAAAGTCAAAAAGTCAAAACAGCATGAACATTGGTGCAGGAAATGGAAAATTCGCAGGTTGCGAAAATTTCGCAGCCCTGCTCCATTTCTTTCTTCTGCTTTCTGCATTGCACCTCTAAGTTCATCTTAGCTTCTTCATGATTGAGTTGACCCAATAACTTTGGCACAAATAGCCTGCAAAAACAACAAAACTTGCCAAATTTTGATTAGTAGCCTTGTTAGGTCCTTAACATGCCAATTGGGTTAATTAGGCTGATTAGTACACAAAAAGTGCTCAAAACCTGTATTAATAAGGGTGTAAAATAGCACTTTTTGGGTAGTAATCAGATCCTCCTCAACATTCGCTCGGATCATTGCAATCATCATTTTCTTGTACTATTTATCTACACTCTTTGATCAAGATGTCGATCCAGCTATTACGTCTTGTATTAGATCTCATTGTATTCTCGACCTTGCGCTTTATCCTTTGGTGCAAATACGCCCACTTCCTCGATTAGATCTTATTCTTCATCTCGAGTTCATCCTCGAAGCTCTTCATGATTCAAGGTTGTGAACATGCCTCTTGTCTTTGAGTTTGAGAGTACTGATCTCGACACCTCTTTATTTTATTCCGTCAGTCATATATCGTTCACCCGAATATCCAATCTTACAAAGTGTTGTTGCATGACCTGTAGTATGAAGGATTGGTCTTGCCCCACCTCTCTATTTGTAAAATCATTACTTGAAGACATGATCAAATTAAAGGAAATAATTTAAAGAAAAAAACCTCACAACACTCCCTCGTGTTTTACTCACACTCTTTTTTTTTTTCACTGATGGTAAGCATTTTTTTTAGAATGAAAATCACTCTTGCCTTTTTCAACTCTTGAACTTCATTTTTTATTCTATTTGACTTAAAAAAGCTAGATCAAGATCAGCAAATAAGAATCCAAGCGATGCTATTAATATTACAAAGTGGACAAAAAAATCATGATTTTTTTTTTTTTGCACTCGATGAATATCGAACAACAAAATTATGATAAATACCGTCGATGTTTGGCTTCGAGTCTACGATACCAAAATAATCACGAGGAACCAGATTTGCTTGTTGCTTGAGATCCACCAATTATTTGCGGATTACTTCAAGGATCTTCAAACCACGATCTAGAATGGTGGTCATGTCCCATGACATATATTGAATCGAGAGCTATAAGAAAAATGTTACATCTCCGTCCCCTTGGTTATGTTGAACCAAAATCCGTAAGAAACGAGAAAGTAACCATGTCCCCTTGATTATAGAAGAACCAAGAACCATAAGCTTGAACAACATAAGGAATTAACGCTTCCAGTGGGGTGAGAGTTCTCCACAAAGAACCATATATAGTTAAGCAAACCTCATAAAAATTATTATTCATCAATTTTATTTTAAAGACTACATTAAGGGAGGTATAGGCCCCAAAGTTTCTAAATCAAATAAAGCAACTCCTACTTTGACTTGGAAAACAAGACTTTCCAATTTAAATAAAACAACTCCTAAAAGAAAATCCTTCTAAAAGAAATAACAACATGAAGATAATTTATTCTTTTCCTTATTGGACACCTAACCTTGATACTTTTCTACCATAATAAACTAATTGGACAACTAATGACTTGCACAAGAATTGGCAAGTATGATCATACAACCAAGTACTAAAACTTAAAAAGCTGTATGCAGATTGTCATGAATTATGGACACAATATAGAGCATGAATTTTCTTGGTTTTATGGTCCTTTTAATTTCCAAAATCATGTGGATTATGTCCATCAATAGCTATGATAATATTTATGGACTTGTGAACTTCCTTGTTAGTCCTTTTAATTTCCAAAATCATGTGGATTATGTCCGTCAATAGCTATGATAATATTTATGGACACAGCTGAACTCCTTGTTAGCTTTAATTCCTTACGAGGCTTGATTTGACTTGACTCTTCTTAAAAGGATTGGTTGGCCCCAGATAAACTTCTTCCACGAAGACCATTTAATGCCTCTTGAAGCTTTTTGTATGCTATTGTGCTTGGCCAAATTAGCATTAGACGAGATCCTTTTGCTTTGACTTTGTACGTTCTCATCACTCTTGAAGCTTTTCAGCCCTTTATCTTATGATTGGCCCAATTGGAATTTGAAGTGGATCCATTGTGATTTGATTCTCATCACTCCCCCATTCCTCGAAAAGATTCATCCTCGAATCTTAACCATAATGTTGTTGATGGCACGAAAATAAATACACATCCTCCACACACTATCCCTTTTGGATGCAAGTCGTACATGTACACATTGACTCATCAATTTCTCCACTTAGCATTGAAGCTCCTTTGTCTCCTCAAGTGTTAAACCACTAGGATCATCCTTGGGGAATACATACTCGAAATCCTATAACAAAGAAGAAACAACACTAGGTAAAGAAGAATCAAGATCATTAATGTTCAAAAGCATTTCTTTGTACAAAAGCACAAACATAGGCTTGTTAGTATGAAAAACACTCTCGATCTCACTCTTTTTTGCATAGAAACTTTCTTTTCATTTTGTTTCCTCTCGAACATAGGCTTGTTAGTATGAAAATCACTCTTGATCCTCTTTATTTTTATAAACTCATATTTTATATATCACTCCATACATCACTTATCATGTTCTCTCACTCTTTTCTTTCCTTTCTAACTTTCTCATTCTTTGTTTCTTGTTTTCTTCTTCGCTTTTCTTTTCTTTTTCTTATAAATTTTTTTAAATGCATACTTGTTTTAACCTCACTTGATCTTCATACACCTATTTTGGCGTCAATGCTACAAGAGTTACAAGCTTCTTGTCCTTCATGAGATTGAAGCAATTCTTGAAATTGTCATAATTGGTTCTTCTATCAAATTGTCAAGGCACTGCTAATGATAATAAGAAACATGTAGAGTTGACATCTGAAGACCTAATCATGATGCTTTGATTAGAAAATGACATAAGCACTATCTTTTTTACCCTCACTTCCCCACTATTATTCAAATTTAACACAACATATGGTCTAGAGATTGTTTAAGTGTTTGGTAATTGTGGCCTATAGCTAACAACACTAGCAACATTAGTACAACCATGTGGAATAATCAAACTACAAACCTTATTATTAACATGGCGGTAGTGAAATCTTTCACGTTGTTGCTCAATGTCATCCTCCCCTTCCTTGGCTCAAGCACATGTACCTCGCCTCTGTTTGCAAGAAACCGGAGTCAAGCATCGCACATCATCAAGTTGACATTTGACTCCTCGTCTTCTTATGTTAGTCATGATTTCTCCTCCACGCATCACCTTGGTTCCTCTTATTTGGGAGTGGGTAAAAATATGACCTGTGCTGTATTATTTTAAAATATTGTATCTTGATTAGTTGTTTGGATCTTGGATCTTGTGGTTCTTTCACGACCAACATCTCTTTTTCTTCCCCATTGTTCACTTGGGTTTGGAAGTGCTCATAATCCTTATCGATTTATTCCAAAGATGGGCTTTCAAGTTAGTATTGATTGATACCACCCTTTACAATTAGTGAACCTGCCGATCTTTATGTACAATGAGTCCTCCATCTCCATGGAATATTTGTAACTCTACAATGTTGGTGATGTCATGAGTTAGCCATTCAAAAATCTGCTATGGTATTTAGGTCTCTTTAACATTCACCCGGATCATTGCAATCTCCATTTCATTGTAGTATTCATCTACCTCTTTTGATCATGATTAGACCACGCAATTTATTAATACCATCAGGATAATAATAGTTTAGGATAAATATTTTCTCATATAACCTTGTTTATTCATAATCATGATGGTGTTCTTAGTTTAGTTCGAATTAGATCCTGAGTTAATCTACCATATAATGGCATAATCAATGAACTCAATATTCTTCGTTTGACTCTTTTCTTTGAAATAATGATGACAATCAAACACCATCTTGTACTTTCTTTTCCCATATCCTAATAAGCCTCTTGATCATTCCTCTCTTGGAAAGATGGAATCTTCATCTTGATGTTTCTAAGATGTTGATCAACTTCTTTGCGCCTTTTTGGATCTCGTTGTATTCCTTGACCTTGCCTTATAATTTGTGGTGCAAATCTACCCACTTCCTCAACTGGATCTCCTTCTTCATTTCCAAGTTCATCCTCAAGATCTGCGATTTAAGTTATTGACATGCCTTTCTGTCTTTGAGTTTGAGTACTCGTCTCGACACCTCTTTCATTTTGTTCAATAGGGTCGCGTGTGTCGCTGAACCTCCAGTGTGCAAATTGTTGTTGCATGACCTACAGTATGAAGAATTGGTCCTAACCCACCTCCTTATTTGCAAGATCATTACTTGAAGACATTATAAAATTAAAGAATTAAAAAAGAAACCTCACAACACTCCTTCACGTGTTTCGCTCACACTTTTTCCATCAAAATTTGGCTTTTTATAATGAAAATCACTTTGCCTTTTCCACTCTTGAACTTCACTATTTTTTTGTTTTTATTTGAACTAGAAAATCTTGATCAAAAGATCAATCCAAATAGGAATCAGACAATGCTTTCAATATTACAAAGGAATGAAAAACTGAAAAGATGATTTTTTTTTTTGCACTTAATGTAATGTCAAACAACAATAATTAAGATGGATACTGAATCCATGTTTGAAAGTCGAGGCTCTGATATCAAAATGATGTGAACCCCACTACTTGTTGCTTCGAGATCCACCAATTGTTGCATATTACTCCAATGATCTTTAAACACGATCTAGAATAGTGGCCCCATCCCCTTGACTATATTGAATCAAGAGCCATAAGCAAAGATGTTACGTCTCCATTCCCTTGGTTATATGGAACCAAAAGACATAAAAACAAAGGAAAGTAACCACGTCCCTTTGATTATAAATGAACCAAGAGCAGTAAGCTTGAACACTATAAGAAATTAACTTTGATAGGCTTGAAAGTTCTCACAAGAACCATAAAGTGAAGAAAACCTCACAAAATTATTATTATTCATCAATTTTCTTTTAAAGACTGTTGAGGGGCTATATATAGGCTAAACTCTAAATCAAATAAAGCAACTCCTACTTTGACTTAGAAAACAAGATTTTCCAATTTAAATAAAACCGTCATTCTAAAGAAATAGCGACATGAAGATAATTTATTTTTTTCATTTTGGGACACCTAACATTGAGATTTTTTACCATAATAAACTAATTGGACAACTAATGACTTGCACAAGAATTGGCAAGTCTAGTCATATAACTTGCAATGCTGAAACTTTCCAAAATAGGTCTTTTATTGTGCATGAATTATGGAAACAATATAGAGCACAAATTTTCTTTATTTTATGGTCCTTTTAATTCCCAAAATCATGTGGATTATTTCATATTTATGGACTTGTGAACTTCCTTGTTAGATCCTAATTCAGCTAAGGCTTGGTTGCTTAGGCTCTTCTTTAAAGGTTGGGTTGGCTTAAACAAAACTTCACAAGCCCATTTAATGGCTCTTGAAGCTTATTTTTGCCTTAGCTTTTGTGATTAGCCCAGTTGGCATTTGAATCATATCCTTTATGCTTTGATTCTTGCCCACGTTCTCATCACTCTTAAAGCTTTTCGTCCCTTGCTCTTGTGATTGGCCCAATTGACAATTGAAGCGGATCCATTATGCTTTGATTCTCATCAATTAGCATGCTTTATACTTACACATTCATCTCATGAATATATAAAAATAGTTACTCTAACTATATGGCCTGATTATGGACATTCTAAAATCAATTCCATGAGTCATAATGGAATTGACTAGGTCAAACTTAGGGACATGCATGATTATTACAACCCATGAAATCAAATCAAATTAACTTTTCAAGGTCTTCTTTCTTGGTTCCTCCTCCATGCTCCTTTCTTCTTTGTATCTACACCAACTAACCCTAATCCTATGTAATCTAATTACATATATTCAAAAGAAGAACCTCAAGTTACATTTGAGGGGAATTTAGATGAGAAAAGAAATACATCGAGAAAATAGAGAGAGGTATGGACACATAGGGCCTTATTTAACCAAAAATAATTAATAATCAAATTCAATATGCTCAATTGCATTGGGCATTGTCCATAATCATCCATCATGTCAACATTCACTCTTAAACATACATTCTCTAATGCAAACATTGAAAGTAATCAATAATGGTATTCCATGGTTCGTTTAGCACATTCAATGGTTTCAACACTTGAACCTTAAACATTATTGTTCAACACATGAACTAAAATTCATTTGTTCAACACTTGAATTATAAATTGATTCATATCTTAAACTGATTAAAAAACCTTATTTGTTCAACACTTGAACTAAAGAGTGATTCAACTCTTAATTCTTAAAGTGATTCAAAAACCTTATTTGTTCAACACTAAACTAAAGTCCTTGTTCAACACTTGAACTAATCTAATTCAACACTTGAATCCCACACTTATTCAACAATTGAATCTCAGCTCCCTTGAGGAATACATTTTGTCCAAAATGTCTTAAAGGTAATTTCAACATGTATGTTAAAGTCCATGTTTCCAAAAATTTAAGATTGAATAGTCCAATCTCATTTCGCATATATTCTCTTGGTCAAAATATTCATCAACACCCAAAATAATGCAAGAACAAATAAGAAAGTAGAAGGCAAGGCGCTTACTACATCCTAAAAGGAGAGTTCACGCTACAGTGTGATAAACATCAAGCTATGGCGTGATGTCCATCACGCTTTAGCGTGATATATCAAAAAAGCATCTACGGTTCAGCGTGAAAAATTTCACAGCCACTGCGTAGGAAAACTAGTTCGTCTTCCAATTTCTACTTTTCGAAGAACCATTCTATATTCGAATCTGAATCTCATCCAAAATGTTTTTCACTCACTATAACCATAATAGATCATCTCATGATCCAATTACATGATGAAAAACATAGGATGAAAAGATTTACAAGCCATTAATCTCATTTTGAAGCTTGGAACCATGGGTATCAAAATCTCAAAACAATCAACCGAGCATCGATTTTGATGCACACAAGTGCGCTCTGATACCATTGTTAGGTTTCTTATGGTGGCATCTCATGCCAAAGCAGTGGAAACAACAAAAAAAAATTTCAAGAAAAACCCTCACAAGGATCCCTTAAGGCATCAAAGTCAGTTCAAAAACAAGGGGGTATGGGATTTATATCTCACATTGGTGTAAAACCGATCCTGAAGGGTGATGTAGTAGCAACCGAATCAAACCACGTCCTTAGTTTGCCTCTAACACTCCCCACATGAAGAGTGGAGCTTATAACCTCCAAGGCAATAATCTCATATGAAGCCTCGGTGATAGCCAAGTCTAGATCCAAATAGGGAAGCCAAAACCCAAGGATTTGACACTCAAATCTCAAGAAGAGTGGTTGTTCATCTTCAAGAACACTCTCTCACATTCAAGAACACTCTCTTGAGAAATATAGGATAAAGAGACTTTTAGTAGCTCAGGGTTAGGGTTTCTCCATAAGGTTTTATTTATAGGAGAACCCTTGCCCTTGAAATGTTCAAGTGCCCCTCTCTTTCAGAGATGATATGCTACACGCATCTCTTTGCGTTATGGCGTGTTCCCTCATAGCCCTCAAACCCATGAACAAGCCCAAGCATACTTTATCTCTAAGTGAGTGCCCTAGATCCTGGGATTCCACTAATCTCATGACATCCCATTCCACGTATTAACTTCCTTCATATTTGGATCACATCTAAATCTGTTTTATATCAGCCTCATGCACTTCTAAGTGTGTAACCCATTAGGTTCCCGGTTATGTTGACTACTTGATTCAACTGTGTGAATCCAAGCAATTCATGGCGTTATCTAGCAACACATCATGACCTCGGTGACCCGGAGAGTGGTGGTCTTTGCTAACCCTTCCATAGAAAATTACCACTCAATTCGTCATTCCACCAATCCATACCCCACCTCGATTCAGAGCATGAACAGGTGCGTGCTAAAAATACTAACGGAGGTTTATAACACGTTTATGGTATAAAATAAATTAATTTTTTTTTTCGGCGTTTAAATTGATAAAAACGAAAAATGATAAAAACTCGAAAATTATAGAGGTGAGATAAATTTAGTAACATGAAATTTACAGCCCCAGGTAATAAATAGAAGTGTGAATGCCGAAATGAAAATGTGATCAAATTGTATTGAAAATGAGAAGTGAAATGAAGCCTTAAAAATGCAAAAATGAAAAGATGAGTTTGTGGAGCTAGCCAAACAAGAGCTTAGTGAAGGATTTTGATTAAAGACCAAATATTGGTCTTTGAGGGCATTGCACATTTAGCGAAAGAGGGAGAGAAAGTGCTAAGGCTTTTTGGTTGTAAGAGAGGGAGGAAGATTAGAGTAGTCTTTGCTTCATGAAATCAAAGTTAAGGTGATCAAGAGGAAGAAGGAAGATTGGTATTGAGGAATAAAAGATTTAAAGGTAAGAAATCAAACCTAACCTTTTCTTATTGTGTTTGAGTTTAATAGAAAGCCACAGTGGAATAAAAGTGTTTTTATTGGTTGTAAATAAGTTTTAGGGGTTGCTCTATGTTGTTTTTGGTTGTTTTGATTGATTGTGGTCCTCAAATGAGGAATGTTTGTATAAAGGAAATGTTAGATTTTTAGGGGAGATGTTGTCAAAATTTTCCAAAACCCATATTTTTGTTTTGGTCAACACTCATCCAAATTGAATGATTCAAATTTCTGAGTAAACTAGACTTCTAGGAGAACAAATCTTCCTGAAATAAGTGTATCCAAATTTGGACTATTGGACTAAAATTTATAAAATGAAGCTTTGTTTTCGGTCAGTGCAGTTCGAGTTCGATACAGTTTTGGTGTTTCAGAACAGTTTTGGTATTTAGGCCATAAGTTAAGTTTCACTCATTCAAATTGAGTGATTCAAATTTCTAGGTAAACTAGACTTCTAGGAGAACAAATTTCCCTGAAATAAGTGTATTCAAATTTGGACCCCATTAGACCCAGAAATTCGTCTAAAATGAGCTCTATTTTTGGGCAAATTTTGGTTATATGTTGAAAATAGAATAGTCCCGGATGTTTATGACATATCTAGAGTTTCAATGCTTCGAATTGGATGATTCCAATTTATGAATAAAATAGATTTATAGAGGAACAATGGACTTGAAGGAAGTTGGGTAAAATATGCCTCATTTGTTCCTAGAAAATATTAACAAGTGAAGGTGTGTTGGGTAGAAAACAACCCTAACTAGAAACATAAATAGAATCCAAGCTGATATTGTTCTCTAATTGAGGGATTAGGGGTTGGCGGCAGGAAAGCAATTTTAAGTCAAGATTCCGAGGATAGAAATCGAAGTGAGACAACCTTTTTGGTTCGTTCTCTATTCTTCTGTTCTTATTTCAAGTATCAAAATTGTCTGAGCAATTATTGAAATGATTTTCAATAAAACTGCATAGTGATTTATTTTAAGTGATTTGAGAAAATTGACTGTGAAATGATTGCC
Organism: Tetrastigma voinierianum; assembly: GCA_016808115.1. Classification (NCBI taxonomy): domain Eukaryota; kingdom Viridiplantae; phylum Streptophyta; class Magnoliopsida; order Vitales; family Vitaceae; genus Tetrastigma; species Tetrastigma voinierianum. The sequence goes on from JAEQBH010000125.1 coordinate 443,274, forward strand.
ATGAAAAATTGCAAGATAATTGAAATGTTCTATTTGAGTATAAATGTATATACCCTATTGTAAATTTCTATGACTAGTTTTTAATGCCCTTAATAGAATGTTATCCGTCATATTCGAGTTAAGGATAAATTAATTTATTATACAGTAAGGGTCAAACTAAATCTCTTGTGAATGAGCGTAATGTAGTATCATCCATCAATAGCCACCAGCGAGTGATGTCAGTAGTGTTCTAAATGATTTTAATAACCAAGAAAAGCGGCAGCCTAACGGGACTGTATTGTGTTATAAAACCTTTTTATATCGGCCTGTAGCCTAGCGAGACCGTGCCAGTGATTCTGTTATCCTACGCACCGAAAACATTGGCTAAATTCATTTAAGGGAAAAATGATAAGAATATTTGTGGAATGCATGATTTAAGTTTTGAATGAGTTATTGCATATGAAGTGGTGCATATTTTGAATGATAAGAGAATGTATGTAAATGAGTATATAAACGTATTGTATTGCATTGATCATTGATAAGGTTCAAGCATTGCTTTAGAAAAGTCATATGATTTGTGTTAAAATAAAATGAAAGAGAACTATATAGAACCACTAAGCATGAATATGTAGCCGTTGTTTTTTATCTGTCGCGTAGTCTTGAGTGAACGAGGTTAGCTTAAAGACCGTGCAAGCACATAGTCATCGTTAAAGCACATAGTAAAGTAAGCTCCGACCATGCATACATGAAACCCATTGATCGTTTGATACTTTTTGTATTAAAAACTATGTTGTGAAAAATTGAACTCGATAAATGTTTGTAAATTTTTTATATTGCGGATTATAATGTTGTAATATAAGGTGGGAAATGGAACAAATAGATATATTACCATATTGAATGAAAATGTGTATTGAGAACAAAATAATGGGCCCCCTTAAGTTAACGTGATGTATACATATATATTTTTCATAAGGATGATTATCCTTTACAAATGAGTATTTGAAATGTGTTTTGTTGAGAAAATGAATTATCGATATTCGTAAAAGAGAGGATCCGAATCCAGGTTTCGGATTCGTACTGCAGGTTGGGTCGAATCTTTGAAACATGACATTCCTCACATTTAGTTGTATTAGAGCCCAGGTTTAGGCGGTTCTATAAAATGATTTTTGAAATTGTTTGTGACATGCATTGCATTTGCATATAAAGGATGACGTGACTCTGATGCGAATCTTGTCGGTCTTAATAGGTTAAGCATGGAAAGTTGAAGCCCCAATAAGGATCAGCTCATTCCTATGTTTGTACTTCCATTCCGAGTTTGGGTAGTTTACCGAAGAGTGAAATCGAGTATGATATCTTGGTGACAAATCTGATAGGGTATAGTGTCATTGTGAATAGAGTTTATAGAGATTATCCCATCAGAATACGAGAGTATGAGTTTCCGGGAGACTTAATCGAGTAATCATTTAGAAAGTTCGATGTGATCTTAAGGATGGATTGGTTGTCCCAACACCAAGTTGTGGTTGACTGTAGAATGAAACGAGTGACCTTAAGGACACCCAGTGGCGGGGAAGTGACTTTTATTAGCAAGAGGTCGAACCACCTCTCTAATGTGATATCCACCGCTACTGCTAGAACAATGGTTTAAAAGGGGTGTGAAGCCTATTTGGCGTATATGATTGATACGAAAAAGGTAGAGCCTAGCTTATTAGACACCCCTATAGTTTGTGATTATCTGGATGTGTTTTCGGAGGAATTACTTGGATTGCCTCCACAGGGAGAGATTAAGTTTGCAATTGCGTTGTTTAGTGCCACTCAGGCATCCATTACCGTATAGAATGGCTGCGGTGGAGTTAAAGAATTGAAGCTTGGTTACAAAAATTGTTAAAGAAAGTTGCATTTCATCCGAATGTATCACTATGGGGGGCCTTGATGCTCTTTGTTAAGAAGAAAGATGGGTAACTTCAGTTGTGTGTGTTGATTATAGGCAACTGAACAAAATGATAGAGAAAAACAAGTATCCGTTACCCTAGAATTGATGACATTTCCACCAATTGAAAGTTACATGATGTCTTTTGAAGATTCATCTACGATTTGGGTATCATCAATTGAGGATTAAGGATGTGGATGTGCATAAGACAGCGTTTAGAATGCGATATGGACATTATGAGTTTCTTGTAATGCCGGGTTGACAAATGCACCAAAGACTTTCATGGACTTAATGAATCGTGTTTTCCGACCGTATATAGATCTATTTGTCGTGGTGTTTATTGATGACATCCTTGTGTATTCAAAGGATCGAGAAGATAATGATACGCACCTTCAGGTAGTGCTAGAAACCTTGAGAAGGTAGATTATATGCAAAGCGGGTAAATCTGTTTGGTTGAGAGAAGTGTCCGTTCTTGGACAGTCATTGTGATGGAAGAAGGAATTGGTGGATCTAAGAAGATAGAATTGATTATTGAATGGAAAACCATGAAATGTCCACGAGAAGTGTGTAGTTTCCTGGGATTGGCAAGTTACTACAGAAGGTTCGTTGAGGGTTTGATGGTACGCGGGCCACATGGTGCTCCCGAAAGAATGTGAGATTTGAGTTGAGTGAAAGTTTGAGCTAGTTTTGAAAGTTGAAAGCGTTCTTAGCCAGGGGCACGATTCTTACTCGATCCAAGGCCTAAGGTAAAGAATATGTGATTTTTAGTAATGCTTCATTAAATGGACTTGGATGTGTGTCCTTATGCAAGAGGGTAAAGTGGTAGCTTATGCTTCAAGGCAGTTGAAGCCGCATGAAAGGAACTACCCTACGCATGATTTGGAATTAGCCGCCATTGTGTTTACATTGAAAATATGGAGACACTACCTTTACGGAGAAAAGTGTTTCATTTACACCGATCACAAAATTCTTAAGTATTTGCCCTTGCAACTAGAGCTTAACTTGAGACAACGTAGATGGATGGAATTGATCAAGGATTATGATTGTGTCATTGATTATCACCTAAAAAATTTAATATGAGTAGCGGGCGCTACGAGTAGAAATTCGGCATAAGCTGCTTCAAGCGTTGAATGCTCATTTTTCATTGTCAGACGACGATGCAATAGTAGCGGAACTGATAGCAAAACCAGATTTGTTGAATCAAGTGCTAGAGGCACAAAAGAGTGATGAAAAAATTTCTACTATTGTAAGTCAAAATAGAGAGAGGAAAGAAACTGAATTTTTAGTGAATGAGGATGGATCTTTGTATTATAGAGATCAAGTTTGTGTACCCAATGATGATAAACTGAAGAAATCCATTCTTGAAGAGGCACAAAGTGGATCCTTTGCTATGCATCCTAGTAGTAAAAAAATGTATCAGGATTTAAAGACTTCATACTGGTGGTCCGGAATGAAGAGAGATGTTTCAGAATTTGTGACCAAGTGCATGGTGTGTCAAAAAGTGAAGGTAGAACATCAAGTTCCTTCGGGATTGTTGCAGCTTATTAAAATACCCGAGTGGAAATGGAATTTGAATCCTAATGATTTTGTAGTCGTATTACCAATGATAGGAAGGCATGACTCAATTTGGGTCGTGGTAGACCGATTGACTAAATCATTTCACTTCCTACCAGTGAGAACCGACTATTCACTTGATAAGTTGGCAGAGTTTTACATAAAGGAAATAGTTTAGTTACATAGGACTCCAGTGTCTATCATTTCAGATAGAGATCCGAGGTTTACCTCGTGATTTAAGAGGAAAATTACCGAGGCTTTAGGCCTTTCGATTGAATTCCGGCCACGGCTTTCCACCCGTAGGCAGTGAATGATGAGAGAGTGATTCAAGTTTTAAAAGATATGCTGAGAAGTTTGGGATAGATACATTCCTCTAGTTGAATTTGTGTATAATAATAGCTTCCAATCGAGTATTGGAATACCAACCTTATGAGGCTCTCTATAGAAGAAAGTGTAGAACACCAGCTTGTCTTCGGACGAGGTTAAGTGAGAATAAATGGTGGCCTCGATTTGATTCGAGGCTTGAGAAAAGGTGAAAATGATTAGAAAGATTAAGTAGCCACGGATAGACAAAGTCTTACGCCGACCTCAAGAGAAAGGACATTCAATATGAGATCGGCAAAAGAGTGTTTTGAAAGTATCGCCTTTGAAGAAAGTCATGAGATTCGGGAAGAAGGGCAAGTTGAGCCCTAGGTTCATTGGCCCGTATGAAGTGATAGAGAAAGTGGGTCCAGTGGCATATCGATTAGCCTTACCTCCAGAGTTGGAAAAGATCCATAATGTCTTCCATGTGTCAATGCTAAGGAGGTATAGGTCAGACCCATCGCATGTAGTCTCTTCAAAGACAATTGAGCTTAGACCGGATTTGACGTACGAAGAAGAGCTGTAGAGATCGTGGATCGAAGTAGAAAGTGCGAAACAAAGCGGATTCAGTGATTAAGTGCTGTGGAGAAACCACAAGACAAAGGAAGCCACGTGGGAAAGTGAAGAAGCTATGCCGCAACAATACCCGCAATTGTTCAATGAAGGTAATTTCGAGGACGAAATTATTTTAAGGAGGGGAGAGTTGTAACAACGCCCTGAAAATAACCTAACAGTTTTATAACATGTTTAGGTATAAAATAAATTAAATTGTATTTTTTCAGCGTTTAAATTGCCCAAAAACGAAAAATAATAAAAACCTTGAAGTATACATGAGTCAAATAAATTTGCTTAAAATGTGAATAAGGACCCAGGTCATAAATGATAAGTGTAAATGCAAAATTAAAATGTGATAAAGTGTATTGAAAATGAAAGTGAAATGAAGCCTTAAAAATGCAAAAATGAGAAAAGAGGAATTTGTAGGCTAGCCAAACAAGGCTTAGTGAAGGATTTTGATTAAAGACCAAATATTAGACTTTGAGAGGCATTTTGCACATTTGGCAAAAGAAGGGGAGAGAAAGTGCTAAGGATTTTTCGGTTGTGAGAGAGGAAGGAAGATTAGTGGTCTTTGCTCCATGAAATCAAGGATTAAGGCGATCAAGAGGAAGAAGGAAGATTGGTGCTAAAGAATCAAAGATTTAAAGGTAATAAATCAAACCGTAACCCCCACCCCTTCCTTATTGTGTTTGGGTTTAATGAAAACCCCAAATTTGAATAAAAGTTTTTTTTTTTTTTTTTGTAGATGAGTTTTGGGGGTTGCTCTAAGTTGTTTTTGGTAGTTTTTGGTTGTTTTGATTGATTGTGGTCCTCAAATGAGGAATGATTGTATAAAGGAAATGTTGGGTTTTGGGAAATGTGAATTTCCAAACCCATATTTTGTTTGGCCATCACTCATTCAAATTAGGTGATTCAAATTTCTAAGTAAACTAGACTTCTAGGAAGCAAATCTCCCACGAAATAAGTCATGTCCAAATTTGGACCCAATTAGACCCAATTGGACCCAGAAAATTCGTCGAGTGAGGCTCACATTTTGGTCGATTACAGTTCGATTCACGATCTGATTTTGGTGTTTTTGTAGCAGTTTGGTATTTAGAGCTATAAGTTGAGTTTCCACTTTCGTCAAATAGTGATTCAAAATTTTGGGTAAACTAGACTTCTAGAAGAACAAATTTCCCTGAAATAAGTGTATTCAAATTTGGACCCCATTAGACCTAGAAATTCGTCTAAAAGGAGCTCTGTTTTTTGGGAAAATTCTGGTTCTGTGTTGAAAATAGAATAGTCTCGGATGTTTAGGACATATTTGGAGTTTCGATGTTCCGAATTGGATGATTCTTATTTCTGAATAAAATAGATTTATAGAGGAACAATGGACTTGAAGGAAGTTGGGTAAAATATGACTCATTTGTTCCTAGAAAAATTTTACAAGTGAAGGTGTGTTGGGTAGAAAACAACCCTAACTAGAAAACTAAATAAGGCAATTTACATTGTTCTCTAATTGTGATGGATTAGGGGTTGGCGATAAGAGAAAAACCGAATTGAATTCGAGATTCGAGAGGATAGGAATCAAAGTGAGACTACCTTTTTGGTTAATTCTCTATTATTCTCTTCCTATTTAAAGTTTCAAAATTGTTTGCGTAATTATTGAAATGATTTTCAATAAAACTGCATAGTGATTTATTTTAAGTGATTTGAGAAAATTGATTGTGAAATTATTGCCATGAAAAATTGCATGATTATTGAAATGTGCTATTTAAGTATAAATGTATATACCCTATTGTAAATTTCTATGACTGATTTTTAATGCCCTTAATAGAATGTTATCTGTCATATTCGAGTTAAGGATAGATTGGTATACCAATAAGGGTCAAACTAGCAGTATTGTGAACGAACGTAATGTAGTGTCACTCCGATCCGTAGCCCAGTGAGACAGTATCGGTGGTGTTCACAAAATGATTTTTAATAACCAATCAGAAGCCCAACGGAACAGTACTATGTTATAAAACCTTCTTATACGGCTGCGGCCAGTAGGCAAGTGATGGTGATTCCATTATCCTTTTGAAAACATTGGCTAAATTCGCGTTTAAAGGGCAAAATGATAAGAATATCTACATCAAATGCATGATTTAGAGTTTTAGATGAGTTATTGCATGAAAGTACATATTTGGAATGATCAATGAATGTATATGAAATTAATATATATGTGTATTTTATTACATTGATCATTCAACAAGGTTCAAAAGCATTGCTTTAGAAAGTCACCATGATTTGTATTTAAATAAATAAAGAAAAGCGTATAAAACCACTAAGCATGAAAATGCTTAGCCCGTTATTTTATCCTTCATGAATGCAGATTGACAGTTAAGAAAAGCCAGGCGTGTAGCTCAGTACCAAATTAAAGACACGTGATACATACATGAAACTATGATAGTTTTGAAGTACTTTTGTTAAAACTATGTTGTAAAATTGAACTTCGATAAATGTTTGTAAATGTTTTTTATATTTATAGCAGTTATAATGTCGTAAAGTATAAATGTGGGAAATTAAGCAAATGGGCATATAATGCCATATTGAATGAAAATGTGTATTAGAACAAAATGATGTTTGCTAGTTAACGTGTCATAATGTATATGTTTTTGTGAGGATTATTCTCTTTACGTGAGTATTTGAAATGTGTTTATTGAGAAAAGGAATTGTCGAGTTCATAAAGAAGGACCGTGTCTGGATCAGATTCATACTGCAGGTCGGGGTCGGGTATTAGGCATGAAGCTCCTCACATAAGGTGTGGCTCCCACTAAGTGACACACCACATCAAGCCCAGTGATATTAGTCTTGTTTTGGATATTATCGACAGTTAACACTAAAGACCTGCTATGGAATTTCCACTTTGACCAAGATTCCACATGTGATGCAAACAAGGACATAAGTATATATCTATCAGTGGGAATTGGTAGTCACTGTTTGGCTCACATAATTACCTTGAATACACAGTTGTACGCAGTCATCTATGACCGACCTCAAAGGTAACAAGGAATGAAGTCTAAAAGTCTAAATCATATCAGATCATCATTAAGTACCCTCCAATGCAGGACCTTGCATCATTGCAGGATGAGACAATCATCTACATATAATGAATAATCTATATAGTTATCTCATAACCAAGTCTCCGATGTACTTAGCTTCTCTTTGAAAACATCCACATGTTAACTCTAATCAACTCATGATCAAAATTTATAAGATCCATTCGCCCATTAATTAAAGGTGAGTATATTGCTAGTTTGTGGATCCAGCAATGTCAATCTAGATTTGATCCTATGACTTGAGATTATTAGAATATAATAACAAATTCACATAAGGATGAATCATTATCATGATCGTCTACCAATTCTTGCACTGCAGTTAATCTCATGGGCTTCATTCAATACGATTAAAGATCTAAATCAATTCCAGTGTGAATATCAAATCAATGAAGACGCCTTTCATAATGAATAATATGTAATGTGTACAATAAGTGCTAAGGAAATTATCTCAGAGCCTTAGTTAACAAGGAAATAACAACTCCCTTAATGGTTTAGTATATATTTCAAACACATAAAATAAGGTTTAAATGTAAAATAATTAAGTATGAAACATACCCTTTTTTTAAGTGGTTATCACACCCCTAACCAGGTTATTGTTAGTCCTTTAGTAATGGAATAAGCACAATTAAGAGAAAACTGATAAAAAAGATTGCAACTAAACAACCAAAAGCAAATTAAATGAGTTATAAAGGTGTCAACGTTATGAAGGGAGTATTGAAAATGGTTTATTTAACATGTGATGTAACGCCCTGAAAATACCCTAACAGTTTTATAACATGTTTAGGGTGTAAAATAAATTAAATTATATTTTTTGGAGTTTAAATGGCTACAAATGAAAAATGATAAAAACCCAGAAATTTTGCAGGAGCCAAATAAATTTGGTAAAAATGTCAAATAAAGACCTAAGGGTCATAAATGAGTAATGTAAGTGCGACCTGTACGAAGAGATGAAATGAAGAAATGAAAATTAAATGAAGCTTTAAAATGAAAAAAAAATGAGAAATGATGAATTAGTGTGTAGCCAAACATGGCCTTAGTCATGTAATGGACAAAGAATGATTGCATTTATTTGAATGTTACCATTTTTAGGCAAAGGGGACGGGGAGGGAAATTTGGGGCATACTACGGTTGAGGAAGAAAGAAGAACTTGGTGATTTCCTCCATAGGATTAGGATTTAGGTGATCAAAGAAAGGTGAAGAGATTGGGTAGTAAACCAAGCCTAATGATGGTGAGAAAGATGTGCTGCAAAAATTAGATGAAGCATTCTTTGTGTGCGCGGTATACGCGTTGAGTTGACGTAGTGTAATTAGCTAGTCAAGTGTCGTTCCCTCGAAAGAGCGTGGTGACTATTAATTTGACGGCAGTATCTTTGGATGTCTAAAGCAGAAATTTCAACTAAATTACTAGAACTAAGAAAAAAAAACTTAAAATTGCATGTATTGAATTATATTGATGATGAAAAACCTAGGGTTTTACCGTCTCCTACCACTCTTGATGGATGTCAATTCAATTAAGGACTTATTGAAGTATTTATATGAGTTATGTTGGCGGGTTGATCTTTCCTACAAGATATTCTCTCTCGAGATATATTTGTCTATCTTGGTGGATGTGCATCTCACACCTCTGATACTCTAAGACTCAAACTAAATATTTTTAGAGCCTCTCAGATTTTACCTTCTGAGTTTGAATATCTCATTATGTTATAGATGTTAGCACAAACATATCCTGAGGATTATCTTTATCTCAGTCTCAAACTCTGTTTGTCATTACATGGTTGGCGACAAATAACATATAATTGGCAGAATTAAGTAGTATATGGAACTCATATTAACATTCAAATAAAATGGCTGAGAAAATCAGTCATCAGCATGGTTTTAGGGTTTGGCAGAACCTGAAGAAAGAATGGTTGTCTTATAGTTCCTCAGTGGCGTTGAAGAATTTGAATCATGGGAATGGGATTGCGAAGGAAGACTACAGGAAAAATCGTCTTGGGATGCGTCGCGATCATTACATCGAATCTCTCCGCTCATATATCTACTCCTTCTTACTATCAGCTCACATACGCGAGTGCCTTTTGAAACCTCGAGGCGGGCCCATCAATGGCAAGCGTAAGGTTTTTCGGGTTCATGTCGGAAAGACACCGGCTTCACCGCGATGAAAGGTAGCCCCAGCGGCGGCCGGACCCTAAGCCTTTAATTTTGAAGCTGCAGTTTCAGCTGCGATGAAGGGGGTCTTCACAACGAAGTGCTTAGTAGAGCAAGAAGATCTCATCTTTATTCGCGGCGAACCGATATGCTTATATCTGCCTTTTTGTCATTTACGCCTGTTGCATGATTTTTGTCTTTTAGGCGCCGCAGTTCCCGACAGCCATGCATATTCTAGCAGAACAATATAATATGAGTTAGCGTGATATTAATAGAAAAGGCTTGTGAATCATGCATTTCTTCATAAAGACACAGGGAATTCAACTGAAATGCACGCATAATTCATCGAATCCTTTGGCTTAGCTTCTTGCTTGTCCCCCCAGCGAAATAGACTCACGAGGCACATAAGAATAATGTGAAACTATATGACGATGTAATTTGCTTTATGACAACGACGAGAATTATATTAACAAGTTCAAAAGTTCGGGGACTACCTTAATTGTTTAGCTTTCAAGGCTTACTGCTGGTCGGTCTCGGTTGTGGCTGTGGTCAGGCCAATCCTTTAATGCTCAATAATTTTCCCAGGGTCTAAGTGCGGTTAAAATGTGATCTCAGGTACTAGTTTATTGCCGGTACTAAACTTGGATCGAACTACTTTGTTGGAATGGCAACACGGAAGGATGAGAACCTTTTGATTTATTCGCCTACTCACAGAGGGTTAAGCTCTAAGGCAAAATCAGGGAAGAGTACTAGTGCAGGAGGTTTGGGTGAGGTTCTTGTAACATGAATCCATTGGTGACTCCACACCAGTTAGTTAAGGGCAGGGCATTCGATTCCTAGAACTTCACCCGAACACTCTGACGAACTCGAGGTCCTAGATCGTGTAGATCATCCATCCTCTGTCCCATGTAGCGGACAGTGAAGTCCATGGCTCCCGGCCAGTTGGTTCAGGGCATTAGGCTTTGAAAAGCCCCTCGGACTATGCCCGAGATTCCGATTTGATGATCCACATTGTTATTTTTTTTTTTAATTTGGGGCTCAAATGCGATCCTTTTTTTCTAAGGTGTCTCATCACTTAGGTGTTTACTTCCTAAGGTTCGTAGGACTCCTGTATGGTGAGTCCGGAGTCAAAGCATACCCCGAAGATCATGTGTGTGTGTGTGCAGGATAGCCTACTTTGGGAATTTAGTTCTTGAGATCTAAAAAGGGTGGCCAGACATGGTTAGTCTTGAATTTACACAATGCAGTCTCAATTGTTAAACAATCTCGGAGTCCCTACTCCATTGAACATGGGTTGTTTTTGCGATTACTACAACTCCTTTTTGTTTCCATCATGCTCAAAATTAAGACAGGGATACTTAATACCAATTCTGAAGACTGTCATATTCTAATATGTGCAATTTGCATACATGTTGGTGCATGGGAAACAACCAAACCTAAGCACAAAAAATGGACTGTCATGCAAAAAATAGAAAAGATAATAATAATAAAAATGGACCTAATCATGCAAGAATAGCAAAAATAACTCAAGTAAAAATAAAACTAAGTCAAAATAACGGTCCAAAAATAAACTAGGTCATACATAGTCATACCCCATACACCAGCGCTAAACTTGAAACTAGGTGTCACCGATGGCGGAAAAATAGAAATAAAGCGAGAAGGTAAAGAAATACGTCCCAAAAAAAAAATATCACTGTGTTGGTGGCAGTGGTGGTCACGTATTGGAATGGCGGGGGTGACGAGCTCTTGGGTGATGCAGTCCTGGCTGTCTCGGATATGACCATCTCGGCTGGATGGAGTCCGTGTCGGCAGAACGGCAGATGCTCTGCGACTCATCGATGGCGTCAAAGCGGGCGGTCAGTGCATGGATCTGATCGGCCAGGGACTAGGTCGAACTAGAGGACCTGAGGTCGCAGATCCATTAGGTCGCTCATTTGGGTGTAGGCTGCTAGGGCGTCTCGTCGGTCTCCTCGTCGACTTCGTGCGGGCTCTGAACTTCATCTTGGACAATGGAATGGGAAGGCGTTGCTGCACCTGCTCCTCGGAGTCCAGCATCGGAACTCCAACCGATCGACATAGCTCAGTGATCAGGGAGGGAAGGATCAGGGCGCCAGTGCAGCGTCGGTGAGTCGACTCGATCAACCCACGCTCAATGACCATCCCGATGTCGAACTTGACTCCCTTGGTCATGGCATATAGGAGGATCGTCTTGTCCTTGATCATTGTACTGAGATGCAGTGAAGGTTTAATCTTAGCACATAAAAAATTATACCAAACCTTCGCCACGAGTGTGAGTGTTGTCATTGGAAATGTGGTGAACTTTCGGCCGTCTGACGGATGGCCCCCTCCACCGCATGCGGCCACAAGCTCTGCGCATCAGGACTTAGAAGTTCGTGTTCGTGAATAACGCTCAGTACTCCTCATTGTCGTTGTCCCTCAGTTGGTAAATCTGGTTGATGGATGCAGGCTCCGTTGACCCATTGATACCAGACGACGCGTGGTGCCGACCGGAATGGCGGGTTGGAGTAGAGCTTCATGAGCTTGATCGGGACGCTCCGAGGTCGAGGGGAGCACGCGGAATACGCGACCCAGTGCGGATGGTGAAATTAAGAACTCATTCGAGGTCGGAAAACCACCTTTCGGGATGAAGGACGGATCTGAAAGCGACTCGTGGTAGAGCAGCTCTGCCTCCCGAGGGGAGTGAAGCCGGCGCGAATCTTAGGAGGGAGGTGCGAGGATGTGGAGCCGGAGTAGTGTCACTTGGCTAGGACGGTCTTCTTGGGCGCCATAGTAGTCATTAGCAGCTCAAAATCTGAAAAAAAAAAAAAATGCTACCTGAGAAGAAAACGGGAGACGAAGGCGCACCAAAATTAACTTGAAGGGGCAAATGTCCGTCACGGGTATATATAGGGCTGAAATGCGAGTGACTACCGTTGCGGAGAAGGCCTACCCTCTTAGTGGCGAAGCGAAGCTATACGCTGCGCGAGACTAGAAGATGTGGTCTAGCCTCGCGGCGGCGAAGGCGCCGCGCGGATGGACCCGAGGCTTGCTCCACAAATATTTCCCTCCGCAGCGGTGAAGCAAGCTTTCTTGCGCGTGGACTAGCCTATGGGCACTATGTTTTTTGCCACTGCCTTTAAGATTAAATCACGTTATTAAAAATAATTAAGGTTAGGATGCCAAAAAAAAAAAATTATGTAAAATAGTCTAGAGGAATGGAGATAATACGAATGAGGGGAAAAGAGAATCTCACAATGCTTGGGTTTCCTCCCAAGAAGCTCTATGTTCGCGTCGTTAATATTTCGACATTCCTACGACGTAGGGACGAGGCCGAAACAAACGGCATAACCTATTGGGAGTTTATTTGCGTTGCTACTATCTTCTCTTAGTTGTGCCTAGAGCGGTGTCTTGTTTCTTAATAGGGAATGCTCCTCCGAAGTACGGTTTCAACCTTTGAGAGTTAACTTTGAATTGCCCTTTGTCTGGATGTAATATCTCAACTCCTCCATAGGGGAATACTTACACTGCTGTGAATGGACCTGACCCTTTTGACTTTAGTTTGCCAGGAAAAAGTTGTAGCCGAGAGTTGAACAATAAGACTTGCTGACCAGGTGCAAACTCTCTCCTCATAATATGTTTATCATGCCACGCTTTTATCTTTTCCTTATAGATCCGGGCATTTTCATAAGCTTCATTGCAAAACTCATCTAATTCATTGAGCTGCAACAATCGCTTTTCTCCGGCTAATTTGCTATCCATGTTCAACCACCTAGTCGCCCCAATGCTCTATGTTCCCGATTCTCTTTGGAAAGTGGCATGCTTTCCATACGGCTAGTCGAAATGAGGACATGCCTAGAGGGGGTCTTAAAGGGCATCTGTATGCCTAAAGTGCATCATCGATCTTCTTCGACCAGTCTTTTCTTGAGCTATTGACCGTCTTTTGCATAATGGACTTGATTTCACGATTTGACAGCTCAACCTGTCCATTCGCCTGCAAGTGATACGCGAGTGAAGTTCGATGTCTCACACCATATTTTTGCAGGACTTTATCAACCAACTTATTGCATAAATAAGTACCACCATCCGTGATCAATGCTCGTGGAGTGCCGAATCGGGTGAATATATGTGGATCTGAAGAATTTGACTACCACACACACTGGCATCATTGGTGCGTCTCGGTATTCTCTCTACCATTTGAGGCGTAGTCTCACAGTCAAGAAGGATATACATTATTTGAATGAAGGGGAAAGGCTATGATTAATTCCCCATAAGTCAAACAACTCAACTTCCAAAATTGGGTTCATGAGGGGTTCATCCCGTTTGGAAATGCTACCCATCCTTTGGCACTTATCACAGCTGGCTACAAAATGATGAGCATCCTTGAATAAGGTAGACCAATAGAAACCAGACTGAAGTACCTTTGCTACTGTTCTCTGGCCTCCAAAATGCCCCCCACATGGTAAGGTATGGCAATGACTCATAATACTACCCATTTCAATATGTCTTCTTCCGGTGCGCATCTCCTTTATCTCTTGATCGACATAATGTTTGTATAAGATAGGCTTCTCCCAATAGTAGTGCTTCAACTGTGCAAAGAACCTCTTTTTCTGTTGGTAGCTAAACTCTGGAGGAATCACTTTGGCCACTAAGTAGTTCACATAGTCGGCAAACCATGGAACCGGCTAAATGTCTTCAATTTCCAAGAGCTGCTCATCTGGGAAATTATCGTTAATCTGCACTTCGTCTCTCGGCCCCTCTAATCGTGACAAATGGCCCACGACTAAGTTCTTAGTTCCCTTCTTATCTTTTATCTCTAAGTCAAACTCTTGCAACAAGAGTACCCATCGTATTAGTCTCGGTTTTGCATCTTTTTTTATCATTAGGTACTTAATGGCTAAGTGGTCAGTGTGCACTATCACCTTATTGCCAATCAAGTAGGGCCTAAATTTATCAAGGTAAGCAATGGCCACAGCTCTTTTTCAATGGTGGCATATTGGTGAGCATCATTCAGCTCATTTAGCATAGTGGGTGACTTTAAATATCCTTTCTTTTTTTGCCCCAGCAACGCCGATTGCATAGTCAGCGGCGTCCTTGCGTTAGCTCGAGCGAAGGTCGATCTGGTGCTACAACTATGGGGGCTAATGCAGTTTATCTTTCGAGTGAAAAGGCTTCACGGGCTTTGTTCATCAAAAACAAATGGTGTCCCCTGAACTAGCAGATTGGATAACGGTTTTGAAATCTGAGAGAAATCTTTAATGAACCGCGGAGTAGAACCTGCGTGTCGAAGAAACTTCTTATGCCGCCGCTTATGATGGTGGGGTAATTCCTCTATTGCCTCAGTTTACTCGGTCAACCTCTATTCCTCTTCTTAGAAATGCGTGGCCAAGTACAATGCCCTCTTGTGCCATAAAATTGTACTTTTCCCAATTCGACAAGATTGGTTTCTTTCACACCCTAACAAGCTTGTTTCTCAGTTTCTAAGACAATCATCAAAGGAACTCCCCAATACTGAAAAGTCGTCCATGAATACCTCAATTGTCTTTTCAACCATGTCTGAAAATATGGCCATCATACAACGCTGAAATGTGCCTAGTGCGTTACACAGCCCAAATGGCATTGACCTGAATGCAAACGTACCATATGGGCACGTGAATGTTGTCTTCTCCTGGTCTTCAGGGGCTATGGCAATCTAATTGTACCCGGAATATCCATCCAAAAAGTAGTAGTATTCATGCCCTGCTAGCCTATCCAACATCTAATCCAGAAACGGTAATGGAAAGTGGTCTTTTCGAGTAGCCTTATTTAGTTTCCGGTAGTCGATACAAATCCTCCATCCTGTGACTATTCTGGAAGGTAACAAGGTATTATCGGCTGTTTGGATCACTGTTGTTCCTCCTTTCTTAGGTACTACCCAAGTACTTTCGAAGATAGGATATATAACCCCCGCATCCAGCCACTTTAGTACTTCCTTGCGGACAACCTCTTTCATAGTTGGATTCAATCTCCTCTGTGCTTCCACTAACGGCTTATGACCATCTTCTAATAGAATTCAATGCATGCACATAAAGGGGCGGATCCCCT
Source organism: Tetrastigma voinierianum (assembly GCA_016808115.1). NCBI lineage: Eukaryota > Viridiplantae > Streptophyta > Magnoliopsida > Vitales > Vitaceae > Tetrastigma > Tetrastigma voinierianum. The sequence continues at coordinate 458,958 of JAEQBH010000125.1, forward strand.
TTAAATCTTCTAGAGACCAACCAATTGCATCCTTGTGGTCTCTAAGCACTCTCAATAGCTTATCTTCTTCGATCTTTATCGGAGGCAACGAAATAATTACTAGTGAGGGTTCGAGGCCTCCCAGAATAAGCGCATACCTTAAATGGCGAGGTAATGGCTTTTGCTCTACTTTGGGTGGTTGTTTAGAAGAAGGTAGTGGTAGAGTGTTTTCATCTGAGGTTCATAGTATTTCCTTCCACTAGGTTCGAAGGAGTTCATCCAGTTCAAATACTCGGCAGCCTCTTCACTCAAGTTCTCTAAATCACTCTGTACCAGGCTAGCCTCCAAAGGGTCAGTGGGACCACTTTGGTTAGACACTATAGCCTCAGCGGAGTCAGCTCAAAAGCATGCATCGCTCTACGTTTGGGTGTCTCATGGCTTTAGATACATTGAAGGTGACCTCATCATCTTGTACTCTCAATTTCAATTCTCCTTACGCATCAATCGGTGCCACGCCGGTCGCTGAGAGAAATGGCCTGCCTAGTATGATAAGGTATTTCTTTATCTTAACTTCCCTTATCGGAACAATGAAATTTTCCACGGAAATATGAACTTGTCACGTTTGACCAACGTCATTCCTATCACCGCCGGGGTGTTTGTGACTCTCGCCCTTCAGAGTTTGAGGCGTAGTTTGGGCGACTTCACTAATCCCAATCGTCTAAATATAGACGCGGCATGAGGTTAATACTTCCTCCCGGATCACCTGAGGCCTACCAATTCGATTTCCAATTGTGCACGGTATAGTAAAACTACAGGTCTTTGAAAACTTTTGTAGCGAGTTTTATTGCGGGATGGCACTACACTCCTCGATGAGGTTCACCTTCTCAAAATCAATAGTCTTCTTTGTTGGAATGATTATCTAACCATAGATTTTCACATAGTGGGCATGCTCTAATGCATCGACAAAGCGGAATGTTTATGTAGGTTTCATAGACACCTCTAAATTTGGGTGAATTGCTTATCAATTTGCTCTTTTTTTGGTGTTGAAGTCTGGGATTGGGATAGTGGGATTCGATCATGTTGGTGTATTCCTTAGCCTCTGTTTCTTCTTAAGTGTTTTTAATTTAGGGTTGTTTCCTTGCCCTTAATAGTTTGGCTAGAGTTTGGATTACTTAACTGTCTCACCTCCTATCACTGGTATTTGCCACGGCACTACTAGTTCTTTGCCGCTCCTCAATGTGGCTTTTACGTAGATTACCTCTGCACCAGTTCGCTCAGGTACTCGGTAATGCTCCCATTGCCTCTCAGTCGGCTCTGGCGGCCATTTGGCCCATTTGCACCTCTAAGTTTCTCAATTATCTTTGCTGATTATTCAATTGGGTGATGCGCTATAAATTCGCCTTTGTCTCATTCATAAAGGCGTGTGTGAAGTGAGCATTTATCTGAGTGCTTGCTCAGTCTACTTTCGGGTTGATTTCGTTTCACTCGGGGTGGTGGCATGTTGTTTATTTATTCCTCAGTATAGTCTGATTGTTTTGATTACATTGGATTTACCTCTCCATCACGACACGCATTCTAACTTTGATTAAGGTATACGTTCTAATATCATTGCCCCCATCGCCCTTATTGTGGTTGGTTATCTTGGTTCACATATTGGGCCTACTCTGCCGTCATCACCTTACTGTTGACCTCCATGGTATTGTCTTTATCCACCCTGAGATTCACAAATTTCCCACGGACTATTCTAAATAGCATTTACTAAGCCCTATTGCTTCTACAGCTATTTAGTTAACTGTGCAACATGATTTACTAGATTACTTAGAATCTTTGTGTCTGCTCCTGTTGAGGGATTCCTCGGTGTCGATCTATCTTTAGGCCAGTGATTAGTATTAGTAATTGTATCCTCCAAGATCTCATAGGCTTGATTTGTGGTTTTCTTCATTAAGAGCACACTTTGATGAAGCATCGATAAACATCTGGTGAGGCGACTCAAAAGCATTGTAGAGCGTATCTTTGCATCAATTAGTTAATACATGATGTGGACATCTCCTCAATAGCTCATGAAATCTCTCCCAAGCCTAAGCTAGGTTCTCCCCCTCAAATTGTCTAAATGTATTAATTTCTTGCACTAATTGAGCTATTTTTGAGGGTGGGAAAATTTTGGTCATAAATTTCTACACCAAGTCATTCCATGAGGTGATGGAGTCTAGAGGTTGGCTGGTCAACCAGTGTTTAGCCCGGTCCCATTTAAGTAGCCAGATGGGAATAAGCGCGATCTAAGAGCTGTACATTTACCCCATTATACTTGACCATTATCCACGAGACCTCAATAAAGGCGGTCAAATGTGCATTCGGGTTCTCGGTCGGTAACTCATGGGCTGGATATTCTTGAGCATCTGCAATTCGCTCCTTTTAACTTCGAAGTTGTTAGCCTATATAGGTGATCGTCCGCCCCTTGTGTTGAACAACGGTAGGTGGTAAGGCAAACTCCTCAAGTAGCATATGTGGATTATCAGGTTGTACGAAGGGTGTGGTGGCCGGATTTCTATAGTTCTTTCCATTCTATTCCACCTATGGTTCATCCCCATCATGAATATGTCCTGCGTCTACTTGATGCTGCATAATTTCAGGCTGAGTTACGTGGGTCTCTCTCGTGTCGTCTGATGTCCGTTCACGGTTCGGGAATCGAATGGAAGCAATTCCCTGTGCCCTTGTCTTTGCATGCACTCTAAATACTTTCCTGAAATCACAAGATAAGAACGAAGCCAAATCATAGCACATATGCAATAAAGAAGAACACGTAAACCAGGAATAAAAGTAAAAACAGTCAAGAAGTAGAGTAACTAAAGAAAGTAATTGATCCAAAGTACTATCAATGGCACGGTTGTCAATATCAATACTAAACCTCGACAATGGCAAAACTTGTGGTGAAAGTCGGTGTGCAAAATTAGGTGAAACGCCCCAGCTCGTGTGCCTTGGTATACGCGTCGAGTTGACGTGGTGTAGTGGTTAGTCAAGTGTCATTCCTCGAGAAAGCATGTTGACTATTGATTTAATGACTTAGACAATATTTGGATCAACTCTGGCCCAATTTCAACTAAATTACTAGAATTAACAAAAAAAAACTTAAAATTGTGTGTATTGAATTATATTGATGATGAGAAACATAGGGTTTTACCGTCTCCTACCACTCTTGATGGATGTCAATTCATTTAAGGACTTATTGAAGTGTTTATATGAGTTATGTTAGCGAGTTGATCTTTCCTACAAGATATTCTCTCTCGAGATATATTTGTCTATCTCGCCAGTGGGATGTATTGCATCTCTGCCTCAACCCCTCGACTCCGAAACACTTAAATGTGCAAACCCTAGTGCCACACTTACAGCCTAGAATATATCTATTCTTCGACTACCCAAGTGTTGCTTTAACCATGTCCTTAGAAGTTATCTTCTCTCAATCTCAAACTCCCAGCTTTAGCATGCAAGTTGTGACCAGTAACATGTAATTAAACCCGAGTCGCAGTATATAGACTGTATTAACATTTAAAATAGCGGCTGAAAATCAATCCATCAAGCGTGGTTGGGTTGGCAAAACCCTAGAAAATAATTAGTTTATCATATTATTCACTACAAATTGAAGAATTCGAATCATGAAGTGGGTTGAAGGAAAGACCTAAAATCATCTTGCGATACATCCTAGTCTGTCTATCTTGATCTCTCACTCCTGTATCTCCTCGCCTTTGATCGAGTCCTTTTTGCTTCAGAAATTACTCCTTCTTATATCTCGAGGCCTTGAGGCCCATCAATGGCTAGAAAATTTAGGGTTTTTTGAGTTCCGTAATGGAAAAGGAACCTCGCCGCCGTGTGGTGGCTCCATAGCAGTGAAGGTGGCCATAGCAATGAAGATAACTACAGCGGACCTAAGGCCTTTGATTTCAAGCTTTTTGGTTAAATTCACGGCGAAGTCTTAGCGTCGGCAGAGTCTCTTGGCCGTAGTGGTTTCGATAACCTTCGGCCCTCACGCCTTTTTCCATTTACGCCTGTTTTGATTTTACGCTTGGCTACCCTTTTGATTCCAACATCGCCATATTCTATAGAAGAATATCATATGAGGGATTAGCATGATATTAATGAAAAAGGCGTAGAATCATGTTTTAACTATAAAAGTGCAGAAATTCAGCTAAATGCCACGTTTCATCAGGTACCTAACTCTTTTGCATGGTGGATTGGAATTTGATTTGAATAAAAGTGATTTTTATTTGTTGCTCTAAGTTGTTTGATTGGTTGTGGTCTGGCTTGAGGAATTTTGTATAAAGGAAATGTTGGTTGTGGTCCCAAAACTCATGTTTTTTTTTTACCATAACTTGGTCATCACTCATCCAAATTGAGTGATTAAAATTTCTGGGTAAACTAGACTTCTAGGAGAAAAAATCTGCCACAAATAATTGTATCCCAAATTTGGATTATTGGACCCATAAATTCATCAAAAGTGGGCTCTATTTTGGATCAGTGCAGTTCGAATTCGATACGGCTTTGATGTTAGAACAATTTGATATTTATGCTTGCAACATGGCCATCGCTCATCCGAATTAGAGTGATTAAATTTTGAGTAAAGTTATACTTCTAGGAGAACAAATCTCACGAAATAAGTATATCAAATTTGCGATCATTGAACTAGAAAATTCGTCAAAATGAGGCTTTGTTTCGACCAATTATGTTTAGTTACGATACGAGTTTAGTGTTTGGAGCGATTTGATTATTTAGGCCTTAACTTGGTCATCACTCATCCGAATTGAGTCATTAAAATTTCTAGAGTAAACTAGACTTCTAGGAGAACAAATATCCCTTAAATAAGTGTATCTAAATTTGGACCCCATTGAACCCGAAAATTGATCAAAGTGACATATCGTGCCTAAAAGAGTGATAGAATGTCTGGATGAGAGATGGGGAAAAATGAGAAAGGAACATTATCAGAGAATTCGGGTAGAAATAAGACCTAAATAGAAACCTTAGAATACCCAACTAATATATGATTGTCATTTGTGATGGATTAGGGGCTAACGAGGAGGAAAAGCCCTAAGTTGGTCGAGATTCCTAGGACGAGGAATGAGAGGGGCCGGTAATCTTGCTGGTTTGTTCCCGACTCTCTCTCTCTCTAATTCCAAAGTGTTGAATGATTACAAAATGATTTGGATGTTGAAATGATTTATAAAAAAAAAAGCATATTGATTTGTTTTAATTGATTTGAGGCAATTACTTGTGAAATGATTTGCATGAAAAATTATGAGTATTGAAAAATGAATTATTTGTATATAGATGTATATCTTGTATTTGTATTTTGCTATGAATGATTTGAATGCCCTTAATAGAATGTGCTTAGTTAAATTCAGTTAAGGAATGGTGGTATACGATAAAGGTCAAATTAGCGATGCTGAGGCTGGCATGATGTGTCACTCCGATCATGGCCCAGGTGGCACGATGTCGGTAGTGTTCACGAGGTGATTTTTAACCGGTCGGCAACTCAGCGAGACCGTTACGTATTTATAAAACAAAATGTTTTTATGCCATTTATAGTGATTAGTACCCAAATAGTGCAATATTGAGCCTTGTTTATATAGGGTTTTATGCGCTTTTTGTGTACTAATGGAAACTTCAATAACTCAGTGACATATTGAGGTCGGTTTTACTCTGATCACATTTTGTAATTATTTTAGTAGTTTTGCGAGTTCAAAAGCCTCATGATTCCTCAATTGACCTAAGAGCATAATGAGCACAGAGTTGAATTAGAGCTCATGATCAAATCAATACTAAGGTCGGGTGAATTGTGAAGATTGAAGGAACAAGCGTAAAATTTTGGAGGTTGCAAAATTTGGCAACCTGCAAATTTCGCAGGTTGTGAAATTTTGCAACCTGCGAATTTTTCGCGGGTTCTTGGTGCTCCTGGGGTTGCCAATTTATGCCTTGAACCTTGCTCAATACCTATACCTGCTATACGCTTTTGATCCACTTGTTGGTGGTTTTATACAAGTTTACCCTTATACTTAATTTTGATTCTTCCAATACACTTTTGTAATTTCCTCTTTCTTGGCAAAGGCCTATATAAGCTCAACCATGCTTGTAATCAAAGACATCTTGTCATTCGATCAATGTTGAAACCACGAAGCTTCCTCCGCTCCTTGTTGGTGATTTTCTCTTGGCACCCCCTTCACTTTCTTGCATTTTCTTGGTAGCGAACACCCCTTGATGATGACTTAAAATCAAGGGATGCTTGGCTAATCTCCGATCTTTGAAGGGAAGGCCAGCTGAGTGTTGTTTAAGTTCCCAGCTTCATGTTCTCATGTTCTGCATGTTTGCATTTTAGGGTATTTGTGCCCCTGTTTTTCACTGAGGTTAAAATCTCTTAAGCATACTCTCTTTAATGTGTATTTGGCAAGCTTTTTGGGTTCAATGGATACTTTCACTAGATCCATTGAGGCTCAGTTAGTTGTCTCCTGCTAGTTATCGTGGGGTAGGGTTTTTGAGATGTGTTTTAACTGTTAGGGACATTTTTGCTTAATGAAATGTTATCTTTCAAAAAGGAAAGCTCTTAGGGTTTAGGTTTTAAAGCTAAAAGAAGATCCCGGTTCGGGAAATGACTATATGTCATGTGCTCCCAAATGCGAGAGATAAACCAGAGTACATGTTGGTTAACTTAGAACACTAAGTCCAGTGGCCCAAGACTTCAAGGATTACTCTTTTAACTTTTTACTTCAGTTATTTCAGTTTGCAACCATTCACACATTGTTTTCCACACACCCTTTTAATCCAAGGAGAAAACACCATTTTCAATGCACTGTAACCCCTCTCACGAAGAAAACCCATCCCTGTGTTCGACCCTAGGCATTTATCTTGCGATAGCTTTGCTCGTCGATGGTAGGAATCCTAGGTTATAAATTTTGTTATTCCAAAAACCTACCTAACCAAGACACAAATCAATTGGCGTCGTTGCCGGGGATGGTGCCCTAGTGAAAGAGAAAAGCAGTGAACTTTTGATTCACATCACAGAGTATTGATGTCTCATTTCTTTTGATTTTATTGTTTTCAGCTGCGGTTCTTCTGGGAATTTGAAAATTTTCACTACATGGAGTTTAAAGACTTCCCTATGCAGACTGTTAATATTATTTTGAATTTAGCTAACCAATAACCTTTTTATTGGTCTAGTTTTTGTTGGTTTCTTGCTTGTGGTGTGATCATAGCAGTTTATGCAATGGGACAAAAACACTGCAGGTAGATTGGAAAGGCTAGGTGCTTCAATTGAAGAGGGTTGTGAAGTTAGCCTGCACACCAATCAGATGGAGACTCCACCTGAGGAACAGCAGAGCCAACAGGGGGTTCATCGGGAACCCAATGCCTATAGATCGATGAGGGATCCGCATTCGTCCACGAGGGTGGAGTGCACCCTCATTCATAATACCCACTGCGAGAGGATGTGGCGGTGGACCCTGTTGTTGCCCTTGCTCCCGATCTTTTCCTGGTATGGAAAGCGAAAATCCATACGCATATTCGGGATTTTGAGGAAGTTTGAAGCTTTCAAGGAGGGTGCATTTGATGGACTTTACACTTCGACTAACGAGGCTTTCCGCTTTGGCGCTTAGAAGATAAAGACACAAATTACGGCAATTAATTAGGCCAAGGACCATGTCGGGGCTGAAATTTGTTGCGAATGAATTCTTGAAGAAGTTCTTCGGTGCTCATAAGACCTTTCTTTGAAGAGGAAGATCTACACCTTTTATTTCATGTGATGAAATATTTTATCAATCTTTGGGAAAGATATTTAAGGGCCATCGATGAATGCCCTACGTCATGGCTTTGATACATGGATCTTTGGTGAACCATTTCCTATGATGGAATGTCCCTTCCATGGAAACAACTCCCTAGAGACCAAGTGTGGAGGGACGCTTAGTAAAAATCTGATGAAGCCATGGACATTTTTGACTACGTGGTGAAACTTCAAGGATGGGATGGCCCAGAATCGAGGAGTAGAGGATGAAACCAGCGATCGCTTTGAGGGGGCATTTAGCTATTACTGCTGAGGTGGAATTAAAGGCTAAGATGTCCACCCTAAACAGAAGGATGGAAGCTGGAAGAGGCCTACCGGGAGGTACGGGCGTGGCGAGGCATCGATGCCTGGCAAGCATGTTTGGTGTCGATCCTCCGGTCATCGAGAGCCTTGTCAATATCCCCTCGGTAAGGGGAAATGATGGTTGAAAATGCAAATGTTGTGGGCCCGAAATAGGCCGCAAATGATGCCAGTGGTAACATATAATCCATTTGGAAGACACTGAGCTTGGCACGGAAGCTAAGCCTCCGCGTATATGTGCCCCAGGGCACATCGGCAACAGGAATGGGTCCACTTCAGCCGCTGACCACCAACTTCATCACCTATGAAGCAAGCTATCATGAATTTGAGCAAGGTGGTAGGGAATTTTGTGGAGGAGCAGAAAACTATCAATGCTTTCGGATAAACGAAGAATAGAAAAAGTAGAAAGCTCCATAGACAAAAGGATTGAAGGGCTTCACAAAAGCCTAAATCAGAAAATTGATACCATGCAATTATCCATCAGTAGCCTGAATAATCAGCAGCACATGCAGGAGAAAGGGAGGTTCCTTCGGTTACTACCTAATCAGGGAGTACATGATGAGCCTTCTCGGCGTGCACGCACGAATGGATGAAGTCGAGCCATTATCACTTTAAGGAGTGGTAAGGAAATTGAGCAGCCAGTGTCCAAGCCTGTGGGAAAAACAAGAGAGAACGGGGAGGAAGGAGCTGAGCACACAATCATCAAAGAAGATTCAATGAAGAAAGGAAATGCCCCCACATTTCCTAAGAGAAAGTGAAAGAGCTACAAGCAGAAGGCATCTATAGGAGATCTTGAGGGCGAGTCAAGGTGAACATCCCCCTGCTTGATATGATCAAACAAGTTCCAACTTATGCTAAATTTCTCATAGACTTGTGCACAGTCAAAGAGGGGTTGGGCATTAATAAGGAAGCCTTCTGCAGAACAAGTGTTTCTATCATCGACGGAACTGTATTTAAAATACAAAGATCCGAGGATCTCCACCCATATGGTCAACATCGGAGGAACATGCATAGAGCCAAGTGCTGGATCTAGGAGCCAATGTCAACCTACTGCCATATACAATGTATAGCGATTAGGTTTTGGGGAGCTAAAGCCTACCCGACATCACCACATCCTTAGCGGATCGGTCGGTGAAAATACGGGGATAGTGGAGGATGTCTTGGTAAGGAGTGGATAATTTCTATTATCAGTGGATTTTGTGGTTCAAGCGTCTGAGAACCAATGTGAGAGAGCACTCACCAAGTGCCCATCATACTTGGGAGGCTTGCATTTTTGGCCCTGATTAATCTTATAATCAAGCTGGAATGGAACTATACGGCTCACCTTTGCGACATGACTTGTAGGCTCAGCATTTTCATGCGGAAGTAACGAGGGGATAAGCGGTGAGGACGGAGCGAAGTCGGAAAGTGCGCCTGCGGTATGGCACAAGTGAAGGAAATCCGGTATTCCTGAGCTTCTGAAAGATTAATTGAGAACAAAGAAGCTGGAGTTGATGAAGGATCAAGCGCACCCGATCCGGCCTCCTGCATCTTTCATGCCACGGCACCACGGACGGCCTGTGCTGACAGCAAGGAAGCGAAGTTGGATTCAAGCTGCGGTACACCTCACTTGCAAGCATAGAGCCTCTCACCATGATCACCATGATCGGCATTGCGGGAATTAATTCGCGCGGGAGCAAACCCTCCAAATTTTAGTTAGATTTTTGTTTTGTTTTATTTCAATTATTAAATTAGGATTTTCATTAATAACTTTTAATTCCCAAATTCCCAAATTTTGTGAATTTAGTTTAACTTCTCATATTTTTATGGGGTTTGTTTTGTGCGGTGTTCGGGGAGGGTCGAGAATATGCACGAGAGTTTTCGGAGTTGTGAAAATTTACCGTAACTGCGAAATTTCACGGGATCTTGAATTTTTGTAATTGGTATTCATCTTCTCCTCCTCTCCCTGCAACTCTTTTTTTCCTACAACTCTCCGTATGGCGCACCTGAAATTAATTTTTCTAATCTTTTGAGCCATTCAAATTAATGGTCATAAAAGCCATTAATTTCTTCATCTTTCCCTTCTACATCCTCCCCTTTATAAATCCTAGTTCCATTTGTTTTTCCTCACAAATCATCTTCCGAGTTTAAGAGAATATCATCTCTTCCTCTTTAGTTGCTCTTCCTCAAGTCCGAAGATGGCAAAAACGAGAGGAGCTCACACTTATAGGCCGCGGGTGCGCCAGGGCCCTTCCTGCGCGGGCCCCTCTCCTATTTGCCGGGTCTGCATTCTTGACCTACAGCTCTGCCCCATGCCGCCAGATGCCACCCAGGCCCCACCATGACCAGCGGCCCCTCCGCGATCGTCGACCCTCTGATTTGCAATGCGCGGCCCTAGTGCCTGGCACGTGCGCTCCTTCTTGCCCTTCTTTCTTTGCTACCCTAACTAGAATCTTTGAGGGTTCCTCATACGTATTTGCCCGGTATCCTTCCTGGTGGGGCCCACACCAGGCCCCGCTTCACCTGGGCCGGCCCGGCCCACCAGGCCAAGAGGCCCCGGACATCGGGCCCGGTCGTCGCATCCCGAGATCCGGCGCCGCCTCCCCCCGCCTCTCTCTCGAGGAGTATTGGACCCGGACTATCTCTCGGGGTCCGTCGTAAACGACCTTACTTTCCTGCTGACCCCATTAGGGGAATGTTAGGCTGAGGATAGAGATTTTCATGGTGGAATATTATGATCTCCGGTATTTGCGCTGCGAGACCAGGCTTCGAGACTCCATGCTCCTCATACAGTGATACCATCTAGAGCCATTTATGGTGCCGCGTCAGTTCTCGCATCCTCGGTCGTCAGGTTCTATCATCTGATGACTTCCAGCGGTAGGCGCGCCGTTTCTCATCGACGGCGGACGGGGATACTTCGGGCCTCCGATATCACAGCAGCCCTCCATCTGCCAGTGGTCCTCGCCAATGCGGCCGGTTATAGACAGTGGCCCCATCCTTCGACCCGGGGAGATGGTAGGCTCCTCTACATGGATGCTGCTGGTGGGTGGTATTATTAAAGGCGCCATCTTCCACGGCGTATGCTTGATAGACCCGCGAATTACGGTATTTTCCATTTCGGCATATAGTGCGGAGGAGGAGCTATCCACAGGAGTCTTTGTATCGTATTTAGGGATCTTGGTTCAGCCGCGGCGATTATGACCTCATTATTCCAGTTCAAGGACAGGGTCCACCGCCGGAGTCTTCCCCGAACTGAGTCCCTACCTCTTCTATTTCCTCGCCTATTATGTCAGGTGCTTGAGCATATCGGGTTCCCGGCCGAGCCTCGTATAGAGCGTCGACGCGGTTGTGAGGCCACCCTTCGGATGAAGCGATCACGGGCTAGGCCTCGAAGCTTTCCGCTCTTCTCGCCGGGATCGGGCGGGCCCAGGCCGGATGATGATAGTCCTCGTCGGGACTTATCCTATATTTGGAAACGCGGTTGGGGGCCTCGATGATGTCGCCGGTATCCCCTCGGTCTCTTCGGCTCAGGCCCTCCTCCGGTAGCTCCGACGGTACGCGAGCCTCAATACCCTGCTTCTCCCGCGGACTTCGGGCTCCATGCCCACCGTTCGGTCTGATATAGCAGGGCCGAGCACCTCCACACAGCCACCACAGTACATTACCCTCTCTGCCAGGGACTTCCTGGCTCTCATGGAGACGGTCCGCACATTCTCAGCCACTACGGCTTCTTTCGCAGCTTCTCAGGCCACTCTGGCAGAGAGGATGACCCGCACTGAGGCTTCCATAGCTCAGATCGAGGGCCCGGCTTGATTCGGCTAGAGGCCGTTTGGAGCCTTCACGCTATCTCTGCAGACTCCTATTCATCTCGCGGTTGTCCCTCCAGACGGGATCGGCGCCTGCCGGCGGTCCTGGAAGCTTCCTAGATGTTTTTGGCGGCTATAGCGACCTCCGGCCACATCACGCCCAGCTCTCGGCGCGGGCGAGGATGAGCTCACTCTCTCAAGTGTTGATTGAGGAGGTACCACTTCCTCCACTAGCACACCATTCCGTTCTTAGGGATAGTTAGTGTTGAAGTGATGTTCACTCTCTTGATGTTAGTTTGCTGTACTTCATGCCCAGCCAAAACACTACGTGTTTATATGGAGGCTTGATGTTTACTTCTATTTGAACAAGTCGAAAATTTTGTAAATTCACCTTGATATATATAATACAAATCTATTTCCTACTTTTATCTCATTTTGACCTATATGTGTGATTTTACCTACACCATCAGTGAAATTAAAGCACTATAATACCAAATGCTAGAGTGGTTCCATGCATGATGGGTTTTGTGGGTTGATGATACTGGTAATTACCTGTCTTCCACCACTCTAGCCACACACAATTCACATTAGTTTTCTTGATGGGTTTTATTATTCTCTTTTACTTTACAAAGCTAGGCCTTGGCTTCGTTGTCAGCTCTTAATAGATTAGAGTTCCTTATGTATGAAGGCCAATGAGTCTTCCAAAAGAAAAAGAAAAAGAAAAATAAAAGAGATAAGTAAAGCCGGCGCTTTGCCTTGCGAAACTGATGTCTGGTCAGGGGTATATGGCAGCCTTTAAAGCACAGTGCCCTAAACCCGGTAGTTTGGGAGTCACCGACTTAGTGCTCGCTACATGGGTGAATGGGTAGAGTTTTGCAAGTTGTAGGTGCTGGATTCTCAAAATCATTCGAAGTCCGGGGTGAAACCTGAGGAGTTTGTGGTCGAAAGATCCTTATGACTTGGTGCCCTATGCCTAAATTGGTTGGGAGTCATCGGTGGATCCCCGCTACATGGACTTTGGTGAAGTCGAATTTTCAGCATTGCACCCTACAATACATTAGAAGTATGAAATAAATGAGGAATTGAATCTATTTAGGTTGGTCAGCATGTCTAAGGCTTTGGTAGCAGTTTGGTTGGGGGGAGGTAGTTTTGCAACTTATTGGTTTAAAGCCCGATAATTAAAACACTTAGATTGTGGTGGAAATTCAGGCTGATTTCCTTGGAATATATGCTGCGATGAAACTTATTCTTGTGTGGCATTTGTTCTCCAAAGCTGGTCTTTATCTGAGTTCAATTTGTCATACTAAAGGTTAGACATTAATTGCACATACTTTTTGAATAGACAGCCCATTTTTGCAAAAACATAACCTGCATGATATTTATTGCTAAGGGACTAGCAATATCTCGGTTGGGGGGAGTGATTAGTACCCAAATAGTGCAATATTGAGCCTTGTTTATAGCAGGTTTTATGCGCTTTTTGTGTACTAATCGACTTCAATAACTCAATTGACATATTCGAGTCCCAGTTTTGCTACTAATCACATTTTGTAGTTATTTTAGTAGTTT